>OX465281.1:39375565-39968895 GCA_949987705.1 Thereva unica
ACTTATTACTCACAAAACACAAATATATTATTAAATATATACTATATATATTATTAAAAACATCGGGGTCGGGTGCGATCAGGAGAACATAACCTAAAAAATAATTTTACACTTCTCTTAAAAATAAAATAATAAAATCTTTATAATAAAATATAAAAAACACTTAAACTTTTTCTACATACACTTCACTATAATACACCACTTTTTTTAATGCTTTTTCTGGAATTATTAATCCGCCGAAATAATTCCCGCCTCTATAAGCAAATTTTTCCGCCACTTTGACGTTTACGCCGGACCATATCTTAACACATACACAAGAGATTACATGGCTTTTATTATAGAAGGTTATGCCAGTTGCTGTTGATGACACTGAAACTGAAATTTGCACACACTTGAACACACGCGGTGAAAAATGTTTTTTTTTTCTTATTGGCACGGATTTATGGATGTTTTTAATTTTTTTGTTTTGTTTTTTTTGTTGAGCGTTTAAATAAATAAGGAAATGCGAGGTTCAGTGACGGACGGCAGCGCACGCCCGCACACCGAGCTGATTCAGCCGAGACCATTCATTGTCGAATACCGCGTATAAGATACTAGCTGGAACCTGGTGTGTCTCGCTGCATCCATAAGCCAATAGTATGGCGTGCGCCAAAACAATTGGGAATGTCAAAATCGCCTTTTCCATGGGCAGTGAGAGTCTCAAATCCCACCATTAAAGTTTTATAGTTCCAATCACAATTCAACGGTCGCTGGTGGTGTTTAAGAAGAGATTTTTTTCAAAACCGATGCAGTTGGAGGAAATGGAGAGCGGTATTTCAATAACTTCCAAGGAGTCCACACAGCGGAAGTTAAAGCCTTCAATACTATGACGAAGAAGTGCTGCCAGATCAGGCGAATTTCCTCTAAATTTACGGGAGTTTTAGCTCGCCAGGGGAGTTTCAGGGGAAAAACCCGGCGGCGGAATTTCTAGGGGAATGCAAATTTTACGATTATTCTTGATTTAGTCGAGTCAATTTAGAAAATAATAGCTGTCCCACAATAGTTGAATATTTCCAGTCGTCAGAGCAAAATTCGAATGCAGACTTCTAACTAAGTTTTTTGTGAGTAGAATATGTTAAACAAAAGTTTCGGAAATTTGGTCGTACGCTACCCCTAAAAACAGAAAAGTCCGTTTTTGGCTTATATTTCTTAAACCTCAAGTCCTATCATAAAATATTGTTTACAAAGTTTGTAGATCAAGCTATTATCTACACAAGATGATTTAATACATTTTCCCGTAAGAGCTATCGTTCATGAGATATCGCCGTTTTAAAGATTTAAAATACTCATATCCCCCTAATTCGCAACTTGTATATGTCATCAGACCTTTAATAAACCCTCTGCTGGATTACGTGGCTAATATTTTTAGGGGTGATTCCTGGATATTGTTGGAGAAAAAAATTTTCTAGAGAGGGCACTATGCCCAGTATCCACTAAAAGAAAAAAATGTATTTTTTTTAATATTTACTTAAAGTAGAGTAACTCCTAGACGAATTTATCGTAGAGTAATGTAATTTGGTTCATCTTTTAGGTAAATGTGTATACTTTCATATGATATTAAGAACAGTTTACAAGCTTTGGAGGCTCAATATATGACCAAAATGCTAAAAATTTTGGAATTTTTCTAAAAAACGAAGAGTATTGGGATTTTCATCACACCACTTTTTAATTAGAAGTGTTTAACGACACGCAAAAACGCGACACTCGAAACGCAAAAAACTCGAAAAACGCGACACTCGAAAGTGAGACTGGAAGGGCGACGTTGCCACTTTTTCATAAACACGCGAAAAACGCGATTCTTAAAAAAATCAAATAGGTAAGTAATAATAGCTTTGTTTATTGAGCTGCTCTAGGTTGAGCTAGCTTGATATATCTCACGAAAAGGTGTTTCATGAGCAATTTGGTTGCTCTTACTTGCCTGAAGTTTCTCTGATTTGTGTTTCATGAGCTTGCTCTAAGTTGAGCTGGAGCACGGTTTTCTGCTCTACCTTTTTTGGTACAGCAACTTCAGGCAAGCAATCAGCTGTTTGTCAACTGTCACAATACCGACATCCGTTAATTGAATATCTGAGTTAAAGGAATCATCTAGCGCTTCCATCAACTGACTTGATAAATATTTTTACATTTTTTAATTTAGTAGCGTATTTATCAAGTTTAAATAAATTTCACTTTAAAAACTGTCAGGTTGAAGTTCTGAAAACACACTTTGAGAATTCTTGGCTGAAAAGTGTTTCATGAGATTTCTTGCTCTGAATTGCGCCAACTTGCTTTATTTATTTTTGACAGCTGCTCTACTGTGAGTTACCTCGAGCTGCACTGCCTTTTTTTCGGTCTCAATAGACACAGCTAATATTGAATGTAACATTTTTTACAGGATCATAAGAACTGGTTGCAAAATGCACGCGTTCTACAGGGCAACCAAAAACAAAGCTGCTTACATCCTTCACAGTGTCCACTTAGAACACGATCACAGTAATCTTACGAACGCAAAGGAAGAAAATAAGGACATCCCTGCTGAAAAAATCGTCGATGAAACCCCACGGATAACATCACCAGAAGTAGCTCCTGACATGTCAGTCAGTCAGACAGTTGATTTGGATCTCATCTTCGAGATTCATGAAGGAGGGCATACATCAGAGAGTCATAAAAATGGTATATGTATTACTAGAAAAACTAATCATTAAATACAAAAGTTCTTTTTTATTATTTGTATTAAGTAATAAGGGTATTCATTTCACTTTTCAAATTTTTGTAGTTTTGTAGTTTCGTAGTTCGATTGACATGAACGACTACATTGAATATTTTTCGTAGTTCATTTTTTCCATATTTCGAATTATTGCAAGTGTCATTTTTAAGTTGAGATGATTTGAAGTGGTTGTTTTTTGAGAAAATTCCCAGAAAAAGTGAAAAGCAAAAATTATTGGAAGCATTAATCGATAATGCTATTCTCAATGTTGTGGAATTGGAGGAGTCTGGTAGATTATAATTTATTTTTCTACTTTTCTTGTATGATAGTTAAAATTCACTGCAGCATGCAATAAGAAGGAGGATGAAGTATTGAACTAATTTTTTTTATGGACTATTTGATCTGTTTATCTTTTCGGTATGGAGTTCCCTTTCAGTATGGATCATTTAGATGAAAACAGGTTTCGTGAAATAGTGCGAATGAATTGGAATACCTTTGACATACTTGTAAATCTAATCGAAGAAAACGATGTATTTAACGGACCTAACTCATGGAAACAATTTCCCGTTGAAATTCAAACTGTAATTGTTTTATATTTATATCGCCTGGGATGTTATGGAGAAAGTTCATCTATTGGTAAAGTAGCAAAACTATTTGGCATTGGCGATGGGGGGACTATTGATAACTTAACAAAAAGAATATTTAAAGCCATTTGTGCTTTAAGTAAAAAATATTTATATTGGCCAGACGTAAACGAGCGTAAGAAAATCATAACAATGACATACGATGAACTTCCTTACTGTATTGGATATGTGGATGGCAGTGAAATCCGCCTCGCAGAAAAACCGATAATTGACCCTGAAGCTTACTTCTCAAGAAAACACCAATAGGTATTCTTTGAAAGTGCAGGCTGTTTGTGATCATAATAACATTATTAGACACGCAGTAATTGGTTATCCAGGAAGCGTTCACGATAACAGACTTTATAAGAACTGTGCTCTCTATACAAATGCAACACAGTTCTTCTCTAGTAGTGAATGAATAGCAGCTGACAAAGCATATAAGTTATCTACGACTGTAGTAACACCATATCGTACGTCTTCCACTGAAGGAACTTCTGCTGAAAGGAAAAATTTTAATTACCATTTAACCAAGTATCGTGTGCGAATAGAGAATTGTTTTGGGTCATTGAAAGAGAGATTTCCAAGTTTGAAGGAATTAAAAGTAAGAGTTGGGGACGATAAAAACAATAAATTTGCGTGCCAATGGATATTGGCTTGTTGCATTTTGCACAATTTCATAAAACTGGTTTGTTCAGACCAAGAGTTTAATGTTCCAGAATGTTTTGAAGGAAGTAATGCTGAAAATATTGATTGCGAAAATGGCGACTTAATCGAATATTTTGAAGTAAACCGAGAAGCTGAGAATAAAAGAAGAGCAATTTTGGAAATTTTAAAAGATAGAAATTAATGCTTTTAAGATATGTATTTTTCTATATAATAATAAAAAAATCTGACTTATAAAGTTATTCTAATATATTTTAATTATCATTACATTTATATTTCAATTGTAATTCTAATTTTCTTAATTCATATTCCTTTTCCATTTCTAATTTTTTTAAATCATAATATGCCTTATGTTTTTCTCTTTCAAGTTGTAATTTTTCCTTTTCCACCTCTATTTTATCACGGTCTACACGAAACCTTTTTTTCTCAAATTCATTTTGAAATTCTAGTCTTTTTTGTTCAATATTTGATCTTTCCTTTTCCACTATAGACCAGTGCAGATACGCTTTTGAAAAGCCAAAAACTAGAATTCTTAGCAGTATATGGAAGGTGGGAAAATTTAGGATAAATGCTACTTAAACAAGGAAAAATCGAGAGCACCGCAGCAGATGACCGGAAAGGGGGCGGGGGAGCCAAAATGTGAGTTTTAGGGGGTTAAACGTGTTTTTTTGCGATTTCTGAGAAAAGTAGACCTCCTATCGAAAAACGTTAAATGTAAACGTTGTAGATAATTAAAAGATCTAGAGCTTTTGTTCAAACCATTTTTCGACATAACCTCAAAAAATGGAGAAAAACGTCAAAAACCGAGTTTTTCGTTTATCATTTTTATTTTTCACAAAAATGATCCAATTTTAATGAAATTTGAGGAAAATGTAGATTTTCATGTTTCGAAAAGGCCCTATTTTTTTCAAAGCGATTGGTTGTGTAGTTTTGTTTTTATGACCTTAATTTAAAAAAAAGGCCCCATTTTCAATCAAAAAAGTTGGCGAACGAATTTTTGATTTTGAAAATTTTGAAGACGGGTTTTTTTTCGTTGAATCCTCTACTTTAAGATGGTGTAAAAAAATGACAGTGTCACAATAGAAAAACATCGAGAAAAATTCGAAAAACCAAAAACATCCTTTTTCAAATATCGATTTTTCCGTAAACTTCGCTAATTCTTTATCTCTCTTTGACATAAAGCTTTAAGAGTAGCGCAAAACTGTAAATTTAATGTAATATATTATAAGGGAACTTCAGGTAACAGTTTCAGATGTGAAAAAAATTGTTTAAACAATTATTTCACCCAAGAAAGCAAGGAAAAAATTACAGTTTTAGGCCGACCCGCGCACTTCTTTTTATTTAATTTATTGCCTAATAAAATGATTTTTTGAGTTTATGAAGGTATAGTTAGAAGATTGATCTGATACTACATATTCGATGATGGAAAAATGAAGTACCATTGCGAGTAACTAACTGAAAGCTACAGATTGGGGGTGGAAAAACCATTTAAACGGAATAATACCTAAATTTACCGAAAAGAAATTAATTCCTGAAAGTTTGCTTAAATCTATCTGCTGCAGCTGTGAAACTGGTTGTGATAGTAAAAGATGTGGCTGCGGAAAGCATGGAGTAAAATGCTCCCTTTTATGTTCCAATTGTACCGGAGCCAACAACTGTTCAAATTCTGAAAATCAACCAATGGAAGATCTCAGCGATTCGGAGGAGATTATTAATAATGAAGATTGTGATGAGCTTGAGGACCTTCACGAAGTCGATGACTTTATTGAAGATTCTCAAGAGATTGAAAAATGTGTTGAGTTTCATAATCAACAGCATCTCTCCAAAAAAATGAGGTATGAATAATTCTTTTACGACATAACAGCATTCGAGTACGCGAACACACTTATTATTTAAACACGGCATAGTCTTTACTCATGGGCAATTGTATTAAGCAGCCCGTAGAGTGTAATACAATAAAATGTAATATGTGACATTAGGAAATAATAAAAGTTGTTTTTTTGGCATTGCTTTTTCCAACCATATAAAAATTTGTTTCATTTTTCAATTTTGTTTTATTCTTCTCGAAAAATTTTGTTATTGAAGACTTATAGACTTAGAAAATGGTGCTCGAATATCGCGTGCTGGGTTCTACCAGTAAGTTTTAATGTATAAGCCATCACAATACGTAGAAATATTTTTTTGGCCTAAAACTGTAATTTTTTCCTTGGGTGAAATAATTGTTTAAACAAATTTTTTCACATCTGAAACTGTTACCTGAAGTTCCCTTATAATATATTACATTAAATTTACAGTTTTGCGCCACTCTTAAAGCTTTATGTCAAAGAGAGATAAAGAATTAGCGAAGTTTACGGAAAAATCGATATTTGAAAAAGGATGTTTTTGGTTTTTCGAATTTTTCTCGATGTTTTTCTATTGTGACACTGTCATTTTTTTACACCATCTTAAAGTAGAGGATTCAACGAAAAAAAACCCGTCTTCAAAATTTTCAAAATCAAAAATTCGTTCGCCAACTTTTTTGATTGAAAATGGGGCCTTTTTTTTAAATTAAGGTCATAAAAACAAAACTACACAACCAATCGCTTTGAAAAAAATAGGGCCTTTTCGAAACATGAAAATCTACATTTTCCTCAAATTTCATTAAAATTGGATCATTTTTGTGAAAAATAAAAATGATAAACGAAAAACTCGGTTTTTGACGTTTTTCTCCATTTTTTGAGGTTATGTCGAAAAATGGTTTGAACAAAAGCTCTAGATCTTTTAATTATCTACAACGTTTACATTTAACGTTTTTCGATAGGAGGTCTACTCCCGATTAAAAATGAAATTCGCCCGCAGCTAGCACGCAGCTGGCATGCACTAGCCCGCACGACGCCCGCAGCTAGCATGCACGCCTGAATAAAAAAAAGACTAGCCCGCAGCTAGCATGCAGCTGGCACGCACGATCATTATCAACCATGAGTAAAAATGAAATTCGCCGGCAGCTGGCACGCAGCTGGCATGCACTAGCCCGCACGGCGCCCGCAGCTAGCATGCACGCCTCAGTAAAAATAAGACTAGCCCGCAGCTAGCATGCAGCTGGTACGCACGAACAGTGTGAAGGGGTCTTCTTCTGAACTGAAATTTAAAATGAAAGAAAAAAAAATATTTTCGTAGAATAAAGCATTCTACGCTTCTTAAAAAAGATAGATAAGAGTATTATATATGTATAGTCGTCATCAAATCGAACTTTTTCATTGCATTTTTTTTCAAGTATCTGCATTAAAAAACAAATTTTTCATATTTAATCAGAGAATACATTTAATCAAAAACAATTATTCATCATACTCAAACTTATTACTAGGCGCTAATACATATGCATCGCTTCGGTTCTTTATAAAAAAACATAATGTAATGATACTTTCAATGTCAATAAGATTCACATCTGATTCTTCATTCATTATTTTACATATATATGGTATAGAAATTCGTTCATCATTAAAATTAATATTTGGCTGCTGAATATTCATTTTCAATGACACTGAAAAAGGGAATTGAACCTCTACTTTTCTAAATAAAGCATAATAGCTTGATGTAGTGCAATTTTTTCGACAACACTCAGAACAATTACATATTTTTACGAATTTTTCGACAAATCCAAAATATTCACTATCGCCTTGTTTAATTTTTATACAATTCGACACAGTTTTAGTTTTTCGGGTATAATTTCTTCCGTGTATTATTTGACCATATCGTTTTATTTTCTTAAACACACAGATATTAATCTCATTTGAATTATCCAATCTAATTCTTTGGAGTGCATCGTTTAAATCATTTGGAAGTTTTGTTAAATAACTCATTCTGTCAATGATATAAGTTTCTTCACCAATCTTACTGTCGGAATTTTTTATTCTAAGGCCGATTGTTAGAAGATTTTTACAATAATTTCGGACAAAGGATTCTTCACTCAAATTTATAAACTTATTCGATACATTCCAAGTATAGGCTATTTTTGAATAAATTTGCATTCCTACATATCGTGTACCATGCACTAGATTTACCATTTTTCCTATTGAATCTTCATAAGGGAAACAAGATGTCACCCAAAGTGGACCTAGATCTTTCACAACATCAGGTAAATGTAATAATGAGTGAACGTTAAATGACATAAATTCAGGGCCGTACAAAGCTTGTACTTTAGATACAAATGCCGATAATAATTTCTGACTATACTCCCACGATTCCACTGAAATGCTTGTTTGGTTTAAAATATAAATTCCGTATACTAACTGCAGATAATGTTCAAAGTATTTAGGTTCCATGATATCATATAAAATTGGGATTGAATAGTATAAAAACAAAGTTTTCAATTCACTAGCTTTTAAATATTTAACATGTTGAGATAAACATCTTGGCATTCTCTTAACAAAACTAGGAGGTTTTATGTTCATAACCCGTTTATCTATCACTTTATGCACTTCACGTAAGGAAAACGGCATCATACGATATGACGAATCAAGCCATAGTTCCAATAATTTTTTAGCAACACCTAAATACACACAGTGCATAATATCCACTGATGTACCATGAATTATGTTAGGCATCAATCTGCCTAATATTGACGGGCCTTTTACACCATAACACGCATTTTTATTTTCTATTGCAAGTTCAACATGGTCCTTATATCCTTCATTTGTACGTAGCACTGGATTGCCTTCATAAGGATAAATATGTGTATTTCCAGAATTTTCTGCAATGCGAATATTATAACCTGATGATAAACACCTCAAGCACCCATAATAACCATTGAATCGTGTATGGTTTAAAAAGTCAGATCGAGCAATCGCATCGCAAGTACCGCACAACAGAGTACATTTAACTTCTACTGTGGTTTCTTGTCCAAAAATCTTCATGTTTACTCCTCCTGTAAGAACAATCATCTGATCGTAAAGTGGCCTCAGAAACATATTTACTAGCGGATCGGATGGTCCAAACCAAATCCCCGCAACAATCATGTTCTCTTTTTGAATTCTTTTTTTATAGGGCAATTCATTAATTGTTAAGTACAGTGGCCACACACTGTACTTACATGATTGAAAAACGGGCGCCCCGTCACTATACCACATAAATGAAATTTGGTATGTATTTGAATGGATATCATTCGCTTGGATATGTTCTCTATACAGCAACCCATCATATATATCCTCGATGTTTTCAGTATTTTGTTTTTGGCGCATATTTTTATAATTCATATCTTCCGCAAATTGTGGTTTCAAGAACAATTTTTTCAATTGATCAGTTATTGACATTTCGATAAAATACCATCTTTCTGGATTATTATCACATTGGCATGTGGTACTCTCATTTGCACGCCACATCATACACTGTGAGCAATACCAATGTTTCTTCATTGGTATCCCACCATGATTGAAATATTTCAGAAATAGATATCGAGTTTTTTTAAAAATGGATGATGATGGAAGATGAAGAGAAATTAAGGTTAGCAGCTTATCAAAATTTAACCAAGACATATTACTCGTGATAAAAAAAGTAAATATACTGAGAAGGCTTTCAGATAGTGTCAGTGGAGCTTCATCATAAAGGGGTTGGTCATACTGCAATTCATTTATGTCTTCTGCATCGTCAACAAAAGCTTCATCGTGATCACTGTTACTGTCGTTATTTTCGTGATACTCTCCTTCGCTATTTTCTTCATATTCTTCATGATCACTGTCACTGTCGTTATTTTCGTTGTTATCATGATATTCTCCTTCGTTGTTTTCTTCATATTCTTCATCATCGTTGTCTGAGGACGCCGCTGCTGAGGTAATTTTGTTATCACCATCAGCTTCGTCGTTAGCATTGTTCAATGATTCTTCATCACTTTGATCAATGCCTCCTGAATAACCAATGTCTTCTTCGGAATTATTAAAATTTGCAGATTGATGTTCATCTGTTTGAATGTTAATACTATGATCAACATCCATTATTTCAATTCGACCATTATTACCATCTCCACCTATATATAAAAAAATGGTTTTCAGTTTAAGACTTTCTTTCTACAAGTTAAAAATCAATTAAATTATAACTTTAGTCCGATGGCAACAATTTTTTCATTGACTTTCATACCTATTCGTGGAGATGTTGATATTAGCTCTTTATCAGGGAAGACATTCTGTTGACGTAATCGATTGCACCTAAAATTCACATATTATAAAATGTAAAGTCAGGGTAATTGTAAAGTAATTATATTTTACTATTTAGTATTTTAGAAAATACTCCGATAATAATCACCTTGTAGAGCTATCTTTTTTCAGATTCCGGAGCAATTCCCATCTCCTAGTTCTGCCATAGTCAGGAAAATCGTATGAATTTTTCTTTCTTGGCATTTTTCTAATATTGTAAAAACGTTCTTATAATATTAACAGAAATCCTTAAATTTTAATTAAATCCAACAACACTTTTATCACTCTCAATGATAAATATCTATTATTTATAAACAACTAATTTTCCTAATTGCTAAAACTGAATAATTAAATGTCCATTAATTTGATGTAAGGTTTAATTTTACATAAATAACATGATAACAATAAATTCATAACTGAAATCTGACGTTTCAAAATGGATTCTAAATTTGCCGAGCTTTCCATTTACAACACACCGAAGCACAGGGTGCTCCATCACCGTCGATTTTAAATATTAGGGATACTCATGATCTGTGTTATTTGTGTTATTCATGTTATTTATGTTAAACAAATGTCATTTACTATGTGTTTTATTTCCGATTTAACATAAATAACACGAATAACACAAATAACACAGATCATGAGTACCCTTATTATATCACACGGTTATAAACATCTCTTTCGTTGATGTAACACCCTGTCAGACAAACTATGGAAAGCACCCAAAAGCACAAGTAGCAAAGCTCAAAGAAAGTTTTGGCAACTGAACTTTGTAGCAAATGTAACCCGGACTACGCAAATTACACAGCGCATTTGGTGTACATACTAGGAAAAACAGTGAAAAAATTCCGGCGTTGATGAAAAAATTCCGGCGTTGGGCGCTAATTTTTTGGGCTGAAACGTCCGAAATTTCTATTGTGAGTTTAAGTGACATTGTGGAAATTCTAAAAGTGAAAAATATTGCAGTTGGATGGTGTGGAGATCTGCCCTGGATAGATGAAGACAACATCACAACGATATACGAAGCAAGATTATTGAAAATTTCAAGTGAGTATTATCTGCTTAAAAAACTTATTAGACTATATTTAAATAAATGTGTTAACCGCAATTTACCCGGCGCTGGGCTTTACCATGGTCGTTGTGTTTTAGTGAAATTTTTGATTAATTATATTTTCAATTCGATATGTAAATCTTCTATGTCAGTGTTTCTTAACTGGTGGTACGCGTACCCCTTGGGGGTACCCGAAAATATATAAGGGGTACGCTAGATTTATGCTAGAATATAACTGTTGAAATTTCTTGAATAATGATTTAAAATTTGCAGCCAGAAAACAGGGCGCTCATTACTACTACAAATGCAGTAGTAACGAGCGTCGGCTGTAGTATTTTGGAAAACGAGTGTCCAAATATGGAACACTGAGGCGCAGACAGGAAGATCAGCGCTGGGAAGCCAAGAAAAGAAAGTATAATGAGTTATATTTACGGTTAGTATTTCCTTATACTCGAAGGGTAGACGAATCTGTTTCACAGTGCGTAGTATGCTCAAAAATTTTGTCAAAGCATTCCTTGAAACCATCTCTTTTAAAACGTGATTTTGAAACGAAATACCAACACTTCATAAAAAAGATGTAAAGTATTTTGATATTCAAAGCAGAAAAAATACTACTAAACAGTTCTCAACTTTTTTGGGGTACGCATAGTTAATGATACACAAAAAAGGGTACGTGGGTTCAAAAAGGTTGAGAATCCCTGTTCTATGTAACTGTTTGTTGTTATTAAAAAATATGGTAAAAGTTTAGAATAGCTACTCCCTCCCCGATTTTGATGAAATTTTTACACAAGGTACAGTTAATTATGTACATTCTAACTATGAAAAAAAAGTGTCGCTCAAGTCCCGTTATCCTGTAATTCCACTCTAAAGTACCGTTTTTTCAATAATTGAACAGGTGATAACTCCTGTATTATTTCACCAATTTCGATGAAATTTACACACAACGTATATTTTAATGTGGACAATTTTTTTGGTAAAAAAAATTGACGCTCGTATACCGTTACCTTTTTATTTAACTATAAGTGCTAAGTACTTTAGAATAAAAAAAGGTACATCAAAAAATCATTTTTTCCTACTTACAGACATTGCAGTGCTTTAAAAAAATATTTAAAAAAACTTTTAAATTTTTTTTCAAAGCACTGCAATGTGTGTAAGTAGGAAAAAATGATTTTTTGATGTACCTTTTTTTATTCTAAAGTACTTAGCACTTATAGTTAAATAAAAAGGTAACGGTACACGAGCGTCAATTTTTTTTACCAAAAAAATTGTCCACATTAAAATATACGTTGTGTGTAAATTTCATCGAAATTGGTGAAATAATACAGGAGTTATCACCTGTTCAATTATTGAAAAAACGGTACTTTAGAGTGGAATTACAGGATAACGGGACTTGAGCGACACTTTTTTTTCAAAGTTGCAATGTAGATAATTAACTGTAGTTTGTGTAAAAATTTCATCAAAATCGGGGAGGGAGTAGCTATTCTAAATATTTACCGATCTGCCTCAAGCATCGCATTTGGAAGACCTCGAGCTTCTTAACGTCCGGTTTGAGCAGTGTCCACGTTTCAGATCCATAAAGAAGAATCGGAAGAACCAACGTTCGGTAAAGACGTACTTTTGTTTTGATGAAAATATTTGTTCGTTTCCATATGCACCACTTGAGCGAGGCGAATGTTGCTGTTGCCTGGCCGATACGGCTGTGAACGTCGGCCGTCGATGCTACTTTCGTTTCCTCAACCAATGATCCCAAATATTTGAACCTTGGAACCTGTTCGATTTGGGTTCCATCGAGATGAACACTAGCTCTATCCATCTATTGTTGTTGCACTATCCATCCGTTGTGAGCACTTTGGTCTTTTCCGCATTGATTTTTAACCCGTATGAAGTGCTCTGTACAGCTGTTGTTGTTCGTCCAATGATGATTATGTCGTCTACATATGCCAGTATTCTGGTGGACTTATGGAGGATTGAGCCTCTTGATGTCACCCTCGAATCTCGAATCACTTTCACCAATGCAAGGTTGAAAAGGAGGCAGGCCAGATTATACTTTAGTTCAGTTTTCGTACGGTAGAAATTTTTCCATTGCGTGCCTCAGAGTGAAAATTTGATTAGTTGTTAATTTTCCTGGGTTGAAGCCACACTGTTATTGGTCCATGATATTTCGAGCATAATGGTTGTATTCTGTTTTGTAGTAGTCCTGGCGGTGAAGTACATTTTCTCCCAAAAGTTCAAAAAAATCCTGACACTGATATCTTTTTTTAATTTGTTCATTGAAAAGCTTACTTAAACCTCCCGAAAATTTATCACTCGCTGGGTTGGGGGAACCCCCCAAAAAATAATCCACATATGACAATTTAAAATCTTTAAAACAGCGATATCTCTTGAATGGAAATTCGTACGGGAAAATGTATAATATCTTTTTTTGTAGATAATCGCATAATCTATAAACTTTGTAGACACTATTTTATGATAACCCTTACCGTTTAAGGGATATTGGCCAAAAAGGGATTATTTTATCTAGGGGGTGGTTTTTTGGGGGTTCCCCGGCAGGTGGCAGCGATCTATCGACGATGGTGCATTTGGTTGCGAGTGGTTCCATAAAGATATATGTGGGCACTTTTGAGAATTCACCATGGTAGCTACCGGTCGAACCAAAAGTTAATCTACCATACTCGAGAATTTATTACTTACTTAAATCACCACTCACCATGTTCGAATATTCTCCGAAAAGGTAACCAGAGTCTCGCCACAGGGTAAGGAGGTAAGTAAACAATGGTAGATTAACTTCAGGGGCCTTGTGAGAATCTATCTCGAAACTGCCAAAATGGTATTCTCTATCACAAAACTGACCAAATTCTACTCGAAACTGTAACAATATTGTTAGATTTTTACTCGAAAGCTCAATTGTGATCGAGAAATTTATAAAATATTAGCTATGGGCGACCACTCGTCGTTTTCCCAATACTCGTGCTACACGCCAACCCAACTTAAAAGGGAGTAGTATACTGTTTAGAAATAAAATACATGATGTTCATATATACATGTGCAAAAAGCTTATGTAAAGTAACCAGAAAAAATTTACATAACTTTACAGGGAAAAAAACTCAGCTAGAATTACTCAACGTCGATTTATTTGGACATATATTAAGAAGAACTTATCCTCATTATATAATGAGTGATAAAAAACGAATCACGAAAGAAAACAAGGACAAAAAAGCAATTAAATCCAAAACCATGAAGCATTTGGACGCTTCAACAATGGATTTACCAGCAGTATACGAGAGGCAGAAAAGAAAAACAGACATTCCAAAAAATCCGCGGGAGAAAACACTCATTCCAAAAAACTCGCCAGAGATAACGCCAATTCCAACAATCCCACGAGAGATGACGCCTAGTCCATCGAACCCACCAGAATTATGTGACAATTGCAAGAAATGCATTTGTCGAAATTGGAGAGGGAATCGTAAGTTATATAGTTTTCAATGATATATGGAAAAAATTGGTAACTATTCTTAATTATTTTTAGTAACGCCACAATTTACTGTCTTTTTTGAAGACATGTTGTATGCCATGAAAACCAGTGGGATGAAAAACGCACCGGTGGCTAACTTGGAGATGGAGGTATATTATATTATATAGATACACAATTTTCAAAAATAATGATTTTAAAACTTAATTATTTTGACGAATTTATGTAGATTGAACTATATCCAGGAACGGGAGTTCTTTTACCAAAAAAAAAACTTATGATGGCAATAACTCAAGCTCAAGATAATACAAGAGCTATGATTCGAAATATTTTGACAGGGCTTTTCACAGAACAGGAATTATTAACTTTTGATACGGCGGAAAAGTTATATCAAGCTAAACCAGATGTTTTCCTGGCTATCAGTGGTTTGTTAAAATTAATTCAAAAGTGAACCTTGTAATGTCAAAACTAATTATAATAATTTTTTTACAGGATATTTAAAATCAAACCATAACGTGGAAATAAAAAAATCGGAATTCATAAATGTTACGAACCATAAAATAGGAGAGTGGAAATTAAAAAATAAGCTTACAGAGGAAGAGCTGAGGAAAAAAGTAGAACAGAAAAGAATTAAAGCTCGAATTGACCGTCAGAATCGAAAAACAAATGAAAAACTTAGCCAGCAAAGGCCCAAAAAACGAAAATGTTACACTTTGCCTTCAACGTCGTCTACGTCTATGCCACATAAAACGTCATCAGTTGCTGCATCATCTCCATCCTCCTACTTAATATCACAGTCATCAGCAGATTCTGTGCCGCTCACTTCACTCGACTTGGAATCGCCACCGTCGAAGGGTTTGCCACAGAAAACATCATCACATGCTGTAACACTATCTTCATCCAACTTCAAACCACCGTTACTATCGCCATCGGGTGCACCCACAACTTATGTACAACCATCATATGCTGCTCCACCTTTTACACATGACAACTTTCAACCACCATACAGTTATCCGCATCCGAATTTTGAAGTATTAGATTATTCCCAACAATATTAATAATGTCATTTCCTTCATTTTCCTCTTTAATGAACTATTTTGATACGAATGCTTTGTTTTTATATTGTAATAAAGAAAGGGTACAAATTTAAAATTAATTGAATTATTATTTTATGAATTCTTTTTTCTTATATTTTTTTCAGTCTGTTTATTAGTCAGTCCTAGAACGACTTAAAACATTCTAGGATAGAAAAGTACACGTTTTGGCGTTCATTAGTTATACAACTTGTTATTTTTTGTCCGAAATTGTTCTAGTTTGGTGTTCATTAAGTTGTTCTAAATTGTCCGAAGCCTTACTATTTTGTTATCGATTTTTTTAGGAACTGTTTTGGAAAAGATTTTTTTGTTGTTGTTTTTTTTTCTAGTTTTGACAGATGTGTATATGTAATTTTGACAACGGAAATTGTAGAACAAAAAAGTACAAGAAAGCGTTCTTTAGATTTTCTATTCTAAGTTGTTCTAAAATGTTTGACGTTTAATTGCTTGCTGTGCAATTCTCTTCTATTCTGTTCTGATCTGTCCTGTCCTGAAAACTGGTGGTAATGAATTAAAATAATTAAACGCATTCATATTGAGTATCAAAAGAGGTAAAAGAGGTAGATTACGTACACATTTAACACCCGCGTGGAAACCTCTAAGGCGGAAAAATTGTGGATTTTCTCACCGCGTGCATCCTTGTGGCGGGAGCGTGCATGCCTGTGGCGGGAGCGTGAATACCTGTGGCGGGAGAGTGCATCCCTGTGGCGGGAGAGTGTATGCCTGTGGCGGGAGAGTGTATTCCTCTAGGGAACAAATTTTTACATTTTCGTGCCTTGTGGCGGGAGTGTGCATCCCTGTGGCGGGAGTGTGCGTTCCTGTGGCGGGAGCGTGCGTTCCTGTGGCGGGAGCGTGCATCCCTGTGGCGGGAGCGTGCATCCCTGTGGCGGGAGCGTGCATCCCTGTGGCGGGAGCGTGCATCCCTGTGGCGGGAGCGTGCATGCGTGTGGCTGGATCCTACATATTTTTAGCAGGCACATTTTGAGATTTTCGTGCGTGTGGCGGGAGAGTGGATGCCTGTGGCGGGAGAGTGCATCCCTCTAGCGAACAAATTTTTAGATTTTCGTGCCAGTGGCGGGAGCGTGTATCCCTGTGGCGGGAGCGTGCGTACCTGTGGCGGGAGAGTTCGTACTTTTGTGGCGTGCCTATTTGTTCGCTATGCGTGCTAGCTGCGGGCGCGTGCGTGCTAGTAATAAAATTTTCGAATGAAATTATTTTTAATCGGGCTTTTCTCAGAAATCGCAAAAAAACACGTTTAACCCCCTAAAACTCACATTTTGGCTCCCCCGCCCCCTTTCCGGTCATCTGCTGCGGTGCTCTCGATTTTTCCTTGTTTAAGTAGCATTTATCCTAAATTTTCCCACCTTCCATATACTGCTAAGAATTTTTTTTTTCTCAAAAATTATCTGCACTGGTCTACTATTAATTTTTCATCCTCAATTTTCATTTGATGTTCAAATTTAAGTTTTTCTAATTCGTTTCTTTTTTCTTGTATTATAGTTAGATACTGCAACGAAGAATCTGCAGGTCTTTTATATTTATTATTATCCAGTCGCTTCATCCTATTTTTATATTTGTCTACAGATTCTTTGCTTGGGATTTCTGTTTTGTCACTTGTTGCATTTGGAATGCTGTCTTCTGTAGCAGCCTCTCCAGCAGTATCCATGCTGCCACAGTCACCAATCGATGGCCCAAAATCTGCAGATGGATCATCAACAAATATGTCCGTATCTGGATCGAATAAAGTTTCAATTGATTCGTTTGTTGTCTCGACCACTACCGGCAAATTCACATATTTCCTTTTGCCAAAGATGCTTTCCAGCAGATTGTAATAAGGACATACAGCGGTGTGCAAAATAATAGGTGTGAACTTTTGCGTGAAATATAAATTTATTTTTCTACTTACTGTACAATGGTGTCTTAAGGACATCTGTTGTCTAATAGCGGTAGTATGTATTGTAATAAAACCCAATATTTTTATTCAAATGTCATGTAGAGTTTTAGGGGAATTCCCTTTTATTTCTATCAGAGGCTATCGACGAGTGTGCAATTAAATAGGTGTGTGGCTCCTAAAGCGAAATATTACTTGAAATTGACAGTGAGATAATCAGATAATTGTGGGAAACTGAATAAATAGATAAAGCGTGGTATAATAAAAAAATATAGGAAAAAAGAAAATTAAAAAAAGTTATTTTTTCCAGTAAGAATGGGTCGCGGCAAACATTGTTCAGAGGAACAAAGAAAATTGATAATAAATCTCAAACAACAAGGTAAAACGCATAAATTCATTGCTGAAACTTTGGGTTGCTCGCAGAATATGGTTTCTAATGCATTAAAATGGAAACAAAAAACCGAAAATCGCGGAAGACCGAGAAAAACCACCAAGTATACTGATCGCCAAATTATTAGACATGTAAAGAAGAACCCCTTTACAACTTCTACGCAAATAAAAGAGGACCTAAAACTAAGCGTGAACACCTCTACAATCAGAAGAAGGCTGCTAGAACATAAATTGATTGCTAGAAGACCAAGAAGAACACCTCACTTGAGTAGCCGCAATGTTTCGCGAAGATTGGCTTTTGCCAAAGAACACTTAATTTGGCCGTGCGAAAAATGGAGAAACATATTATGGAGCGACGAAACAAAAATAAATCTTTTCGGTCCGGACGGCTCTCAAAGCTATGTTAGACGACCAAAATATAAAGAATTTGCACCCCAATACACTGTAAAAACAATAAAACATGGAGGAGGAAATATAATGGTATGGGGGTGTTTCTCTTGGCATGGAGTAGGCCCCATATTTTGGATAAAGGACGTTATGCGACAAAATGATTACGTCGACATAATGAATAACATAATGTTACCGTACGCTGAAGAAAACATGCCGCTGCGCTGGACATATCAACAGGATAATGATCCAAAACATACCTCCAGGGCAGCCAAAGCATGGTTTCAAAGAAATAATATCAATCTCATGGAGTGGCCGGCACAGTCGCCGGACCTAAACCCGATTGAAAACCTATGGCATGAGGTTAAAGTGTCACTTGGTAATGTTAAACCAAAAAATAAAATTGATTTATGGGAAGCTGTACAGTCAGCATGGTCGTCGATCCCTGTTCAAAAATGCCGGAAACTTGTAGACTCCATGCCTCGTAGATGCGAAGCAGTCATTAAAAATCATGGACATGCAACAAAGTATTAGCAAGCAAAGCATTTGTATTTATAATCAAACTTAATACTTTTTGTCTTACGAGAATGTTATTTTTAATTTTATCTTGATTATTTATAGTATACCTATTATTTTGCACAGGACTATTTTTTGTTATCACCGAAAATTTTTTATGTATTAGTTGGAAGTTATATTTTATACTTGCTATTGTTTAACATTACTATAATCATTACAAATAAATTAAAAACTAAAGCCAGTTACAATAATTGCGTTTAATATAATCATTTTTTCTTGAATTTAATACTCCACCTATTATTTTGCACACCGCTGTATTTTGTCAATATATTCTTTCACACTATCTACTTTCCCTTCTTCAAGAAGACCATTTCCAGTTTTCCCCTCTACCCTTCCGCCTTCATAAATGCCTCCTTCATATTCCTAATTTTATTTTTTACTGGAACTATTCCTGCTTCAGCCAAGTCATACAGACCATAATTATTAAATAATGTGCTGTAAAACTGTGAGGCCGTTGGTTTCTGAATTAAAACATTTTATCAGTAAAATTAAGTTATATGTACTTCAAATTTTTCAGGATCATCTTTTAGCTTATCCACTATTGCCTCTAATAAAGCTAAGCTTTGTTGTTTTGTCCAACGATGTTGCGGTTTCTTGCGTTGCCTTGTCTGTTAAAAAAATGTATTTTGGGAATGCGAATACATCTCATAAACACTTACTTTTTTAAACTCATTCAAATTCTTGGCTTCGCTAGCCATCTTTTAAATACACAGCAATTTAATTAAATTATTCAAAACAGCTAACAAATGTCAACATCAACTACGACAATTTAAAATTATAAAGCCGTTTTAGAAACTCAGTAGCTTCGTACTTCACACAAAATGTCGTAGTTAAAAAATATATGGAAATGAACTACGAACAACTACGAAGTACGACAAGTACGACAAATACGAAGAATTTACGAAGTGAAATGAATACCCTTAATGTTTATTTTTTATAGAGCAGCAGCAGATCAACGAAATTTTTTTTAGACTAAAAGCAAAAATTATCCACAAAGATACGACGCTCTCAAAATTTCCCATAATCTCCCTTGCGAGTGAATATATCAATCGACAAGGTGCAAGCGAGACAAAATTCAATTTAAAAACAAAACAAAAATCGAAGAAAGAGAGGGTAAATAAAGAAATGCTATTTCACGAAGTGCGAAAGAGACGCACTGATTTCTCTTCTCCGCAATTTTTTGTGCCGTCTGGACTTTTATTTTGCTTGTGTGAATTCATGTACCATCTTCGTGTACTTCCTGCTCTGCATGTGTTTGTGTAGTTTGCCGTTGCTCCGCCCTCTCGCCATTCCGGAGCGCGTATATGAATAGATTAGAATGAATAGATTTTTACTTTCCTTTTTCTTCGCACAGAAAGGATTACATTGTCGTATCTTTCTGAGTAATTTTTGCTAAAAGCATGCCTTCTGACGGGCCGACATTCCGAAAAATGCCTGCTTTCTTTAGAAGACTTGGTCGACTATTGGGAAGGAGTTCTTGAAGTGTAAGTTTGCATTCGATGTGGAACATCGTCGAGATGAGGTACCCACACTGGAACTAACAAATCAGCCAGCATCGTCCAATCCTGAGGAAAAACAAGAACCATCTAACCCGTCAAGCGAAAAATCAGCTGAACAAGAAGAACAAAACTTTGAATCTGGAGAAAATCAGTAATCTACCTACGGAGATGAGAAAACGGAACCGTCAACATGCAAGGATCCACCAACTGTCTCTGAACCTGATGAAAGTCAACAATCCAAGTCGAAAGTCTCCATCATCACTAAAGGAAAGATTGTGTCTTGCGTATCTACCAACGAAGATGAGATAACGTTACCGTTGAAACGCAATGGGAGGGGACGACCAAAACAGAGCAAAAATGTTACAGCTATCTGTACGCAAAGAAAAGAAGTACCGCTCAAAAATACACGAAGTGCGAAACGAAAATCAGAATTGCTTCTGAAGAATTTAACGAAGAAGAAAAAGTGGCGAAAAAAAAAGAAAGTAGCGAAGAAACTGGCAAAGAAAAAGTGACCCAATTACGAATGCAAGCGAAGAAGATATATGGTGAAAAATCGCGTCGAGCAAGGAAGGAATTATTCTGAAAGTCTCGTTTTTCGCGTGTTTTCGCCCTTTGCGGGCGCTTTAATATGTACTAACCTTTTTGATTATTTTAAGAATCGCGTTTTTCGCGTGTTTATGAAAAAGTGGCAACGTCGCAGTTCCAGTCTCACTTTCGAGTGTCGCATGTCGCGTTTTTCAAGTTTCGAGTGTCGCGTTTTTGTGTGTCGTTAAACACTTCCTTTTAATTACATATCTTGTAAACGGCAGTGGCGGTTCCTCTTTGGAAGCAAAGGAAGCACTGCTTCCCTTGACCAAATAGGCAACTTCATAAAAATTAATTGAAATATATCAAGATCTATCAGAAAAAAAATCTCAATATATTTCCTCCTCTGGAAACACTAAGGATACAATGTACAGATTTTTGTATATAAAATGTACAATTCAAATTTATTACACTACTGTATACAAAGAGTAAAGCCTTGGCCACGATACGAGCGGCGAATGGTGAGCGGCAGAGTAACAAACACTAAAGTGCCTCTCGCCGCTCTTATCGTGCCCGAGGCCTTACATAACATGGGGAAGCGGTAATATCTCCAGCTTCTTTGCCACAGAAAGTCAACGTGAAAACTCCAACACATTCAATTTGATTGAACCCACACTCAAGCAAAGGTTTGCATACAGTACCCTCAGAAGCTGAGCTAAACGCAGGTTCTTCCGAACCGAACAGTGGGATATAGCAAGTCGAAGATAGAGAAAATTTCCATGTTCTCTTTGTTTTCTTGGTTTCGTTTTCTGGTAATGTTCTCGTTTCAAGTAAGAACTAAATTTTCTCTTGCAAATATGCTTCGAAATTTGTTGGAGACTCTTAAAATATGAATTTTCGTTTATTGTATATTGACTGAAGAAAAAAGAGATCGAAGATAAGTGGAGTTTCTCTTTATTTATTGGTTATTTATTCTATTGGGGTGGCAGGAGGCGTTTATTGAAAATAAGCTGATACTTTGTAGCTTCCATTATATTTTTTATGATTCTCTTTAAAGTTAATTTAAAGGGATAGAGAATGTTTTATGAATTGCATTTCTGAGCTCGGGTTGCCTGAAGTCTTTTTTTGCAGGAAGACTGTAATGATGATGAGCGAAGCTTACAAAAGAAAGGGCGTATGTAGGGTTTTATTATTACTATCTTTTTTAGATTTTGAGCCAAAATTATGCATTTGCTCAAAGTAGTAGTTGCAGTCTTTCAACAGCTTTTTTAGACGCTTTAATTACACTGTTGAACAGAATTGATTTTCAAATTCTACCCAAGGAAATCCTTGATAGGGTATATAGGGGACATAAAGAGGAGCCAAAATCCGAAATTTGAGAAAATTCTGTGATAAAAATAAAAAGTTATTAACAAATTATTGTCAGTATTGAAATTGATATATTTTTTTGTATGGGTGTAACAAAAACCAAATAAACAAAAAAAAACCAAATAACAAAACGAACAGAACAAAAACCAAATAAACAAAAAAAAAACCAAATAACAAAACGAACAGAACGTAAACGAACAGAACGTAACAGAGGTATTGAAAAGAGGTATGCCTGACCTGCTCCAACTTCTCCCACCCATGTTTATCTTCCTATTGCTGTTTCAATTTGTACTTAAATACACGCATTGCTTCCCATCTCATCAAAATACTACCAAAATGCAGTGCGTGAACGTTAACAACTTCTGTTTCGTGTGTGCCAAATTCGCGCCCAAAAAAAATAAAAGGTTTGTCTCCAACGCCTGGAGACACAAGTACGAAATTAAGTTTCGGCTCGAGGATAGCGTACGTGCCTGGTACGCGCCCGAATACGTGTGTGACTACTGTCGTCGTGGTGTAGACTCTGATGACAACGGACGCTACACCATCAGGTTCGACACTCCCGTCATCTGGCAGCACCAGGACCATCACGACCGGGCACAGTGCTACTTCTGCGTCGCGTACGGCCAGATCCTCCACAGGAGGATCACATACGCAAAAAGGGACAAGGTTGACTACCCCTTCCACCTTGGGGTCACACCGCCCGCCGTCCGGCTCAACTTCAGGAAACACGCCAGGAAAGAGGAGGAGGACGACAACGACGACGACACCGACGACGAGGATGACCCCAACTACTACGTCCCCTTCGACAGCGACCAGGAGGACAACTTGTTCGAGTACAACGAGTTCTTGAACCTCATTAAGGTACTCGGCCTCCCGATGTACCTCGCGGAATTCTTGGCGTCAGTCCTCAAGGGGAAGGGACTGACGGCAAAGGAGTTCGCCATCACTGGGTTGCGCGGACGGAAACAGATGAAGGACTTCGACCAGTGCTTCACGACAGACCTGGACAGCGGATTCGTGTACTGCAAGGACATCGACCGCCTGTTCTTCCTCCTAAATCACCCTTACAAGGACGAAGACTGGCGGCTGTTCATCGACAGCTCGAAGCGGAGTCTCAAGGCAGCCCTGGTGCATATCGGCAACAAGCTGCCCACCGTCCCCCTCCTCTACACCAACCAGACGGCGGAGAACGTCGACTCCATAGCGCTGGTCCTCCGCCTCCTGGATTACCCGCAGCACAAGTGGAAAATCTCCACCGATCTGAAGATCGTTGCCGTCCTGTTCGGGCTCAAGACGGGGTTTTGCCGCATGCAGTGTTACATGTGCAAATGGGAGGGCCGCAAGAGGAAGCACCACTACGACAAGGACTTCGAGTGGGAAGACAGGGACTCCTACCAAGTCACCGACGAATGGGACTCCATCATCCACGAGCCGATGGTCGACCCGGCGGACATCATCATCCCGCCGCTGCACGTGAAGTTGGGCCTGGTGAAGAACTTCCTCAAGGCCCTGAAGGAACCCGGACGAGCGTTCCTGGACTCCTTTTTCCCTAAAATCTCCGTGGCGAAACTTGACGAAGGTAAATAAATAAATACATAATAATACATAGATAAATACATAAATAGTGCAAATATAAATAAATTGTAATGCATTTTCGCAGGTATTCTCAACGGGCCAGACGTTCGGAGCCTCATGCGCAGCGAGGTGTTCGCGGATCACCTGGACGAGAACGAGAAGGAGGCCTGGGCGAGAATCCAGGACGTCATCAAGAACTTCTTGGGAAAAAACCGGGCTCCAGACTACGAAGACCGGGTGGAAAGGATGATAGGGGCATTGCACAAAGCAGGTGTCTTAATGTCCCTCAAAATCCACTTCCTGGCCGATCACCTCGACAAGTTCCCGCCGAACTGTTCGGACTACTCCGACGAACAGGGCGAACGATTTCACCAGGACCTTTTGGAGACGGAAAAAAGGTACAAGGGGAAGGTCGACCTGGAGAATCTTCTGGGGGCTTACTGGTGGAGCTTACTTACGAAACCGAGTGGAAGCGGAAAACCAAAAAATTCAAATTTGGTTTTTGTTTTTAACTTTTCATTTGTTCTGTTCGTTTTTTGTTTATTTTGTTTTTTTTGTTTATTTGGTTTTTGTTTTTAACTTTTCATTTGTTTTGTTCGTTTTTTTGTTTATTTGGTTTTTGTTTTTAACCATTTTCTATTCATATTTTCAACTATTTTTCGTATGTATTAACTTCTTTAAAAATTGAAATAAAAAATTTTTAATAACGCGAATATATTTAATTAATTACTCCCACCCACCATGCCAAAAATCAAGCAAATCGGACAATATTTTTTTTGTTATTTTCGAAACTTTAAACAATCATAACTTTTTATTTTCATCATGAATTTGCATGAAAATCGGGAATTATGCTTATTTTAATACAATGAATCGATCCCACCCGGTCTCCATCTTGGGTAGAATTCGCCGTTGAACAGTGCACTGTTGAACAGAATTGATTTTCAAATTCTACCCAAGGAAATCCTTGATAGGGTATATAGGGGACATAAAGAGGAGCCAAAATCCGAAATTTGAGAAAATTCTGTGATAAAAATAAAAAGTTATTAACAAATTATTGTCAGTATTGAAATTGATATATTTTTTTGTATGGGTGTAACAAAAACCAAATAAACAAAAAAAAACCAAATAACAAAACGAACAGAACAAAAACCAAATAAACAAAAAAAAAACCAAATAACAAAACGAACAGAACGTAAACGAACAGAACGTAACAGAGGTATTGAAAAGAGGTATGCCTGACCTGCTCCAACTTCTCCCACCCATGTTTATCTTCCTATTGCTGTTTCAATTTGTACTTAAATACACGCATTGCTTCCCATCTCATCAAAATACTACCAAAATGCAGTGCGTGAACGTTAACAACTTCTGTTTCGTGTGTGCCAAATTCGCGCCCAAAAAAAATAAAAGGTTTGTCTCCAACGCCTGGAGACACAAGTACGAAATTAAGTTTCGGCTCGAGGATAGCGTACGTGCCTGGTACGCGCCCGAATACGTGTGTGACTACTGTCGTCGTGGTGTAGACTCTGATGACAACGGACGCTACACCATCAGGTTCGACACTCCCGTCATCTGGCAGCACCAGGACCATCACGACCGGGCACAGTGCTACTTCTGCGTCGCGTACGGCCAGATCCTCCACAGGAGGATCACATACGCAAAAAGGGACAAGGTTGACTACCCCTTCCACCTTGGGGTCACACCGCCCGCCGTCCGGCTCAACTTCAGGAAACACGCCAGGAAAGAGGAGGAGGACGACAACGACGACGACACCGACGACGAGGATGACCCCAACTACTACGTCCCCTTCGACAGCGACCAGGAGGACAACTTGTTCGAGTACAACGAGTTCTTGAACCTCATTAAGGTACTCGGCCTCCCGATGTACCTCGCGGAATTCTTGGCGTCAGTCCTCAAGGGGAAGGGACTGACGGCAAAGGAGTTCGCCATCACTGGGTTGCGCGGACGGAAACAGATGAAGGACTTCGACCAGTGCTTCACGACAGACCTGGACAGCGGATTCGTGTACTGCAAGGACATCGACCGCCTGTTCTTCCTCCTAAATCACCCTTACAAGGACGAAGACTGGCGGCTGTTCATCGACAGCTCGAAGCGGAGTCTCAAGGCAGCCCTGGTGCATATCGGCAACAAGCTGCCCACCGTCCCCCTCCTCTACACCAACCAGACGGCGGAGAACGTCGACTCCATAGCGCTGGTCCTCCGCCTCCTGGATTACCCGCAGCACAAGTGGAAAATCTCCACCGATCTGAAGATCGTTGCCGTCCTGTTCGGGCTCAAGACGGGGTTTTGCCGCATGCAGTGTTACATGTGCAAATGGGAGGGCCGCAAGAGGAAGCACCACTACGACAAGGACTTCGAGTGGGAAGACAGGGACTCCTACCAAGTCACCGACGAATGGGACTCCATCATCCACGAGCCGATGGTCGACCCGGCGGACATCATCATCCCGCCGCTGCACGTGAAGTTGGGCCTGGTGAAGAACTTCCTCAAGGCCCTGAAGGAACCCGGACGAGCGTTCCTGGACTCCTTTTTCCCTAAAATCTCCGTGGCGAAACTTGACGAAGGTAAATAAATAAATACATAATAATACATAGATAAATACATAAATAGTGCAAATATAAATAAATTGTAATGCATTTTCGCAGGTATTCTCAACGGGCCAGACGTTCGGAGCCTCATGCGCAGCGAGGTGTTCGCGGATCACCTGGACGAGAACGAGAAGGAGGCCTGGGCGAGAATCCAGGACGTCATCAAGAACTTCTTGGGAAAAAACCGGGCTCCAGACTACGAAGACCGGGTGGAAAGGATGATAGGGGCATTGCACAAAGCAGGTGTCTTAATGTCCCTCAAAATCCACTTCCTGGCCGATCACCTCGACAAGTTCCCGCCGAACTGTTCGGACTACTCCGACGAACAGGGCGAACGATTTCACCAGGACCTTTTGGAGACGGAAAAAAGGTACAAGGGGAAGGTCGACCTGGAGAATCTTCTGGGGGCTTACTGGTGGAGCTTACTTACGAAACCGAGTGGAAGCGGAAAACCAAAAAATTCAAATTTGGTTTTTGTTTTTAACTTTTCATTTGTTCTGTTCGTTTTTTGTTTATTTTGTTTTTTTTGTTTATTTGGTTTTTGTTTTTAACTTTTCATTTGTTTTGTTCGTTTTTTTGTTTATTTGGTTTTTGTTTTTAACCATTTTCTATTCATATTTTCAACTATTTTTCGTATGTATTAACTTCTTTAAAAATTGAAATAAAAAATTTTTAATAACGCGAATATATTTAATTAATTACTCCCACCCACCATGCCAAAAATCAAGCAAATCGGACAATATTTTTTTTGTTATTTTCGAAACTTTAAACAATCATAACTTTTTATTTTCATCATGAATTTGCATGAAAATCGGGAATTATGCTTATTTTAATACAATGAATCGATCCCACCCGGTCTCCATCTTGGGTAGAATTCGCCGTTGAACAGTGATCAACAGAATCTGAAAAAAGGCGCAAAATGCCCTCTAGCGGCGAGATTATTTCGAAAAACTGCAAAAGCACGATTTTCGATTCGTAAAGCATTCGATATAACTAGAAACTGGTAATAATTTGTTATGTTTTGCTTATATGATTCCACACATATATGTTATTTTTCAGTTTTTTTAGTTAGGGTCTTCGATACTTTAACTTTTATCGTTCGCCTTGCGCATTGCTTCCCTTATCCTGAACATTACGAGCCGCCACTGGTAAACGGAGGCACTCAATGCACCTTTTTCTTTACAAGCCTCTCGGTAGAGGTATCATATGAAGGGGTGTGACAAGTAGAATACTATTATCTGTGTAGCGTCATTCCAAATTCTAAATACAACCCCCTCGATGTGGGTGATTTTAAACCAAATATGGCAGTCACCTCAAAAAATGGTGGAATATAAATAAATAAAAATATAAAATAAAAATATAGTTTAAAAACAATAAAAAATACGATTTTATTTTAAAATGAAGTAAAAAGTAAAAAATAATTTTGAATATAAAGTTTTTATTGTTCCAGCCAGTATATGGAAACAACATACATTTCGAAATGTAAAAAGCGTGGGCGAAAAGATTTCTTTTTTGGCACTTTTTCCGGGAAAAAACAATTTGGAGGAGAGGTGGGCGCCATGAGCGAAGCTCTGCCCAGGGCGTCTAATCTCTCGCCATAGGAAATCTATGCTTACAATTCTGATTATTTTTGGCTAGGTGCCTGTAGTGCAGGTAGTACACATTTTTTCTTCGTCGAATCTTAAAACATACTTTAAGTTTTTTGAAGGATCCTTTTTGCAGATTTGTTCTTTTTCATTATACATTTCTCCTCCAGCGGACTATGCACTCATAATTTTTTTTTTAATGAAAAGCGTTGCAACGACCGCGGGTTTTTGCTAGTAAAATTATAATTGGAAGTCTATTAATGGTTGTTGCTTATTAATTAATTATATTAATCTTTTAAGTTTAACATAACATTTTAGCTATAGAAAGCAATTAGCGTAATTAATAAACTTTGTGAGATGTAATACTTTCATTAATCAAGTGAAGTAATGATAATGCTACCAATTTGAATAATTATAAAATCATTTTTGTTGTTATGAGTATAAAAGAATACTTTCTTGTCAGAATTTAGGTTAGTAAATATAAATCGACACTGATAGCATGCCGTTTCTCCACAAACGATTTGTGAAAATATTTACAAATCCACCAAGCTGCAGGTCCTTCAGTTCTATGGTAGTGCTAATATTTGTATTATTGATAAATCCAGTGGTGGCGGTAAACTTTCCACAATTAGTGGCTTTAACAGAGAAATTAAAAAGTATTTACAACTTTACAAGTTTTGTAACATTTGTGAACAAAACCGATTTGTCAAATCTGGAAATCGATAATTACATTCAGGGCTTACAAACAAAACTGCAGACTCCAGTGGTTTTGTTCTCGTCAAAGGTTGATGTGAAGATAAAAGATAAATTTAATAAAAATGTTTTAACTTTTATATTTTTAAGAAAGGCAGACGATAGTGTGGCTCTATTGGCTGATAATCAATTGCTAAGAATGCGTTCATCGAAAATAATGTTTGTGTTTACGAACAAGGTGGTGGAGTTGGTTGAACTATCTAAATTATTTTGTTGGTGCTGGCATCATAATATGGTAAACAGTGTGGCAGTATTTGGACATAATAATGAACTATTCAGTTATGTTCCATTTCCTGAATTGAAACTAATGAACAGGACTGGTCTAAAAATAAGACATTTGTTTCCTGGCGAAATAAGAGATCTGAAAGGAATTAAGCTAAAAACATATATGAAACGCGATTTGCCGTTTGTTTTCATGGACTATCATAAAGGAAAAGGTAGAATGTCAGGACACTATGCTGATATTTTATACTTATTTGCAACAGTATACAACGCTACGTTTGTACAATTGGAAAAATCAGAGTTCTCAACAACAAACGTAGACTGGCCCTTGGTGATTAAACTTCTGGAAACTGAAGAAATTGACATATCACCTCATGCAATTTCACCTGATCTTGCTGAATATAGTGCAATGTATTTGGGTAATCTTCAGATAACTTATCCTTTGCCACCTCAAAAATTGTGTTTGGCTGTTCCAGTTGGTAAGGAAATACCTTATTACACCTATATAATTCGTCCATTCCAAAAATATGTTTGGTTCACGTTATGTGTTGGTGTGATAGGAATTTCGTTAGCTGGATATCATGCAGCTAAGTTATCGAAATTGTATGTCAACTTTGGAACAATTTTATTGGGTGTTTATCGAGGAGTTCTCTTTATCGCGCTTCCACCATTCTATCATGGTCCTAGCATATTTTGGAAAGCTTTTACCCTAACTGTGCTACTCCTAGGTTTTGTCATGTCCAATTACTATTTATCAACATTAACCAGCTACTTTACTCAGAAAATATACGAGAATGAAATAGAAACATATCAGGATCTAGAGGAACGACAAGTACCTGTTGTAGCTCCCGACTTATTTACTATTGGGATGAAGAAATTCTTCGAAAATGAAGGAGTTAATAAAGTTCCCGTAGTTGGAATGACACTGGATGAAATGCTCAGTCACATAAAAAACTTAAACGCATCATTTGCATATTCATATGTCATTGATACGCTGGAATTTTATTTACAGCAACAGGAAGCACTTCATCGTCCTCGATTAAAGATTATGAATGTATATTCCCGGCTACTATTGCTCACTTTGCCGCTAAAAATTGATTCGCCATTTAAAGAAATGCTAAATGAATTAATTTTACGATGCTATGAAAATGGTTACTTCAAAAGAACCAAATGGTTCAGCTTCCATCATGCAAAGGAATCTAGCCTGGTGCACACTATGAGAGATTCTTCTTCTTCTTTAACGGCTCTACAACCGGGATCCGGTCCTGGCCTCGCGCAACTGTTCTCTCCACCGGTCCCGATTCTGAGCCGATGTCATCCAGTTTGGCATCCCTAAACTCTGAGCGTCCTGGTCCACGCCATCCTTCCAGCGAAGGTTGGGCCTCCCTCGCTGTCGCACCCCATAGGTCTTACCGCAGAGAGATTATCATATTAATATGAGGGTGTTCAAATTTGTCCATTTGACATCTTTAATAAAGGTTTACTGTGGTAGCTTGATTGTTGCAATTTTTAGCTTTATTGGAGAAAATGTTATTTATTACTGTAAGAAAAAACAAAATCAATAAATATGTACCCAAATATTGATAAGTTCAAAAGTTTCACGTTCAAAATAATTTATTTATAATTTACATAATTTTGTGTACAGTAGTTTAGAGTTGCAGAGTTTTGAGTTTAATGTCTCATTACATCTGAGTTGTCTTATTTTGTAGTACAGTTTTATTACATATTATTGTAAATCTCAGGAAAATTCAGAAAAAAACTGATTTATTTCTTTTTTTTTTTTAAACTTAAAAGCTAACTTATAACGACCTTACTCTAATCACTAGCCTACTCGCTGTCTTAATTCGATCATTAGCTGTATCAGTCGATTTTGTATATTGCTACATCTATTATAAAATTGATATTCTGATTTATTAGCCGCTTCGGCAATATGGTACATTTGCTATAAGGTGTAGTCGCCTGGTGGAATAATATGGTGGTAGATTTAAGCATAGTTTTAGGATTTTATTTTGTTGTCTTTGGAGCTTACTTATGTGAGTTTTTGCACAGTGATGCCATATGGGGGGGGGCAGCATATAACATGATCCCTTGAAAAATTTGCTTATATGTATATTATTAGTTTGTTAAAATTACTCAACAACGACCTGCGATTTATGAGTGGGTAGAAAGATTTTATTGCTATATTCCCCTGCAAACAATTTCTCGGCTGCTCGCTTTCTCGAGCTATTTCTGAAACAAAACTTGTCGAGAATTTTTCGAGAAACAATCGTTAAAATGGCCCCCAAAAGCTTTTACGCTCTTTTCATGGTTTGTTAAGCCCCCCATACACGGTCAAATCGGATGTACATCCATGCTGTACAGCCAAAAATGTGATATCCCACAACTGTGTTTTTTGGTTGTACAGCTTCATTTTCTGTGCGGTAGCGAAAGAGTTAACATGGATAGTAACCAAAAGCTGAAAATAGTATTATCAACGGTGGTAATTGATATTTGCAGCGAAGAAAAAAAACGTAGAAAAAGAAGAAATGTTTGGACAAAAGAATGGCTGTTGAAACGGGAAAGATACTCTCATGTAAATTTATTACAAGAATTACAAGAGACATCCATAAAGGATTTTAAAAATTTCTTCAGAATGGATGAGAGAAATTATTACAAATTATTGGGATTGGTGACACCTCTCATTAAAAAAAAAAAAAAAAAAATGTAATGAGAGATACAATTTCACCAAATGAAAGACTACCCGCCACTTTAAGATTTTTACCCGCGGGTGCCAGTTTTGAGGATTTGAAATATATAACAGCAATATCTCCTCAGAGTTTCCCTTCCGAGAGGGTTATGTATTTTACATAAATTCTGCAATGGAATAACGTAAATTATCCAGGTTGTGAGTGTAAATTTAGCTATTTATCCTAGAAAAGGAAATATTAGTCCTACCTGCAAGTTTCCGTAAATTTAACAACAGGCCCAAACCAAACATAATAAAAACTTTCCAATCCCAATTTGCCAAGTTTGAAGATGTTTCTGTTATCACAGATTTTAGAATTGTATAAATGGCATTCTCAAAAATAATTTACTATTTGCCGTTAACAAATAATCCAAATGGATCAAAATATATTAAAATAATAGGTTTATTCGAAATTAAATAAAACAAGAGGATTTTATTAAAAGTAAACTTCTAAAGGACTTGTTTCCCGGTACTTCAATTAAAGAAGAATTAATTACAACAAAAGCATATTTGAATTAATTTGAAAAGATTTCTTTTGAATGCAGTCATATATTTTTTATATTGTTTAAGGGATTCCGTATTTTACAAAGACTTTGTCTGTTCTTTTTTGAACTCCAAAAATTCATTAATAATTCATAAAATGACTTAAAGCCTGTTAATGAATTATTTCGGTTGGAGCATTACGCCACTACTTTCATGCATGTTGGAGCACCGGTGACCACGCCTCCAAAAAATCCAACCACGCCTTCAAAAAATCAAACCTAGTTTGATTTTCATCAAACCGCTGGACGTATAGAATTTTTCAAACTCCGTGACACAAAAAATTTGAGCAGTTCTGCGCACCTCGTTGCCAAATTTTATAAATAATGTTCTATCGTTTCCCCTCTTTTTAGTTACAACGATTGTTTTGGGAAGGGATGCGCGCATGCCGAATGAATAAAGTTAATTTATCTTTCTATGTGTTGAGTAGAGCTTTTAAATACATGTAAAGCCCCTGCTCAACAAAGGCAGTTTATTCAACATAATAAGCATAATTTTACTTTAATTATGCGAAATATTTCTCATTTCTAAATTTAAAATAATTTAAAAAAAAAATAATGCTGGAAAAAATTGCTTTGAATAAATGAGCGTTTTCATTCATAACCCGACAGTTCCCCGCAGTCGCAAGCAACACAACCTCCCCGGGCAGAAGCGCGTATGCGACTGGCAGAAAATGTCAACAATCTAGTAATCAAAGTGATAAAAACACAAATTTCGTATTTTTTAGTAGAAATTACTACAAATTATTTCTGTAGCATATGTGTAAAATATAATAACCTTAAAATAAAAAAATTTATAAAAACGGGCGTTTTTCAGTCATAATTTATAAATTTTTTAAATAATCATTGAAGTCCCAGAAAGATGCACCTCCCGGTAGCAATACGCAGTCGCGACTGATTACATGGCAACAAGTGATTTGATAGGAGGAGTTATGGGCCGTCCACACTACGCGGACTTAGATCCTACGCGCTTTTCGCCATACGGCCTCTGACAAAAGCGCGCATGAGTTCTGAATCGTGAGCAAATTGAGAAAACAAATCAATTTTTGTTTGAAAAAACATACGCGCTTTTGAAAAGCCCGTATTGTGTAGACGTACAATGTACCTTTTTAAGCACAGCCTTTGGTCCGCGCAGTTTGGCTGTACTGCCTTTGCCATTAAAAATATCGCAAAAAAAGGCATTAAACTCTATATGAAAAAAAGAGGCAAAAGCGCGTATGACCTAAGTCCGCGTAGTGTGGATGCACCATTAACTGAAGCTTTTGTCTGAACTTTTAAACATTTTTAAGAGCTTAGCTGGGGAACGTGCGCGAGATGTCACGAGGTTTGAAAACAACTATACATCCAATTTGACCGTGTATGGGCCCCTTTACTTTCTCTCTTCCAGAATTGCTTTGAAATTTGAGATTTGGAGGGCCTGTGCTATCGGGCGAAAGCTGGTGACAGAATTTCGCTCAAAGGCGGTGCGGATATTGGCTTCGCGGTGTGCGCGGATTTTTCACTGACACAAAGTCGCCGTGCTGGTGTCGCGTTCAGACTTTGACACAACCTAAAAATCAAAGTGGCAAGTGGACGTGATACGAAATAAATTGAAAAGGCTGTTTGATTTGCGTATTAATTTTCTATCCTACAGGACTTGTATTTTTTCTAGGTACTAATTTCATCACCACAATTTCGAAATAATTATGAAATTCAACAAATTTCTTATCCCCATCACCAGCACACGATTCAAAACATAAATAAAATGCCCACCAACACCAAAACACGACTCAAACACAACACGCAAACAACTTTTTTACACTGGACCGCGCGGCAACGCGCAAGAAGTAGAAATGTAAAGCAACTTACGCGGTGTGTGCGTAGTGCTCAAGCCACCTCGTTAGTTCGCATTGCAGTACACACACTTTACTCTATCTGTCAATGTCCGCACCGCGTTTGAGCGAAATTCTGTCAGCAGCTGAAGAGTGCAGTGCGTGTGTGTGCATATGACTATGCAGGAAACGCAGGCGCGGTGGAAATTAGATAGCGTCTTTTTGCAGTAGTTAAATTCTACCAAATAAAATTTAAAAAAAAAACAATCAAAATTAAAACATAAAATGAATAGAAATTTAATTTAAAAACGACTGTTTCATATTGGTTGGAAGAAAGGGCTTGACAAACTACTCGCTATAAAATATTGAGTGGAAAAACGAAGCACATAAGCATTCCAGTTCCATTCGATGAGACACACATACATGCAAAGTTTTCGAGATTTCATCTAGAAAGCGATTCGTTATAGCGTTCCTTTTTTATCATTTTCGATAACGCTTTCGAATCGTTTTCGATTTCGTTATCGAAGAAAGCTTTCGCTTTTTATGAATTGCTCTCGCTTCGATGACGTCTCGGAATGTTTGCAGGGTTCGTTTTGTGTATTACAGTTTGTATGTGTTTGTTATATGTCAATGTCTTATCAAGGGTGATTCCAAGGTATTTTACAATACTGACCCATGGCACATCTTGCCCTTTGATTTTTAATTTATTTTGAGGAAGGTGGACGGATGCTCTTCGTCTGGTGAAATACATGGCTTGAGTTTTTGCAGGGTTTAACGCAATTTTCCATTTGTCACAGTAACCTTGTATGGTATCGAACGCAAATTGTAGTCGCGATGTTATATTGGAGGCATTTTCAGCATGAGTGAAGATGGCAGTGTCATCAGCATAAGTGAGAACTCTGCAGTTTTCTATATTCGGTAATGTAATGAATGTAAAGTATATATGTAAAGTATATATAAAATGGGACCCAGGGCAGAACCTTGAGGTACACCTGTGGTGATACGTATAGCTGCGCAGACAGAGCCTTTCCGACGCGAACTTGAAAGGTGTGGTTTGTTAGAAAACTTTTAATAATATCTATGAGGTGATAAGGCAGGTTATAATAAGCTTCGTAATAAACGCATCATGCCACACTGCATCAAATGCGTTTTTTACATCTAGTAGCGCCAGACCGACCGATTTTTTATTTACCAGGTTCATTTTAATTTCTTTGGTTAATATTGCTAGCTTGAGACAACAATTATATATGAATGTTAGAAGGATTAGTGAGATTCGGGCATTTCTTTGAGGGTTTTGTTAGTGATTTTGTCACTCCCATGGGTCTTTTTACTGGTAGTAGTTAAGATTATTTTTCTTACTCACTGGGGTGGATGGTTGTGTTTTCCCCTTGAAAGTTTTGGATTTTATCTTTGATCTCCGTTTCATGAGGTGTATTTGTAAATTTTAGTGGAGCAAAATTAGTTTGATTCAGGGAGTCAGCAATTACATGCGCCTTTTCTTCCATAGTTATATGTATACTTGCTACCATTTACCTCCAGTATTGGAACAGTTGTGTTACCATTTTTGATTATTTTGGCTAACCGCCAGAAGGGTTTGCATGCGTTGCCTAATGTAGCAAGATTTTCATTCCAGCTCTTATTTCTATATTCAATTATTTGCTTTTTTAACGACTCGTTTACCTGTTTAAACCGCACTTTGAGCTGCGGTAGACGATAACGCTGCCACTGCCTGCGCAGGTTATTTCTAAGTCGGATTAGGCATAGTATTTTCCCAGGAAGTTTAATTGGATTTTGATGGCTTAGGTATGTGTAGGGGGTGGCATCGTGTAGGGCTTTACAAACAGGCTAGTGCAAATAGGTTTTTGGAAAAAAAAAATTAATAGCAGGCAAGGCTCAGCAGTTAAATGTGGTCAAGGCTATAACTAAGAGAAAAAAAAACTTTTAAACACGAAAAAAGGGGAAATCTTAAAATGGAGATACTATTTAGGGGTTGAAAACGGTTTTTTGTGATTTGCGGTGAAACATGACCTCCTAGTGGAAAACGCTTCATGCAAAAGTTGTAGATAATAAAAAAAATCTATAACTTTTGTATATAACATATTTTGACATAACCTCAAATTCTATAAGAAAATGGCGGAAACCGATTTTTCAGTTTTTAATTTTTTTCTCACGTAAAACTAATTCAATTTAAATGAAAATTTGTAAGAATATACCTTGTATTGTGTTAAATAAGCATGATTTTTTCTTGGTTTGAAAAACGAATGGTTTCCTAGATATTGACATTTTTCGAAAAAAATATTTTTTATTTAGATTTCAAACTTAATCACCACGTGCTCTTCTACAAGCCAGCATCACAAATCTTTGCCCGTACTAGTAGAGTGCGTTTAAGTGGTGTCTGCCAGTCTTGAAATCGCCGACCCAAGGCGGGTAATTGGGTTTGGGCGGGTAATTAAAGTGAAACAAAATTTATACGTACATATTTTTTTTTATTTTTTATTTATTTAAAATGTTGCGGATGGTGTGTGCCACTTTCTGTAATTAACTTTATTTAATTGAAGCATTTAAATCGTATTTGCACTAGCCTAAAATACATTCATTAAATTTTGAAATCATGTTGCCTATTTGTGAAGTATTGACTATTTCAGTACGGTTTGGATATGTTGTTCTGAAAGGGTTGTTTCTTTTGCATACAGTACGAAATTTATCCCAATCGGTGCAGTTGTACTTATAGTCCGGGAGGCAGCGTTGCATTTTGGGGGCTCATTTCTTACCACTTGCTTTTTTTGCAATTGATAGTTTAGATAAGACTAATAACAGAAACAACCGTCAGACGCCAGTATCGTGGTGGGGGTGGTCGTGGGAAAATGTGAAAGTGGTAAAAAAAAAATTCGTCGGCTTATTTCTTACCACTTGAGCATTTGCACAGTTATTGTTTAAGTGGTAATAAAAATTATAAAAAAAGTCAGCTGCGTACCTAGTGGGGGATTATACGTCAGTCGCTTGTATAAACCTGTCAAAAAACACATTTTCTAAAATCATTTCAAATTCAATGAAACTTATACATAAAATTTCTTATATAATTAGAAGAATAAAAAGCACCATCTCCTGTATGCACAATGGGGGTAACACCGTCAGCTGACAGATAATAAGTGCTGATTGGGTTTTAACGTTAGAATTTTATAATGTATTCAAAAAAGAAACTGACTATCTTCACAACGTTATGTCGGCAGCTATTGACAATTTTTTGTGAATATAATCTGCAAACACATTATTTCAAAAGATTTCTTGTGGCTGGAATACAGCTTGGCTACAATATGATGGATTAAATCCATTTTTTTGTATTGTGAGCATGGTTTTACTAAAAAAATGACCTAGCTGACTATCTTTCCCCCGTTATGTTGACAGCTGACGGCCAGTTTTTGTTAATATAATCTGTAGACTCATTATTGCAAAAGGTTTCATGCGGCTAGAAAACAGCTTGGCTAAGATATGATGGATTAAATCCATTTTGTTGTATTGTGAGCATGGTTTTACTAAAAAAATGACGATACTGGCGTCTGACGGTTGTTTCTGTTATTAGTCTTATCTAAACTATCAATTGCAAAAAAATCAAGTGGTAAGAAATGAGCCCCCAAAATGCAACGCTGCCTCCCGGACTATTATACCTAATCATGTTATGTAAGTGGAGTGAGTGAGGGAGCTCCAGGATAACTGGTAGGTGATCCGAGGGAAGGTCATTTATGGCTATTGGTTGTTGCAGGTTTGCCTGCAGAGTTGTTAGAAAACCATCGAGTGTAGACGGGTTTGCTTTGCGCTGAGATGGTATGTATGTAGGGTTATCTGGGTATAACATAGTTACAGGACGCCACGTGTTAGCTCTGCGGCAGCCCCAAGTACTGTGCCTAGAGTTCAGATCACCACCAACAATTACATTATTATATGCGGTGCAAAGGTATCTAATATCAGATTTAAACAATTCTTTTTTCTCCTGCGTAGATGTACCACCAGGAAAGTATGCGGCAATAATAGTTATTTTATGATCATAATTTATCATCAATTCGATTGCTATAGCTTCAATAATTTTAGTGTTAGGAATTGGTAGTAGTCTGCAGTTTAGTGACTTTTTAGCAACTATGGCAACTCCATCACCTCTGATTCCACTGCGATCACACCGTAAACAAGTGTAATTTACATGCGTTAATTTTGACAGCTGATTCAGCCAAGTTTCGGTGACAAGCGCTATTTCTATATTGTGTATTTGTAAGAAATTAAAAAATTCAATAGTTTTGTTTTTAATCCCTCTGGAATTCCAGGTTAAAATCTTAATTGAGTTAGTGTGCATATAAGTATTTAATGGCTAAATTGGTAATTATTTCAAATTGTTGGAATTTATCAGTGCATTGTTTTAAGTTTGTTAATAATTCATTAGTAGGGGAGCGGAGGCTAAAATCGTACAGCGGCTAATTCCGTACAGCAGTGTTTAAACTGTAGAAATCAAGTAACATATGTTTTTCTTTGTCACACTCCTTCGGTTAGTAGTGTATTGTATCCTCGTAAGTTATTTCGTCATTCCGCGCAACGATTTCGTTGCCATTGGATGTGTTTTGATTTTGCTAGACGAACGACGTACGGAATTATACGCAAGTGTCGGGTAATTCCGTACATATAACTTTTTAAAATGTTTTTTGATATTGTTAGGCGAACAACGTACGGAATTATACGCAAGTGTCGGGTAATTCCGTACATATATCTAACTTTTTAAAATTTTTTATTTTTGACGCTTTCATAATTGTTGTATTCAAATGTGCATCATTCATATAAAACTAGAACAAATTTAGGACGACTTGATACATAATACTTTGTTTTGTATTAAATAGATTGAAAGAAAATGGTGCCTAAAGTTAGGTGTACGATATTAGCCTCCGCTCCCCTAAGTGATTGTATTTATTGTATTGTAAACAAATTGTTATTTGTATTACTATTTACTATACATACTGCTATTTTCATTCAAATTCTTACTTGCTAAGTTCTTGTTGTTATTTTCCACTGTGTTAGTACTATTTTTGTTATTTAATAGTTGCAAGTTGTGTGGGTTCCACTGGATTGTCCTATATGACTTATTTTGTGATTCATACATTATGTTACGTACGTTCATTAGCGGTGGGTTATTTGTCTCGTTCATCTGCGGTACAAATTTTTGTTGTACACCTGTGGGTTTTTTGGCTTTTCCAGCTCGCAGTTGAATATATGCTATTTTTGTAGGACAATTTTTATCCATAGCTTTGTGCTCCCCGTTCCAGTTTGCACACTTAGCACTGTTGTCTTTATTTGGGCATTCAAGTGTTGCATGGTTTTTAGCGCAATGGGCACAAAAGGTGTTCACCTTACAGTTACTAGTGCCGTGACCAAACATCTGACAGTTCCTACACTGTGTGGGTTTGCCAGGCAATTTTCAATAATAGTCCCATTTTATCTTTGTTTTGTTAATTATTGAGTGTTTATTTTTTAATTCCATCATGCTAATGGATCCCTTTTCTAGGTAAACAATATACGTGTAGTCTGTACCCAATTTGGTATTTATTACTATTTTCTTAACTTCTTTACATTTTAAGCCGTTTTGTATTAAATCGTTCATTAAAATATTGATAAATATTGTTGTTTTATTCTTTGATGTCTTACTGATTTTTAAAACGTTTTTATTAGCTCGCTTTCTTGTCTGTCTGTTTGTCCGGTACGAATTTTGCCATCGATATTTTGCATACTTGCGGTTATTCGATTTTGGTGAAATTTTGTGCATAGCTTTAGCACCGATGACAATGGAATATGGTACATTCAATATACCGTTAGATAAGTGGCGGCCGTCGCAGGAGGGTGGATTAAAATTTTCTTCACAACCCATCAACTAAAAGGGTATGATAAGTAGAATACAATTTTAAAATACAATTAGCAATATAGTATATTCCATATACCGTTAGATCCATGGTGGCCGTCTCAAGAGTGCGGATTACCATTGCCTTCACAATTTTCCACAGGTATCTGTCATAATATCATGAAGATGTCCAAAATCGAATGCTTAAATTCAGATTTAGAACCTCATTGTATTTCTATCACCATACAGATAGTCCGGAAAATTTGTAATTGTGAATTTGTAAGAGCTATGTAAGAATTAAAACGAATAAAGCGTTGGGCACATACATGATTGATACCTGTGGCGGGAGCGTGCATGTTTGTATTCTCTGTTTCTATGAGTTTATTCTAAAGGTTTTTATCGTTTACACCGAATACAATCCTATCCTAACCATTCTGTTCTCATCTTGAAATTACCATTGTTTCACAAACTTTTTCATTTCCATGAATAAGTTATCAAACGGCTCATTGTTTTCTTGCTTCCACTGCATCTGGTACCACAGTATTTATGAATACTGCTGTGCGTACTGGTTCGGGCTTCTTTTTACCAACTCGATAGCTGTTGTAAAAATTTTATATTTTTGGTAAAAAACCACCAATTTTCCGAAATATTTCCGTCTAATTTAAGTGCTTCAACTTTCTTTACGTAGTCCATTGCTATTGTTTTTTCTAAATATCTCACTTGTTTCCGTGGCCTTCCACGTAGTTTCACACTATACACCCCGTCCGTCAGCGAAAATACCGAAACGTCTGGCTGTAGATAGATCTTGGCTAGACGATCAAAAAGTCAGGAAAAATGTGGCAACGTCGCACATTCCCATCAGATTTTCGAGTGTCGAGTGCATTCGAATGTCCCGTTTTTTCGAGTGTTTCGACTGTCGTGTTTCGCGTTTTTGTGTGCCGTTAGACATTGCCCTTATAAATATAGATTATAACGTTAACAGTATTTCTTTTTCTTTAATGAAAAAGTTAGTACAATATAACTTTAACTTCAAATTTGCTTACTATACTCATAGTTGGCGAAAACGAAATTTTTTTACTGGTACTTTACTGTCACAGTTAAATTAACTACATATCTGTTTAAAGACTGGAAGTTTACTGACAGTTTAACCAGAGATGGTAAAAAAGGCCTTCTTAACTACGTCAATACAGGGTGAATTCAAAAACTCAACACTACCGCAACACTGCAACATTTAGCAATTAGTAGTCCGTAGCTGAATTCTGCAGTGTTGCGGCAATGACATTCCAGTGAGCTTTTGCACTTCTACGTTCTGGTGAAAAAGTAAAAACCATTTCAAGCACGAACTGAACATGAGCTGGACTTTAGCCGGTGAAGCTATGTAGATTGACCTGAGGTAAGGAAAGCCGGGGTTTTAGCTGGCATTCTAAGGCTATACACGGCTCTAATAACGCAATTCTGAATTCTACAGTTTTGCGGCAGTATTTATTATTTGAATTCACCCTCCTAAATTATTCCAGTTGACTACTCTTTTTTCAGGGAGCTTTTACGTTTAACTTCAGTTCGAGTCCAGTTGGGCGAACTGAAGGTTGTTTTATCGTCCTTTGAATATATGGAAATTGTATGCAAACTGAGGTTATTTTAAAAATCAGTTCACCAATTTACTCTTGCGTAGTCGGCCGGTGAAGCCAGCAAGCTGATTATATAATTGAAATACTGATATTTTATAGCCATTATTTTTTTTAATTAGTTTGATTATTTCGACATAAACAGCGCCTATTGAACATTAGGTTTGGGGAATTTTAGATTTAGTGGAACATCTAGTTACTTTTGGCAAAGAGAAAAATATTTTAGTGGTTTTCTTTCTGGTGGTTTTTAAAGTCGAATCTACTAGTCTCTCGAGGAAATAGTTGTCAACGATGGATGTATTTATTCGTCGTAAAAAAATATGAACTAGTGCGCATTTCATGGAAACTAAAGCAGCATTTTCTTTTCTCTGTTGCAACATTGGTTTTTTTTATAAAATATAGAAAACAGATGATAAAATGCTAAAAACATTTTCTACAATTTTTCGGGCGCGACAAAGGCGATAGTTAAAAACCCGTTCAATGCTGCCTTTGTCATGATTTAGACAATATGGTTTAAAATTAGGGATCACGGTTGTAGAACCATCAAAGAAGAAGAAGATAAGTAAAAGCAATCTTTTCCTTTCGCGGTCTTGTCATTTGACTCGGGAGCCATCCCTTTGATTGGCTGGGGAGGACATGGAAGTGGAAGTTTTGATCATTGTTCCAGTTTTTCTTCCATAGCAGCGTTTTGGCATAGTATTATTTACTTTTTTATCTTTCTCCTGCTGAAACGCTGATGTCCCACCACTCAAAACAAAAACAAAATATAATTCGTAGTCAATTAATGGTTGTTGCTTGTTATTGCTTTGCTTTGCAATTATATTAATATTTCAAGAATTATTTTTTTAACAATAGAAAGCAATTAGCTAACCACTAAACTTTGTGAGGTTTAATACTTTCATTAATCAAGTGAAGACATGATAATGCTTCCAATTTGAGGGTTTTTGCTATAATTATAAAATCATTTTTTTTTTGTTATGAGTACGAAAGAATACTTTTTTGTCAAAATTTAGGTTAGTAAATATAAACCGACACCGATAGCATGCCGGTTCTCCACCAACGATTTGTGAAAATATTTACAAATCCACCAAGCTGCAGGTTCTTGAGTTGTATAATAGTGCTAGTATTTGTGTTATTGATAAATTCAGTGGTGGCGGTAAATTTTGCACAATTAGTGGCTTTAACAGAAAATTTAAAAAATATTTACAACTTTACAAGTTTTGTAACATTTGTGAACAAAACTAATTTGTCAAATTTGGAAATCGCTAATTACATTCGAGACTTACAAACAAAACTACAGACTCCAGTGGTTTTGTTCTCGTCGATGGTGGATGTGAAGTTAAAAGATAAATTTAATAAAAATGTTTTAACTTTTATATTTTTAAGAAAGGCAGACGACAGTGTGGCTCTGTTGGCTGATAATCAATTGCTAAGAATGCGTTCATCGAAAATAATGTTTGTGTTTACGAAGAAAGTGGTGGAGTTGGTTGAACTGTCTAAATTATTTCTTTGGTGCTGGAAACATAATATGGTAAACAGTGTGGCAGTATTTGGAGAAACTAACGAACTATTCAGTTATGTTCCGTTTCCTGAAATGGAATTGATGAACAAGACTGGTTTTGAAATAAGACATTTGTTTCCTGACAGAATAAGAAATCTGAAAGGGATTGAGTTGAAAACATATAGGAAACCCGATTTGCCGTTTGTTTTCATGCATTATCATAAAGGTAAAGACAGAATGTCAGGACACAATAGTGGTATTTTAAACTTATTTGCCACAGTATACAACGCTACTTTTGTACCATTAGAAAAGCCAGAGTTCTCAACAACAAACGCTGACTGGGCTTTGGTGGCTAAACTTCTGGAAACTGAAGAAATTGATATATCACCCCATGCAATTTCAGCTGATGTTGCTGAAGATAGTGCAATATATTTGGGTAATCTTTCAATAACTTATCCTCTACTACCGCAAAAACTGTGTGTGGCTGTTCCAGTTGGTAAAGAAATACCTTATTACACCTATATAATTCGTCCATTCCAAATATCTGTTTGGTTCACGTTATGCATTGGTGTGATAGGAATCTCGTTAGCTGGATATCATGGAGCTAAATTATCGAATATGTTTGTCAACTTTGGAACAATTTTATTGGGTGTTTATCGTGGAGTACTCTTTGTCGCGCTTCCACCATTCTATCATGGCTCTAGCATATTTTGGAAAGTTTTTACCCTAGCTGTGCTACTCCTAGGTTTTGTCATGTCCAATTTCTATTTATCGACATTAACTAGCTACTTTACACAACAAATATACGAGAATGAAATAGAAACATTTCGGGATCTAGAAGAACGACAATTACCTGTCGTAGTTCCCCACTTGTATACAGATTGGCTTAAAACGTACGCAGAAGAAGAAGGGGTTGGTAAAATTGTCGTACTTGGAATGACACTGGATGAAATGATCAGCCACATGGAAGACTTAAACACATCATTTGCATATTGCTATGGCTCTCAATCTCTTGAATTTTATCTCCAGCAACAAGACACACTACAACGACCCCTATTAAAGATTATGAAAGAATATATTCAGTTAGAATTGACTATTTTGCCGCTAAAAATTGATTCGCCATTTGAAGAAATGCTAAATGAAATAATTTTACGTTGCTATGAAAATGGTTACTTCAAAAGAACTAAGTGGTTCAGCTTCCATCGTGCAAAGGAAGCTGGCTTTGTGCACATTATGAGGGAGTATCATGTTCATAGGAACGTGTTCAAATTTGTCCATTTGACATCTTTAATAAAGGTCTATGCTATTAGCATGGTTGTTGCATTTTTTTGCTTTATTGCAGAAAATGTTATTTATTATTGTAAGAAACCCCAAAACAAATAAATCTATACATAAATATTGGTAAATATTTTTGTTTTATTCGGTTATGTCTTCCCAGCCGGAAAACTAGCGAGGGATTACCCTGGTAACCCAAGAATTCTTCAATGATTTGTGTAACCGCCTACATGTTAATCGGAAAATTCTACTGTAAATTTAAGAAAATGGAGTCTTTACGTTGTTATGACTAGGTAAGCGACTAGGTAATGACTTGCGAAATACTTTCGTTGGAAATGTGATGTGCTTTTATAGTTCAAAGTCGTCTTGTCGAAGCCTCTCTTCTTGAGTTTATTCCGTCTTCATCAATTTTATAAGATTAATTTATACCACTAACAATCAGCACAACATCAAAAATGTATCTGACTAGAAAAAACCTCACCAATTTTAGCAAAAGTAGAATGGTATTTTCGGAAAGCATTGCTGTTAATGCAAAAAATGGTAGATAGTAATTTATTCTGCATGACTTACATGGTGATCTATGTATTCACGTAATACATTTCACCTCTGAAATAAGTCCTCGTCTGCTTCCTAGGACATCCCTATGTAAAAGTAACCTATTATTTCATTACAAAGGAAATGGGTCCTGCTCATTACCACCTCGCTTACCTAGCCATTACATTTCCCGCTGGGTTACTGGTTGTTAATACAACCAAATAATATTAGTTGTTAAAAAATGTGTAGAATTTTCCAATCCCTCAAGGTATACATACATCCCTTACTCTTCTGAAAGTATTAGAAGACATCAGAATTTATCCACACGCTAATTAACTTAGCAGAATCATTAGCTGTGGTGTTTTGATTTGTTTATCATCTGCGCACTTCATAAAACTTCATTTGCTGTGGATAAGACTGAAGACTATACTGGCCAGGCGCGGATCTAGAATTTTATTTTTTGGGGAGGGGGCTCACGGAATTAAAAGTAAACCAAGAAAGCGAAACACTGAAAGCATTCGACGATTTACTTGGACAAAATGGAACGCTTTCATTTCACCAACGGAACCAATATTATTAGAGGGTGGTAGAAGCTGAAAAGGGTTTCCTTCAGACTTTCCATAACCCAGATCTGAAGTGGTCATCCAAGTGTGTGTACAACGGGACAAGTAAAAGAAAGTCGAGATCGATATCAGCAGAATATTTCTTTACCTGTACATTATGTAGGAATGATGAACTTCTCTACAATCGTGATATTGACGGAAAAGTAGATAGTTTGGTGGCAAATGGTAGGAACTTCAGCACACTGTTCGCTATAGAGTTGAATTTGGTGACTTTACTCTTCAGCATCATTTGGAAACCGCGACATACATCAGTAAAACCACACAAAATCAACTTATAAAAGCCTGCAAAGAAGAAATTCAGAAAGATATTCTGGATAGAGTTAGAGTTTGGGCAGTTATATTTGATGAGACGACCGACAATTCCCATACAAAACACCTTAGATTATCCTAATGTTACTACTGCAACAGAGCAATCAGAGAAGATTTCATCACATTTTGCGATGCATACCAAGCAATTCGTTCCGAAGAAGTACTAAAGAAGCGTCGTTTAACTGAAGTGGCAGTGGCACATACCGCATTGATCTGTGTGAGAAATTCGATTTGGACCTAAAATATTCGGTTGGAATTAGAACAGATAGTTGCTCGGTGATGGCATCTGATTTGAAAGGGGTATGTCATGGGTTGTTTATCGTCAAAAACACCGTGACAATCATTTTAAAAAATGAAACTCCAGAAGAATATTACAGAAGGGGAATCTTCATTCCTTTATTGGACAATATTACTACCGAATTTAATAAAATACTTACTCCAGACATGTTGGACAGGGACATTGATCAGTTGAGACATTCAAGATGTTGGTCAAGTAGCAAAAGCGTATCGGCAGCTTTTGGATTCTCCCATCTCAACTATTATTGAATTGCTGTTCGACATTCTATACGAAAAAATAGATTGTTGAACAGTACAAAGGGGCTTTTCCCTAAGCCTCTAGTCTATCACATAAAGAAAAATAGTTCGAACTGTGCGTAGCCAAGTGGAATCGAATTGTGGAGAACGGCGGTGAACTCGACAATTCGATTCTTCTCTTTTGTGATGAGTGTGACCAAGTGTATTTATCCATGTATTAATAAACTGCTACGTATCCTTGTCATACTTCCTGTAAGCGTAGCCACTGTCGAACGAAGTTTTTCAAGTTTATGCCGCCTCAAAACTTGGCTAAGATCAACAATGACAGAAAAGAGGCTCACTGTGCATTGGTGCACATTCATCGCGACATCAGTTTAGATATCGATGCGATAATCTCTAAATTTGCCATCGACCCCTTGAGCCACCGTAGGAATGTAGCAGCACTGACAAAGTTTTATCGCTACTATCATAGCGACTGTTCCTCCGAGTTAAACGCTCTCCTGCCTCCACGGCAATCTTATACCCGCAACACCAGATTAGCCCACTCGTCTCATTCCCTCCACCTGCAACTCCCCCTTTCACGCACTCAACAGGATATGAATTCGTTTGTTAATAGAACAACTCGACTGTGGAATAATCTCTCGCAGTCAGTATTTCCGAGCTCCTACAACATCCAAGAGTTCAAACGCAGGGTTCATCACCACCTTCTTCAATACCCCCCCGTACCTTTTAACCCTTAACCTATACCCCTCCCCATCCCCTGGACTAAGCTTACTGCTAGACATTGCACCATGACGTGACAAATGACATGACGGACTAGTAGTACAAAGGGTGACTCCTGAGCTTAGCACTGCCACATAAAAAAAAAAAAAAAAAAAAAAAAAACAAAATAGACCATTGGTTTTTCTTATATAAATGTTTTGTTGTATAAATTTAACAACACCGTGGTCACCACACATTTCGAAAAGTTTTCCGACTGAAATCATTTTGAAAATGTTTTTCGGTCGAAGTTATATGGTGGTTCTCAGAATGAGTCTTTGCTGTATTTTCAGATAAAATGGATAACTTCTCTAATGAAAAACCCAATTTACAATTTTTTTTTTTTTGTTAATTCTATTGAAAGAACTTGATAATAACATTCTAACAGTAACAAGAACTCTAAATTAAGGTTATTACCAATGTAATTTTAATGATAATAACCTCACTTTCCCATAAGGTGTTACATGGCATCCTTTCTGAAAACCATTCTCAACCAAAGAAAATTTTGCTTCCGAAATAATAATACTTTCGGAATTCTTTTTAGCCAAGTCAACGGTTACTTGGACCACGTCATTCCGAAAAGCATTCTCAGAACATAACCACAGTAATAACCTGATAAATAAAATTATATTCTAATTATAGAAAAAATAGACAAAATTGTTAACTATTCTGCAAAAAGTTGGGTCGGCTTTGTTCGTTTGGTTATTTCCGCGCCTGATACTGGAAGATGTTACAGTGGCGGATACAAAGGGGGAAATTACGGACGATTCCCCTTCAAGAGATCTACCCAATTTTTAACCTGTAGCTCTGTGCTTAGTTTGAAATATTGTCTAATCAAAATAGGCCTGCATCTGAAATTGTTGCATTTGGAAAAACACAGCTTGAAAAAAAAACTCATTTTAGAACCTACATACATCTAGCTTCAATAGCTCTGTGAGCTCTTTGATCAACACATTCCTTACCGTTAGATTTGAGCATGACCTATGCGAGGCAGTACATTTATGTATCTCTTAGACGACGGTAAATTACGTCGAATAAGTTCATAACCTTTCTTTAAAAATCCATTAAATTTCAAAAAACTTAATTTCCATTAATAAATAGATCTGTTTATTACTAGTAATTATCTATCAAGAGAATTGCAAGAGAAGAAGAGGAAGAGAGACTAAAAGTTTGTAATATTTTGGGGTTTTCAATAGTTTCTATCACATCATGCAGAACTGTCTGGGTGGATCTACCACTAAGTTAGGCATGCTCGCACAACCCCTCCAACCAAGCACACTCCTTCTAAAGCCTCTAATCATGCCACAGGAAACTAAACCAAAGCCACAAAGACTCATGAGTGAGTTTGGAATTCCTGAAAAAATTACTCACACACGAGTGCGCGTGCTAGCAAACAACTCTCGATCGTGAGTGAGAAGTGAGTTGAATGAGTCGCGCATGAGCGGGGAATTTCGTACCCTGAAATTAATATAAATGAAACAAATAATAAAATGAGTTATCGCCAAAAACAAGCTGTTGCCGTTTTATTTTTGCTCGAAGAAGAGAAAAGGAAGGAAAGAAGCGAGATTGGATGGCGATAAGAAAACAAAACGCTGGAATGTACCGAGAATTATTGAATGAGCTCGCCCATCATGCATCTGCTTACCTAAATTTACTGTCGTATTCGAGTTTTGAGGCGTTTCTGCAAATGGCTGCATCGATACGTTTTATTTCTTATTTAACACGTCGATGTACACAAATTTGAAGCCTTATCGAAACGCAAATGAGAATGGATACTGTAAAGAGAAAAAACTCTATCAAACATGCTTGATAAGCGTAGAGCAAATGTAGAGCTCTATCAAACCCAAAAAAATTGCGCTAACACTATAAAGTTTTTTAGTAGAAAAAACTTTCGCGTAGAGTGGGTGTAGAGCAAATTTGTAGAGCTCTAGAGGGTGTATACACTTCGTAAGAAATTTTATAGTGGACCCTAGGCTTTAGACTGAGGGCTTCATTCAGCTTTGCCGCCCCGGGTCTTCGACTAGCTTAATCCGCCACTGCAAGACATACTGCAGGTGAAGCTAATATAGAGCGAATAAAAAAAAAACAAATTACTTGGATAAAAGAAAGGACCGGGTTTTTTCTATTTAAACAGTGTAACGCGGCGCGCTTGTGAGTACGCGAAGCTCTCACTGCGCATGGAGACAGAGATAATGAAATTCTCGTTATTTCTGGCAAAGGCTCTCCTATTTGATAATGCTTACTTTTCAACACCGAGATAGATGTTGGTATATGCTTCTGTCTTAATAAAATACTACATTAATTTTCATAATTTATTTTTTCACAGAAATCAGGGGCCGGTTCGTGTATGGCGAACGACGATAATCGAACGAAAAGAAATTGAAGTCGAAAAATTTTGTCGGCGAAAATTTTAGCGTTCGCATAGGTCGAAAGAAAATTGTTCGTGTCCCAATGCAAAAACTCGATAACCCAAGAGCTTTCGAGTGCCTTTCGTCGGCTTCGGACGAAAATTTTCAATTTTTTTGACTTACGCGAACCCGAGACGAAAAAAAATTTTCGTTTTCGACATACACGAACCGGCCCCAGAACATTTTCTATGACATTTCTCTTTTTAAACTGTTTTCTACAATAAAACACAAAGAAGCAAGGACGCTTCCAAAAAAATATATGAAAAAAATTAACTGGAAATGTTTTACACTAATTGCTTCGAATAATTTCCCCTCGTCTCGAAATAGCTTCAAGTAACCCGCCTTTAATCCATCCTGAAAGCCAAACTGATCACAGCTACTGAAGTACCCAATTTCGTATAGTCTCAGAATATGATAATCCAAAGCCTGTAAAAGTGGCGAATTCGGCGGGAGAGAAAACCTCAATAACATTTTTGCGGAACACAAGTTCGTTTTTCTGAATATTGGTCGACCCAGGACTCTTTGCTGATCAAGGACAACTTGTGAGGATTGTGTTGCCAAATAAGCGAAAGAAGTGTTTAACTTGCATGTGTTTTCGAACCACATTTTATCCTCCATTGGAAACATTAAATCCCTGATATCATCATAGGAATGCTCAAGTGCCATTATATCGAAGTAACTTTTAAGAACAGCAATTTTAAAACCACTTTTTCTTAGATCGTTCTTAGTATTAATTTCGGGCTCATACCACGTTGATGTAAGAAAACTTGACATGAAAGATAAATACATATTGGAGATCAGAAATCCCATAAATACGGATAATCCAAAAAACAGGGTCCATCGTTTTCCTAAGGTGAAGTTTGTCTCAGATATCCCACTATATAGAACGCTCTTGATAATGTCCAACAGTAGTTGTCCAAATTCGGTCTGCCGTTTTATCTTGAGTGATGTTAGATATCCTAATGTCGTGGCGTATATGATAAAACAGAAAATTGCAAACCAAGTTGGTTGTGTGAACGGTCGGGTTATGTATAGACAATGTGGTAATTCTTTTGCAGTTGGTACCAAAATGCAGGATTGTCGAAACCACAGTGGATAAGCTAATGATATACCATTGGTATTATGTGGATTATTCCTATCCAGCTGATCTGGTATCTCGAAAATGCCGGGGTCGATATCCTTATTTTTAATACTAGTTAACCTTTCTGTCATATTAGCAAAGCGCCTGTTTATCCCCACAAAAGTTGCGTTGTGATTTTTGATAAAAATTAAAAAAATATTTGTTGTAATTCCAGTAAGGATCTCCTGGCCTTTTTCATTTTGATAAGTGACAACACGCGGAGGAGTATATTCATACTGTGTTTTTAGACGGTATCCTTTCATATCCTTCAATTTATCTCTGTACAAGTATGTTGCAGGAGAATCAGTAACGTCTTCCATTTTTAAAACAGGAAAGGGAACGAATGTGTACAACTTTCTTGTTTTGGCGATCATTGCAACAACATTCAAGAAATCATTCTTCCAAAACCACTCAAAAACTCCCAACAAGTCGACTTCCTTCGTTTCTGCTGTAAAGACAACCCCAATTTTCGTACTGTGAATTCGATTTAAAATTTCATTTGCAATTTCCAAAACTGGAGTCGTTTCACTTTCAATAAATAAAAAACAAATAAAATTATTGGTGAAGATGTCTTTGACGCTAAAAGCTGCAACTTTTGATAAAACAATTGTGGGCAAACTAAATCCATTTTGAATTTCTGAACAAAAATGACTTAATTCAAATTTAAAGTCATTCATAGAAATGATTAGAGCCTGTTCAAATTTATAAATTTCTTGTAAACGGCCAGTCAAATTACTTAGATCCTTTTTTATCGCGCTACAGACACTTGGTTGACATATAAGGAACACCAGCGCACCATACAACATTTCCAACCTATAGTTAACGTCTTCACACCTAACAAATAAGAATTTGTGAACAAAATTTTGCGTCTTTAATAGAGATCGATAACTTGTTACATATATTCTAGGGTAAAAAGTAATAATTACTAAAATATATTTCGATTCATTCTTCACCCCGCAGCCTAATATTTTCATGAAGTCGTTGTCAGATTAAAGCTCTTACATACTTTGTGCATCGAATTGATGGGAATCTCACAAACATAGTAGCAAGTAAATATCAACAACTCTAAAAAATATGAATTACTCAATAAATCATTTTAGCTTAACATTGGTACCCCTACTTAAGTCTTTTAACCTAGTGTGTTGGGCTATAACTATATCAGAAGGGAATTAAATATTTGGTGACCCATTCTCTTACTAGGGGATTGTTTGAAGGACGATTTTTTTAAGGAGTGAGGGGGCAACTCACTAGCGGAACAGACTATCAGAGCTCTGGATGAAAACAAGAAGGTCTTTATTTCATGAAGACCGGACTTAAGCAGGACTCAAAAACACTGTGATAAACGTTCATCTTTTAAGCCAGATCAGAGCAGGACATTCACAAAGAATATGTGTGGAAGTCTCGTCGCCTTCCATGCAGAGTCGGCATTCTGTATCCTGAAGCGTGTGATATGAATAATGTTTCTGGCTCAGGCCCAGTCTCGCCGAAACCCACAAAGAGGACTTGCTCTGCGTTATCCCGGAAACCTAGCTCAAACGATGGAGATTTTTTCTATATCCTCTATTTCCACTCATGAGCTACGAGAGCTCGTCGTAGGTCTATCCTATGTTTGTAATAGATCTGAAGATCCACTAACTCCTAACAGGCTTGTTTAATTTGCCTTGCCATTACTTTACAGACTCGCAGCGCCGCCGCCCTGATTTTGTCTTCCCTTTAAGATATTCTGGATCTTAGTGACGGATGCCTTCTCTCGACAATATCTCTATTCTCGCTACCACGCACGCGCGCCGCATCGTTGGATATGCTCCTCCATGCGCAGCACCACGAAGGACGCTTAAGTTGGAGACTGATATATGGGTGATTGTCATGAAATGGGAGTTTTTGAGATTTGAACAAAAATTTGTGAACAAAAAAAAAAGTGCTGAAAAAAAATGTTCTCATGTGTTTTCAACATTATTTTGAAGTACTTTCTGTATATTTCCACATAAATACACACGAGGTATAGACAGTGAGAAGTTTATATCGAAAAGCCGAAATTATATGGCTTCGGAGGCGACAATTACGGTAGCGACATTTCATCGAAAAATCCGTCGCTTTCATGATCAATGAGAGCAAACAATTTTTCCGAAAATTTGCTTGCTCTACAAATGCAAACAAATATACCGAACCGAGTTAAAAGAGATTTGCAACACATATCCCAACGAAAACACACATTACGGAGGCGACAGTTTTTTTTTCTTCGATAATTTTCTTGAGGGTTGCTCTCTTGTTTATAAATTGTTCACAGTCTAAACGTCCGGCGAGGATAAACATTCATAAAGAAACTTGTGACGATTCGTTTTCACTACTTAGTGCCACTTGACAACCAATTTGTCGTTGCGTGTGCGCTATTCTTATAGTTTTTATTGAAATTTGCAACAAACAACAGTCAGAATGTAAACACTGACATCTAACTAAGCAGGTATCCGCCCGCGTAATACATACCGGTGATCAGTTTCGGAACACTGCTGCTATCGTTTGAGACCCTAGGCGCGCGGCAATAATGCACTGTTTTTCCGTAAACGTAGTGCCGTGACGTAAAAGCGGAAAATGGACAGGTTACGGAGGCGACATTTTCGGTGGTCGAAGGGCCGCCATTTTGTTCAAGAGTGCTTGCCGCGGGAGGCGATGAAGGAGAGAGTGTTTTATTACTGGATGGAGATTTTCACCCCAGAAAAAATTTGTTTGAGGCGTTGTAGCTAGAGAACAACGGCCAGCCAGCCACTACCCCCATTTCATGACAATCACCCATATGCGTTCGTTGCACAGTAGGCAAAAGGCCGAAAAACTGGCCAAAAGTCTTTAACATTAACCAATTAATTTGAAATTTGGTATACGGGGGTTTTGGGGTCGGTGATCACTAAATTTGGTGTCCATTTTTCCATAAACAAGATGGCGGCTTCAAAATGGCGACCAAAAGTAGTTAAATATCCGTCAATCGCTACAAAACTTGGTATACGGGGTTTTTTCGGGTCGTTGATTTCGAATTTAGCGGCCTTTTTTAATAAAAAAATGAAATTTTAAATAAAACCTTGTAAGGAAATCACTCCTGAAAATATTAACCATGTAGTCCAACAAAGGATTTATTGAACGTCTGATGATCTTTACAAGTCGCAAATAAGTGGATACGAGTATTTTAAATCTTTAAAACGGAAAATTCAGAACATTTTTTTGCAATTAATAGTACAATATACAAACACACTTACCATTTAACATGTATTTGCAAAAAAAACTGATATTTTGACCCTAAAACTCCAAGATAAAGGGTAGAAATTCGGTAGACTTTAAAACCTTATAAGAACCCTAAAAGGAAGCTCTCTGCCACATTCATTTTAGCATATACCCAATCATTTCCGCTGTTTCGCTTAACTTAATTTACCTCTATTGTTTCCGAACTCAACAAATATAAAGAACATTCCAAAAAATTGTATGCAGCAGTTTATAAAAACAATATTTATATAAATATATTATACAATACATACATAACATATGTAATATGCATACTTAAAAAGGTTATTTATACACAAATAAGGGAAGGGAATAAACCATAAAATGATGCACTTTTTAAATAACAACGTCCACCGACTAAAATATCGCAAAAAGTCTCAATTTTTGTTGTTTGTCATTTTGTCGTAGAAATGTTTAACGAACAAATTAAAAATAAATTTAAAGCGGGACCTAGCGACACTGTTTTTTGTAGGGCTTCTTTAACAAAAGATTTTCTAGCAAAAATAATAAAAATTTTACTGTCTTTCATTAATTAATTAATTATACAGGTATAAAAATAGACAATATTGCTTATAGAAATTTTTCTACATACCTTGAGGAGAAGAATCCACTTTTTTTTTTTTTAATTAAATAACTTTTACCTCAGTAAAATAATGAGCACAAGAAATAGCAGCTTCGACAAGGGCTTAAAAATTCACACAATCACTTGCGACAATGGTCACTTTTGCACTGATCCTCCGAAGAGAAAAAGGACACCTGACCGCTATTTAATGTGTGGCAGGGGTCTCCCACTAGATATTTATCAGGCAAAAAAGTTCGAAACTCGAACTTCGATTTTTCGACTTTTGGCCAGCTTTTTGGCATTTTGCCCCACTGTGCATTGGTGCGGGCGGTGACTAGACTGAGCCCCAGTACGCAAGTTTGTCAGCGAAAATTCGCCTCATAACCTAAGCGCACTGTGCACACGCGCGCATATTTTCTATCTGTTACGGTCCTCCATTCTCTGCTCTCAGCCTATTGCCAAGCGGCCACACTAGCAGTGCGTAAAGTTAGATTGAGCTAACCACCCGGCAACCAAGAGGCGACGGATCGGTTGCAGCCCCCCAGCAGTAGCTGTATCCGCCATGCCTTCCAAGTGGGTTACAAAATTAAGCCTCTGGTCGATCATCACTTCCAGGTACTTTAAAGCGAGCTGTAAGTCAATGATCTGTTCCTATATCTTGATTCTTACCAGAAGTTATAAAAGTGGAGCTCAAAAGAGGAAAAAGAAGCAGCGAGGTAAAGAAGAGCCTCCGTAACCGCCCGCAAACCCGCAAGATTCCTTGGTCGCCTTAAGGCACATTAGCAGCCCGAAGGTCACCAGCCCTCAGACGGACTACATAAAAGAAACGATTCACCATTCACAAACAAAATACACACACTTGCTTGGTACCCAGGTTCAAGGAAATGAAGGAGCCGACCATCTAGCAAAAAACAATGCAGCAGAACCAATCCGTTCCGTCCGTTTTAAAAAGTTGGAAATTTGACATTTCCATAAACTTTCCATGAGACGAACGGAACGGTAGCCACAATCAAGCGGACGGAATGTCAAAAAGAACAAAGGAAAAACGTGCGGAGCGGACGGAACGGATTGGTTCTGTTTCAGCCTTAGGTCACTCGATGGCTTTCACGAAGTACACACCACCAACTGTGACGTCCCTCTTAAAGTGGAGCATTTCTTTTTGACATTCCGAGAAGTAACAAACTCCCTGCGACGTCTCAACTATTACAAGCCATCCTACGAACTGCTGCAGCCAGACAGAGACCCGACAGAGACTCTTTTCCCACTGTTAAGCGCCCATGGTTTACTTATGGACCGCAGACCACACACAAGGACTAGACGGACAGATCCTACACCCAGTAACCACCGCAGAAGTTGGCCTTTTAAAGTACATAGCCCACCAACTCTAGATAATAAAATAGTAAACACATACTTTTACTACTAACTTAGAAGAAACTACAATTAAGCAGAGGCCTAATAGTCCAGTAAATAGGTACCTACTTTTTCTTTGCGAAAAATACCGCACGCGATTTTTTTTTATCAAATGTTTTTACATATTTTTATGAGTTTAAATTCAAAATGGCGTCATCCCCACCCTTATGCTTCACTTACAATGAAGGGAAACGCGTTTAATTCTATATCTCAGAAACTATGCGTTTTACAACAAAAATGTATATAATCTTTTTCGTAGATAACTAAGTGATTTAACTTTTTTGTTCAGAATTTTTTTTGTAAAGTCAATATGTTCGGAGTTATAGTGCTTCAAACTTTATACATTACTTTCTTTGCACTATATTTCGTTAACGGTTAGCCCGCCATAAAAAGGTCCTTCCTAAGACTTATAGAACACACAATTATCTATAATCCTATCCTCCTATCTTAAACCGATTTAATAGACGTTGTCACGTCAATAAGGCGAATGAATGTATTTTTCCCGTGTAGAGGATAAATTAACGAAAATTTTGAGCCATTAAACACCCCAAAACATGTATGGAGGCGGAGATATGATTTTTTTTTTGGTGTGCGGGACATTGTCCGGGACATTTTCACACGCGCGTCCTATCTTAAACCGATTTAATAGACGTTGTCACGTCAAAAACGCGCCAAAAACTCGACCTCCAAGGTGGTGTGGAAAAGGGTTTGTACGCCAACGAAATTTCTTAATTATATGTATGAACATTAATGTGTATCTATATGAAACAATCGGCGCTGAATTGCGGCTAAAGTATAAATGCTAGAAAAAAATGTTTCAACTGAATTTTATAACAAAAAAATTTGTTGATATAACTTGTCATCGTAAATAAATAGTTGACTAGATATTTGCAAAAACCCATTTTTAATAAACTTTTGAGGTGTAATAAATCCATAAATATCAACTTTATAGAAAAAAGTAAAGCCAGCAAATGTAGGCAATGATGAGCTCAACACACGATATAATCAGTTTTGAAATGAAACGGGGAAAGAAAAAGATATTCGGAAATTTTTTTTTGTTGAATTTACATTTTCCGACATTTAAAGCGCTATAACTCGTGAAATATTAGCCCTATCTAAAAATGATAAAAGCAAAAATTATAGATAATCGTGTGTTCTATAAGTCTTAGGAAGGACCTTTTTATGGCTAACCGTTAATGAAATATAGTGCAAAGAAAGTAATGTATAAAGTTTGAAGCACTATAACTCCGAACATATTGACTTTACAAAAAAAAATCTGAACAAAAAAGTTAAATCACTTATTTATCTACGAAAAAGATTATATACATTTTTGTCGTAAAACGCATAGTTTCTGAGATATAGAATTAAACGCGTTTCCCTTCATTTTAAGTGAAGCATAAGGGTGGGGATGACGCCATTTTGAATTTAAGCTCATAAAAATATGTAAAAACATTTAGTAAAAAAAAATCGCGTGCGGTATTTTTCGCATTACGAAGGCCTTTTTTTCGACCTATTTACTGGACTATAATAACCCTAGACAATAGGCCAACAGTCTCCAACCCTCCAATTACTAATACCTCCGGTTCTGGCCCAAAAGGCTCACCAGCGGGCCAACAATTATTAATAGCTGCAAACCCCAGAATATTTTCACCGTGTGACACTACACACTTCATTAGCGTGTAAATTGGGCTATTCGTGTTAAAATATTGCGTTTAAGGAATAAACCGTGTTAAAATAATGCGGATAAAAAGCCGTACGTGTAAAAACCACACACATTCAGCGCATAATATTTTTTACACGTTAAAGAAATTGAAACGTTTCATCGTTTTACGTGTTAAACGTGTCAAAATCAAACATTATGTATCATTTGGAGAGCATGGTTCCAGTCAGTAACAGAGAGGCGGCGAGAGAGGACATTGCGATGACGATTTTTCTAGATTTGGTCTCTGCAAAAAGAGGCAAAAGAGCTTCATAGTAATACATATTTGGTGTGTTTAAAGTAACCACATTAAGTGTTTTAAATTTACACACTTTTTGTGTAAATGCGTTTTAGAATCACACGCTTGGGTTTGCAGTGAAGAGTATCAATGTATAAAAAAAACTCAAATAATTTAAAAAAAGGGTCAGATTGCATTGTCACGGGAACATATGTATGTGCAAAATTTGAAGTTGATCGGTTAAAACAAAATCAAGTTGCAAGACATACAAGATGCAACATAGTACCGGTGAAGCTAATATAACGCGTGTAAAACAAAAATTACTCTCGAAACTCTTTTTTTAACCAAAGGGTATCACACTGGGAGGGAAATCATATTACCGGTAAAACCCACGCCATAAAGGAAGGGACATGAGTGCGCATGTGGAATAGCGGTTGAGAATAAAAATGAACCGGTTTTTCATTTTTAAATAGTGTGACGCGACGCGCTTCTGGGAACTTGAATTGGGCATGGAAATAGAGATTTTGAAATTCCCTTTATTTATGGCGAGAGCTCTACTATTTGATAACTTGCTTATGAACAGCAGTCCATTTTTCATTCATTCAGTACATCGAGGCTTCTGCGTTGTTATATGCTTATTAAAAATACTAGATTAACTTACATAATTTATTTTTTTTACAGAAATCATAACATTCTGTATTATATTTCTGTTTCTAAGCTGATTTCTACAATAAAACACAAATAGGCAAGGAAACTTCCAAAAAAATATATGAAAAAAATTAACTGCAAGTGTTCTACGCTAATTGCTTCGAATAATTTCCCCTCGTCTCGAAATAGCTTTAAGTAACCCGCCTTTAATCCATCCTGAAAGCCAAACTGGTCACAGCTACTGAAGTACCCAATTTCGTATAGTCTCAGAATATGATAATCCAAAGCTTGTAAAAGTGGCGAATTCGGCGGGAGAGGAAACCTCAACAACATTTTTGCGGAACACAAGTTCGTTTTTCTGAATATTGGTCGAGCCAGGACTCTTTGCTGATCAAGGACAACTTGTGAGGATTGTGTTGCCAAATAAGCGAAAGAAGTATTTAACTTGCATGTGTTTTCGAACCACAACTCATCCTCCATTGGAAACATTATATCATTGATATCATCACAGAAAGGGTTACGTGCCATTATACCAAAATAACTTTTAAGAACAGCAATTTTCAAACCACTTTTCCGAAGATCGTCCTTAGTATGGATTTCGGGCTCATACCACGTTGATGTAAGAAAACTTGACATGAAAGATAAATACATATTGGAGATTAGAAAGCCCATAAATACGGATAATCCAAAAAACAGGGTCCATTCTTTTCCTGAGTTGAAGTTTGTTTCAGATGTCGCATTATAAAGAACACTCCTGATAATGTCCAGCAGTAGTTGTCCAAATTCGATCTGACGTCTTATCTTAACTGATGTTAGATATCCTAAAGTCGTGGCGTATATGATAAAACAGAAAATTCCAAACCAACTTGATTGTGTGAACGGTCGGGTTATGTATAGACAATGTGGTAATTGTTTGGCAGTTGGTACCAAAATGCAGGATTGTCGAAACCACAGTGGATAAGCTAATGATATACCATTGGTATTATGTGGATTATTCCTATGCAGCTGATCTGGTATCTCGAAAATGCCGAAGTCAATATCCTTATTTTTAATACTAGTTAACCTTTCTGTCATATTAGCAAAGCGCTTGTTTATCCCCACAAAAGTTGCGTTGTGGTTTTTAATAAAAATTAAAAATATATTTGTTGTAATTCCAGTAAGGATCTCCTGCCCTTTTTCATTTTGATAAGTTACAACACGAGGAGGAGTATATTCATACTGCGTTTTTAGATGGTATCCTTTCATATCCTTCAACTTATCTCTGAACAAGTATGCTTCAGGAGAATCAGTAACGTCTTCCATTTTCAAAACAGGAAACGGATTGAATGCGTACAACTTTCTTGTTTTAGTAATCATTGCAACCACATTCAAGAAATCATTTTTCCAAAACCATTTAAAAACTGCCAACAAGTCAGCTTCCTTCATTTGTTCTGTGAAAAGAACCAAAATTTTAGTACTATGAATACGATTTAATACTTCATTTGCGATCTCTAAAACTGAAAACGTTTCATTTTTAATAAACAAAAAACAAATAAAATTATTTATAAAAACATCTTTAACGCGAAAATCCACAACTTGTGTTAAGTAAATTGTGGGCAAACTGAATTCATTTTGAATTTCCGAGCAAAAATTATTTGATTCGAATTTTAACCCATTCTCAGATATAATTAGGGCGTGTTCAAATTTGTGGATATTTTGTAAACGGCCAGTTAAGTGGCTTAGATCCTTTTCCATCGCGGGACAATAGACACTAATTGTTGGGGTGTAAGTGAAACCAAAACTCCTCACACAATTATTTATAACTTATTTGACAGGCTAACATCGAACATTTGTGTACATTTCGGATGTTTAGTGTAAACGGTCATTTATTACGAAGGGTAGAGCAATAATTAAGAAAATATTTCGGTTAAGGGCTTCATCCCTGATTTACTCCCCGCAGCCTAGTAATTACATAAGCTGGTTAACCGTTAGAGATTATAGTCAGAGTGGGAATTTACAACCTCGCGTTAATGGGAATCTTACAACTATAACAATACAAACTAATCAATATGCCATTTGTGGAATTAAAAAAGAACGTTAGATATGTTAGAAATACAAAAGAGTTAAGCAAATTCCGCAATAATATCCCAACGGCCCCAAGTCCGGAAAATAAGGAAAGTTTGGGGTTATGGTTTGTATGCTACTACCTATAGCAAAACCTGTAAATCTAGTATGCAGGGGCGGCGCTGTCATAGGTTTGAATTGTGCAAATTCTGTCCCAGTACTTTCACAAGCAAGCAAAAGCGGGCAAAATTTGACTCACGTACAAGAACTTTTTGAAGTGTTAACTTCTTTAGGCGCGTTTGGCACTTTTTCGCTGGGGGTAAAATGAAGAATTCGCGACACGCGCACTTTGTTGCACACCCGTTTCTGGACACATGTGGCAGGGATGGGGTCAACGCGCACATTTGTTGCACACCTGTTTCTGGGCACTTGTGCCTATGCAGCTGGCTAGAGAATGGAAACTTTTGGTTTAGCTCCACCTACAAACAGCAGAGTATAATTCTATGTGTGCGATGTTGCAATGCAGAAGCTGCTCTCAGCATTTATATCGTATTCCTGCAATGCAGACGCCGCTCTCAAAATTCATGTCATATTAAGTGTGTTCGATGACTGCTTAAAAAGTTCAGAGCAGAGCTTAGCAGCTCAATTGGGAGCAGCTGTCTAATTGATGTCAGAACGGAAAAAATCAGAAAATAGCAACAATCTCAAAAAACACTTTTCCGCTCAATTTTGCTCCGAATTGCGTTTTTAGAGGTTATATACGATTGTCAATTTTAGGAAAAGAAATATATACCAATAAAACCAATTGAATAGTAACGAAATGTTATTTTTATAAAAATTAATGTGTATTTTTCAATATTTCCAAGTATTTTTCGAACAAATCATTCATAAATCAATTTTCCGATTTTTCCTGCTTTCAATTTGAGAAAAATAAGAAGAAGAATTTGGCTGCTCTGCCTGCTCCTACAAATTTAGTGGAGCAGAAAAAGTGAGAATTCTCAACAAGGAGTAGGCTCAAAAAACACAGAGCAAAGCAAATGGGGGCAGAAAAGATCTGTCGAAAGGTCTCAAAGAACGCAAATTGCTGATTTTTTCTGCTCAATCCTAAGCTGGAGCAGTCATCGACACACCTATTGTCGCACACATTAATTTCATATTCTTGCAATGCAGACGCCGCTCTCAAAATACACGTCATATTCTTGCTCACATTCTTTTCATATTTTTGCAATGCAGACGCGCCGCCGCTCTCAGCATTCATTTCATCCTCTCGCGCACCATCGCTGCTGTCCGTTGCTGGACCTCGACTAAAAGTTGCCATGCTCTAGCCAGCTAAATGGCTGCAATATTTAAATATTTGCCCTTTTCATAATTGCATGGTTGCGCAAATCGATCATTTGCATGGTATTCAAAAATGCAAATGTGCAAATATAATTTATTCAAAACTGCAGCCTGCTTGACAGGTCTGCGCAAATCTTGCAACTATTTTTGTACGCATGCTTATCTGATTAAAGAAGAAGAAAATTGTCAAAAGTGAAATTTTTGGCAGAAGATTTTCAGTTTTTTTCGATATTATTAGGGTGTTTTATTTTAATTTAAATTATTATTGAAATTATTATGTATTCTATAGCGAAAATAATGAAGAAGAGGTTTGGAGCACCCCAAGGATAAAACTTCTTTTAAACGAGAGATTAACGAGCTAAACAAGACACATAATTTATCCTTCTTTTTCGCTGTGAAGTTTCAAATTTTCGGACCGGATCTAATGAAGCCGAGTTATCTATCTACAAACTGACAATAACATTAATCACATTTTCTCGATCCAATTTTTCGTTTTATTTTTCAGCGGTAAACAAACTCAGAAAATGAAAGAAAAAAACTTAATGCTTGAAACGTCAAATTTGACATATATTTTTGACAGCTGATTGCTTTCATTCAAAAATGCAAAGTTTCTAGATTGCGCAACTGATTTACCTGACAGTTGCTCTTTTGCAAGCATGCATGCAAGCAGGCAAGCAACCATGCAATTATGAAAAAGATTAATCGCTTCCGGCGACATGGAATACGTTTCGGCGTTTCGCCTATTCGACTGGGCATCTGTATTTTACGTACATATCTGGCATCTGGGGTAGTATCCTAGTAGGGAAAATCGCAAGATCGAAGTCGATTTGGAAGTACTTCTTTATTTAGTGTTTTCTGTAATGACTTATAAGTAATGCATAGGAGAATGGGTTTGGTGACCAAGCGTTTGATTTCGCGCAAAAATCGTGTTGAAAAACTTCGTAGCTGGTCGTTTTCTTTGTTAATCATTTCAGTTATCTCAGCCATTAGATCTTTAATGCATTTTAGACCTTTAATGTATAAACATATATTTGAATTTATGTTTATGATATAAATATAAATTGCTTAATATTACTTCAAGCTACCACACCCCTAAAAACTAAATTACATTACAAAAATTTACAGTATAATAACTTTGTATTATGAGTTTAATAATAAATGTAGTATAAGTACTTCCAAAACACATTCTATGGAAGGGAAAAAGGAAGTACATCCCCGCCTAGGCCATCTCCATGTTAATGTTATGTCTTTTTTGTACTGGGTGGAAGTACTTCTAAATAAAATGTGGAGTAAGTACTTCTTCAACCCATTCTATGGTAGTGAAAAAGGAAGTACTTCCCAGTCTAGGCCATCGCCCTGTTAATGTAATGCCTTTTTTGTACTGGGTGGAAGTACTGAACTGCTTCTGTTTTTCCAGTACTACTTCCTTTCCTTACTGGTATATTATATTATTTACTATGTGTTATATATTATCTATTACGTACTATATACAATGTACTGCATATTATGTACTATGTTCTGAAAAAATTCAAATTGAATCCAGTAGATTCCCAGAAAAATGTAGATCCGTGACTTTGGCTGAATCCCTTTTTCATATTTGCACAATGTTTAAAATAGGAAAAATTTCTGTTTCGTGACTATTGCATCAACCCGACGTTAAGTTCTGTGTACTATGTACTACATTATTTCCTATGAACTATGTACTATGTATTTATTACTGTATATTATCTACTATTTTTACTAAAAACTACATTATCCCAGCCATCCATCGTCCGATCTTTGTGTGATAAGTTTAAGACAAATAGTTTAATTTCCATTGCAACACATCTTGGAGTGAGTGCATATAAGTAACAATTAAATAAACTTTAACAGAATATTCATAAATAAAATATATTAATCCTTATCGTCCTGCATTAAGATGGATTTGGAAATTTAGACTACCCATAGATGTTAACACTTCTAAAGTGTGGTCCTACGCGCACTCGTTTTTTTTTCCTTTGTGAAGTATTGGGTCCAAAGGTACTGCGGCCATTCATTTGGCCTATTGCATTACAACCCCTATACCTCACATTTGTAGACCAGACCGCTTGAACAAGTTCAGAAGTCTGCATAGTGGCTTGTCGCTTAAACTTGAGTGTTCGAGCAGGGACTCCTTGAACAAACAAACCCTGCTCCTCGCTATTGCGGGGCACTCACAGAGAACGTCGAGGGCAGACTCATCCTCTTCCAAGCAAAGCCTACATGTGGGGTCCATCGCCCTTCCTATCATAAGTGGTTATTTTAAGGCACAGTGTACGGTAATCAATCCAACAAGTGTCCTGACATCATTCCTACTGTGCCATAACAATTCCTTGGTCGTCTTAGGAGACAGTACAGGAAGCAACCGCTTAGAGTTGGCCAGTCCAGGCGCGGACCTCCAGCGTTCAGTATGTTTCAACATAGTCCGATCGGTCAGGGTACATTGCAGCAAGCTGGAAGGTGCCCCAATAGCCGGCTCTGAACCGATGACTGCAATATCAGAGCCCTGTTTAGCCAGGGTATCCGCACTTCCGTTGCAAGGGTAACTTGATTGAAAACGGCGAAGTCATCAAGAGCACGTCAGCAGTCCCAATTAGTCCGCCCAGCAAAACTTTACGAAAAGTCCTGGTTGCACAGAAGGTTTCTCAAATTTTGAGATTCTAAAGGGCATTCAGTCCGATAGCATCCCGCTTCCGGAATCTTTTTTATGATGTTATTTATTATAGAATGTCCTCGCCCAAGACCAGCGCCCAAGCGACCATTCGCTTTTAGCCCCAGCGGCAGGCCATTCTTTGAATTTTGCTTAAATTTGCTATGAAATCCTTAAGCGGGGTTCTGTGCCACCAAACTAAAGCTCCATAAGTTACCATGGGCCTAATTATGGTGGTTTATATCCAATACCTGGTTTTCTGCATGGTACAATAATAAAAGGTAGGCTCATAAGGAAAAGCTCTGTTTCCATCTTGAAAAGCTTAAACGCAATTTGTTAGAGAAAAGATCTGAGTGACGTCAGGGGAAAGATATTTTCCCTTATGAACTGAGATCTGAGTGACATCACGAAGCCAGAGCTTTTCCTTATGAGTCTACCTTGTATTATTGTACCATGCCACAAGCTCTGCGCGTTCTTCTCATCAGAGTGTCCATGTGCTGGTTCCAGTTGAGCATGACATCTAGCGTCACTCCTAAATATTTGGCTTGTTGTGAAAAGTCCTGCCTGCGAGTGTGGGCTCCAAAAGTCCCGGTAGTGATTGTTTCCTGGTGAAAGGAACCAGAATCGTTTTGTCGGGATTGACTTTTAGTCCTACGTTCTCGCACTAGGTAGAGACCAGATCTAGTGCCTGCTGCAGGCGCCTTGACATGGCTCTTTCAGTTTCACCTGTAACTACTATGACGACGTTGCCAGCGTAACCTTGGGCGAAAAAGTTTCGGCCGTTGACCAGCTCGAAGAGTTCATCTACATCAAGGCACCAGAGAAGTGGAGATAAAACTCCTCTCTGTGGACATCCTTTTGCTATAGTGCTCTCCAGAGACCCATCAACATGAAAGACCGTTTGTTTGAGAGTTCTCAATATAGAGTCAATCCAGTTGCAGAAAGTGCTACTTAGACTGCGTCTACTTAGAGCCCTAGCTATAGTATCAAAGGATGTATTGTCGAAGGCTCCCTCGATACCGGCAAGGCCGTCAGCCCAACTCCTTAGTTTAGAGTTCCCCTTCCATATGAGCACCAGATTATGCAGTGCTGTCTCAGTGGACTTGCCCGCATGCTGATATTAGCTTAGTGGTTGGCGTTGAAGAAAAGTTTCCCTTATCCCTCGTACAAGAACTTACTCGAGATTTTTGCTTCAAAATTTTCATATAATTAATTCAGTTTTTAATCGAAAAGATTTTACTCAAAAGGTAAAGGAAGAGAGTCAAAAGTAAAAACTTAGACGAAAAATCCAACAAGTGAGAGGAATATCGCCCATTTAACTGATGTTCTCTTTTTCTTCTTCTTTGATCTGTTGGCTGGGGGTCCGAGCGGAACATCACCGCAAAAGATAGGTACGTTGCTGTCGGTGCCGCTGGGTCTCGAACTCTATTCACGATTCGTTTCCATTCTTGCCGGTTTTTGGATTTCTTTTCTTTAGTCAGCTTTTCTTCAAATTTAGTAAAATACCATAATGAAACATATGACCCCTGTGCTGAAAGTCGAGTCATATGAGAGTCGTATGTATATGTCGTTGTCGTCTCGTATTTTAGTTGGTGTGTTGAGAGTCGAGTGGCGTGACAAGTCGTTTGAGTTGAAGAAATTGTCGTTTCAGTGAAATCACGACTGTCAGCACAGAGGTCAGAGAGTGTATGTGCTAAGTTTTTGTGTTTCGACAACAAAGTTTCAACAACAAAGCGAAATATTTAATAAAAGATAATTTGAGATTAAAGATGTTAAATTCTGCTGAGTTGTGGTTTAGTAGCTCGGAAGCTGAAGATGGTAAAAGAGAAGAATTAAAAATTTTAGGTTATTATTGCTTCTCAAGCATTTGTCAGCATATCTCCTGCCCTTTATCAACACTCCAAAATATCAAATATGTATTTTCTTTCAAATTTTCCTACTTTCTCACTAACGCAAACAGCCCGACCAATACTGGTTTTCAACACAGAAGTCGTTTTCTATATCTATAAAAATCTAATGTCACAGTGTTTGTTACCGAACTCCTCCGAAACGGGTTGATCGATTTTTATGAAATTTTTTGTGTATTTTTGATAGGTCTGAGAATAGGTCTTAAGCTATTTTTTATACCTTTAACCAAAAGAAACAACTACAAAGGGTGTTTTCAATGATGCAGGATGCTTTTGCAGACTTGCACGAAAGCAAATGACGTTGACTGACAGCTTAAGCAACATGCAAAAGCAAACAACATGCATCATTGAACATAACTCATTATATGTCAAAATTGTCAGCTGACACACGTGAAATTAGTGCTTCCGCTACTTACGTATTGCGAGAAACTGAAAACAAAATGAATAAAAGAAATTTAAAAACATTAATTGGAATTGTTGAGAACAAAATTTTAGTAGAAAGTGCGGATACGAGTAATGTCTCCCATTTCGTGCAGAGAAAAATGAAAAAGAAATCATTATTGGTTAAATTAATAAACAAAAAGTGAGTAAAACAAAAATGTATGGCAGCACTGACGTGTCTTCTTCTTCAAAATTACAACTGCAAGTATTTGAAAAAGCTGGCAAAGTATGCAATCATTTGCTTTTAAGTTTTAATCATTGAACACTGTGCTTTTGCAAGTTGCTTCATTGAACAACATGCAAAAGCAAATATGCCGCAAGTTTGAATCATTGAAAACGCCCAAAATCTAAAAAATTGGATATTTTAGGAATTTTAACTTCATTTTAGTGTAAATAGCTTCATGGCCTACCTATTGTTTGACAGCTTCGTAAATGTAAAATTATCATCAAACTGAATCATTCCATTTAATGAAAATTTCAAATTTACGCAGCTGTCAAACAATAGATAGGCCATGACGCTATTGAAACTAAACTGAAATACAATAAGCAATATAGTATACTCAATATACCGTTAGATCCATGGCGGCCGTCGCAAGAGGGTGGATTACCACTTTCTTCACAATTCCCTCGACATGGCTATGAAATGAAAGGGTTGGATAAGAAGAACACAATAAGCAATGTAGTATTGTACCGGCACAATGGCGGTATGCTGTAATAGCATTTGTGGCCGCCACTATGCTTGGTTCTGCTCCATGAATCAGAAGCCCTGAAGAAGCTGACCATGGAGGCAGTCCCCGACATAAAAAATTCGAAAAAAGCTGACCCGCCCTAATCCGCCGAAATAACTGTTAGGGGGTGTTATTCCGGCCACACGGTAAACGCTAGCTCGCCGGTGTGGGGCGTGGGGTGTGTGGCCGGGGCCGTGCAGTGTGGTTCACCACTTACCTAAATGTCGATCCGAGTTCCTCTTCATGTCCCTATTTCAGTGTGGGCCCGCCACGCGCGCCATTTTCAATTACCTCCCAATTTCCTAGAATCTGAAAGAAAAAAAAATAAACACCGCAGAGAGAATCCAGCAGAGAAAAATCCTGCAGAAATTTTATATAACCAATTAGCCTATCATTAAAAGACTGGTAAGTTGATGTAAGATTCCAGGCTTAACAAGATTATATTTTTACGTAATTATTTTACAGAAATTTACAAAGACTTCCCAACGGGGCAGTTAAAGTGTATGAATGTTTAATGGAGGTATAACAATATAGCAACCAGTGTACTGGGGGGAACCACAGAACTCAAAACAGGTGAGAGGTGCCGGTGCACACACTACAAGATGATTAAATACACGCCGGACTAGAGGACAACGACGATTTGGCCAAAGCGTATTGTCAAACGTATCAGTGTCAGCGTCAACCTGCCGACTATGAAAGCAAATATCATGAAAACTCCGATCAAAACTCAACACTCCTCGATGAGTACCATAACTTCCCACCAGGAACAATTAGAAAGTGTGTTTGGAACTAAAACTGTGTACCTATTCAAACAAATGACCATATATATATAACGGTACAAAAATGAACATATATGTAACACAAAAAAAACCTGAAATTTATATTTAATAACAATAAAAGCTAAATAAATAAAAAACGAGATGACATCTAGTCTTAGTGACCTCTGGTAACCCAAATTGCTTCGGGAGCAGGATACACACGGCCCCCTAGAATCCTCTGCTATTTTTCCTCCACCAAGCACCGTCTAAAAGGGTAGGAAAATGTTACCTGACCTGTCTTATCGCCTGCGGATGTTGCAGTTCGTATTCGGATCCGGGTCGGGGAAACCCTTTACGGTGTAATCCAAATATAGGCTCCTTTCCAGCACGAATTTCCACATCAGAAGCATCGGCCAACAGCAACTTGACTCCATAGACTTGCAAAAATCCAACTAGGAAACTTCCCGTCTTCTTCCTTTACACAAATTATTTTGAGAGTTAACACACTACTGCTACAACACTTCACCGTGGTGAAAGATGCGCCTTCTCGGGCCTTCGTCTATACATTTTTTTCAGCTTGCCTCCCTTCACGGGTAGGTACACGAGAGCACAATCACAATCTTTGCCTAGTTTCTTTTCAATCGGCAGACTTAGACTAATCGGAATAACATAAATAAGTCGCTGAGAACGTCCGCTTTGTAACCCCACATGCAATTGTCAGTAAGAACAAAACGATTTTAAGAGAAAACTGCAATAAAACAAATCTCGGCACTCGACTTGGCGACCTCCATCCTGACAGCCCAAAAAAACCTCGATTTTTCCTCATTTTTCCTTTATTTTTTTCTCCCCTACTTGATTTACAAATTTTAATCTCCGGCAGGTGATTTCATAGACATTTTTCAAATTCCCGCGAGGGGGATTCAACCGACCGTTACAGTATACTCAATATACCGTTAGATCCATGGCGGCTGCCGCAAGACTCATGTTCGACGCGTACCGGGTCTCAGCTGGTAATAATATAATTGCTTACTGTGATTGATAATGGAACCTTTACAAAATTCTGGGGACTTAACATTATTTTTACATTAAAAAAAACTGAAAATATACCATCACAAGCATATATTTATTTACTGAAAAATATTGGAAAATTCCATGCTATATTTTTTTTAAATAGAACAATCTCTATAGCAAAACACATAGTAGAAAGAATATGACCAAAAAAATAAATTAAAAATATTAATTGCATATGATCGAGTTTTAATATTTCAAATTCCTTCTGTTCATCTCGAAATAGTTTGAAGAAGCCTGCTTTTAGTCCATCACGAAATGCAAATTGTTCGCAAACACTGAAATATCCATTTTCTTGTAGCCTGAGTATGTGATAGTCAAAAGCTGGTAAAAGTGGCGAATTAGGAGGTAGACCGAGCCTTAATAACATTTTGGAGGAGCATAAATTAGTTTTTCTGAATACCGGTCGAGCTAGGACCTTCTGCTGTTCAAACAAAATATTCGTTGTAGTTTCTGTAGCAAAATAACCAAAGGATATGTTTAGCTTGCAGAAATTTTCAAACCACAATTTATCCTCCATTGGAAATATTATATCCCTGATGTCATCATAATAATTGTCAGCTTCTACTAGCCCTTCAAAATAACTTCCAAGAAAAGCAATTTTAAATCCACTATTTCGCAAATCTTCCTTTGTTTGAATTTCTGGCTCATATGATGTGGTTGCGAGAAACGATGCCAAGAAGGATAAGTACATATTGGATATTACAAAGCCCATTAACAATGATAAACCAAAAAATATAGTCCATACCTTTCCTAAGTGGAAATTTGAATCGGATATCGGAAAATAAAGAACACACTTAATAATATCCATTAAAAGTTGACTAAATTCGAACTTGCGTCTTATTTTGACTGCTGCGAGATATCCAAACGTTGTGGCGTATATGATAAAACAGAAGATTCCAGCCCAGCCTGTTTGTGTATACCGCCGGATTATGTATACATAAATATTGTGGCAACTGCTTTGCAGATGGTAGCAAAATGCAATTATGTCGAAACCACGCTGGATAAACTAATGATATACCATTAGTAAGATGTAGTTTGTTCTGGTCTTGTTGGTCTGGCAATTCGTAAATTCCCAAATCGACTTCTTTATTTTCTAAAATTTTCAACCTCTCTGCTATACTAAATAATTTCTTGTTAATCCCGACAAAAGTCGCATTATGTTTTTTAATAAACAATAAAACAATTCTTGCTAAAGTTCCAGTAATGACCTCTTCACCTTTCTCGTTTCGATAAGAAAATATACGTGGAGGTGTAAATGCATACTGTATTTTTAGATAATAGCCTTTCATATCCTTCAACTTATCTCTATACAAGTATGTTGTAGGAGAATCAGTAATGTTTTCCATTACTAATATTGGAAATGGATCGAATGTGTACAACTTTCTTGTTTTGGCAATCATTGCAACAACATTCAAGAAATCATTTTTCCAAAACCATTCAAAAACACCCAACAAGTCACTCTCAATCGTTTTTGCTGAAAAGACCACCACAATTTTCGTGCTATGAATCCGATTTAAAACTTCATTTGCAATTTCCAAAACTGGAAATGTTTCACTTCGAATAAACAAAAAACAAATAAAGTTATTTGTGAAAACATCTTTGACGTTAAAATCTACAATTTTTGTTAAGTAAATTGTGGGCAAACCAAATTCATTTTGAATTGTCGAACAAAATTCGTTGGAGTCAAAGTTTGATCCATTTTCAGAAATAATCAGTGCGTGTTCAAATTTGTGTATTTTTTGTAACCGTTGTGATAATTCAATCAAATCTCTTTCTACCGCGTTACTAGATGCACTAAGTTGGCATATAAGCAACACCAGGACACCATACACCATTGCAAACGTACATTAATTCTCTATATGGAACAAATAAGCCGGGTTCGAGTTTTTATTACATTATCTATACCTACATATTCTATTAAGGAAATAATTTCGATAAAAGGATTTATCCTTAATTTTCACCCCACATTCTAATCAATTAATAATAGCGTTAATAAATTGAAGTCATTAGTCACTTTGCGCATTTACAGCCTCGCGCTAATGGAAAACTCACAACCCCAGTTGGTAAATAAAAAAACTGGGTGTGTGTACCTAAGTACGCGCGTTAGAAGTTATTCCAATGATGCCAGACCCCCTGAAAGTTATTTCTCCAAACTTTGTGTGTCAACATATTCTCCCCATTTTTAAAATATGACTACAATTATAAATTATAATGAATCTATATATCTATATCTATAAAAATCTCGTGTCACAGTGTTTGTTACCGTACTCCTCCGAAACGGGTTGACCAATTTGCATGAAATTTTTTGTGTATATTTGGTAGGTCTGAGAATAGGTCGTAGGCTATTTTTAGACCCTCACCCAAAAGGAACAGCTGAAAAATCTAAAAAATTGGTAGTTTCCACTTGAGTTTAGTTTCAATAGCTTCATGGCCTACCTGTTGTTTGCTTCATAAAGGTAAATTGTCATTTAATGGAATCATTCCGTTTAATGAAAATTTCAAATTTACGCAGTTGTCAAATAATAGGTAGGCCATGATGCTATTGAAACTAAACTGAAATACAATAAGCAATAGAGTATACTCAATATACCGTTAGATCCATGGCAGCCATCTCAAGACTAATGCACCCGTTCTCATCTCGAACAATATCAAGTGGTTTTAATTGGCTACTATTGGCTTATGAGTGCAGCTAATTATATTATTATTATAAATTTGTTTAAATCAATGAAAAATCTTCTTCTTCTTCTTTCTCTCGCTCGCTCTACAGCCGGGATAAGGTCCTGGCCTCCCGCAACTCTTCTCTTCTTCAGGACCTACTACTCAAAAAACTAACGAGTTGCATTTAGTCAGTTTTGTAACAGAGAATACGTTTTTGGCCGTTTCGAGAGAAATTCTCACAATATTGTAATACAGAATAAGGCCCTTGGTCTGTCGTTTTTTAGCTGTCATAAACTTTTACTGACGGTATAAAAAATGTATTAAATTTGAGAAAGTCATGTTTCTTTATGCAAATAAGTGCATTCTTTATTTTTAAGTATATATTTCTTCATTCGAATTGTATCAGCGCAGAGCAAATGGATTTAAAATCTCTGAATAAATTTTCCCCAATTTTTTCTCCACTACATTTGTTTCCCCAGTTTTTGCACGGGCATAAGAATTTGAATGGGTATAGTGATTTTTTTTTGTCTTGCTCTTTCTTTCATACGCTTCGGAATTTGTTGCAACAGGGGCAGAGAACTTCGGCTTTTGTAACATAAATATTTGAAATTGATGAAAAAAAGCATTTAAAAAGCGAAAATCATCAAAATTGCATGTGTTATTTTTTTTTTAACAAAACATTATTTTGTTTCAAGTATCCAATTTTAATTTACCGAACCCACTGAGTTGTATACATGTCAGTGGCAAAGGGTTTGCAGCCTACGGAACGTGTTGGTGCCATGAAAATTTTCTGATGAGCAGTCCATTCTATATGTCAGTGGCCGATGCTGGTAAAATGACAAGCAAAGCAGCACCAGAGACATGTTCATCTCATGTCTTAAATTTGCACTACGCTGCTTATTTTAGGTTCTGATAGGGCCTCCAGCAAGCCCATCGTAGCTACAGGCCTGGAAGCAGTGGGCATCGGTCCTAAATTTGCTTGAATGGATGACATTTTTCGTGCAATAACATAGTGGAGCCAAGTTTTTAAGTATATTTTTGCAGTAAAAAGTAGTATAATAAAAGTAGTATTTCATCACTTTTTTCTGCACATGGATTACCAGTGATTAGCGTTTCATTAGCGTTTAAAACAATTTCAAAAAATTCAGTGAATCAATATGTTTTAATGGTTTAATTGTGAAGGTGACCAATTCTGTTTACATTCGCGGTGGTTTTGTCGAGTTAATTTATGGCAAAAATGTTGTATTTGTTTGGTTACTGATTAAAAGTGAATTCAAAGTGATTTACGATAATTATTAGGGTGGTCCTTAAAAATCTTTTTCTGCATTTTTTTTTTTGGGCACCTTGTTTCTTTGTTCTACTACATTTTTTGTACTCTAATCTTTTATACTACAGTTTTTGTACTCCCGGCTGTGACATTTTCTGGATACCCGTCAAAAACATCGGTGACATGATCGCCATAATGTCTCCGAATATATTCGACGTATTTCTTGCAAATTTCACCGTACCTGTCGCCTTTCATCCATATAAGTTTATGAAGCAGGTGCCCACCGTCTATGACATATCGTACATCTCCTGAAGTGACATTGTCGTCCGTTGGAGTAAACAGATCATAAAGTGCAGATTTTTTGCTCTTCCGCATGCCAATTCGTCGAAAAGAGATGGAGGGTAAGGCGCAAGTTCAAAAGCGAAGAAACCTTGTAATTGCTCCTGAGATTCCTTGGGGAAAGAAATCCTCTGGAACAGTAACATTGAGTTGAGGAACGACAGTTTCGACGTGCTGCTCTGAGCTTGAAGATTTAATGCCGACAAAATCCAAATTCTCGAGACCCACGAACAACGCATCTTTGCCGTCTTTTCTCCTTACGCTGCACTTCCTAATTTTTTCTTCCCTAGACAACAAATCACCACAGAAAACACACACTTCCACGTTTGCCATTTTCCGTGCGACTAACGATGACCACTAGATTTTCCTTTGACGACGCCGAAAAGCCTGTAGGATTCGGCTGGAGTCGGGTGCTGCGAGTGGGGGTTCGGTCTACCCAAGTAACAAAATTCGTCTCATAAGACTCTACTAGTGTCTTATGAAAGGATATTCGACTTTTTTAAGAGAGCATAACTCTCATAACTTACTCTTATAGAACACTACAAGTGCTATATGAGTGCTTTATGGTAAGTATTATGTTAAAACCAAAATAAAACACATAGAAAGGTGCCTAATTCCTTAAAAACATTTTTTCAAATAAATAGTAAAAGTAATAATTTCTTATGATTTTCAGATGATTATATAATATAGTGTTATTTAAAATTTTTACTTTTTTTATTAATAAGAAATTTTTCAGTAAACAAAAAAGGTGGGAAACTTAATACAAGTTAGGTAATTATTTATTACACCAACCTTTGAAATTCCACGACTTTTTGAATCAAAGTGATAAACAAATAATCTTTTTCACCCCATTTTTAATAATAATAATAATAATAATAGAGTTTCCCTTCTTATGAAGAAGCACTTCTCAGCTGGGCTGAGAAACATTTACCACGACCACGTGGGCTCGGCTGAGACATAAAAAATTAAGTACCCATAAAAATTGCATGCGAAACACATAAACAGTTACGAGAGAATAAAGAGACTCCTTTTAAGGAACCAACCAATGCTCACGCTAAAAACATTAATATTTTTATTTACATTAATGAACATGCGATTAACAGGCTCAAATCGGCCATAATTGCTGTTAGAGGAGTTGATGTGTAAGAGCGGTGGTCCTCTCAGATTGTATCGGCTCTCTCTAAACGACGCACGGCGCCTTAGAAAACCTGAGTCGACACGTCCATTAAGAAGCTGGTGGACGAAAACAACATCGGCCACCTCACGACGCTTCTGGAGAGTGTTTAAGTTGAGTAACTTAAGTCGGTATTCATATGGGGAAGAATTAAAGGGTCTTCCCAAGGAAGATGGTTCAATGCGAATCGAACGAACCTACGTTGAACCGACTCAATTTTTCCAACATGCGAAGAATAGTGAGGAGACCAAACCTGCGACGCATATTCAAGTAAAGGTCTGACAAGGGAAATGTAGAGGTGTTTAGTGATTAGGTTGCTGTTAAATTCTTTGGACCACCTTTTTATAAAACCCAAGACTTAGCTACTCTTGGAGGAAATATAGTTGATATGAGTAGAAAAGTCCAGCTTGGTGTCAAATCTAATCCCGAGATCTTTGACAAAATTAACACGGGGGACACCCTCACTAGAAAATGAGTAGTTATAAATTATAGGATCACGTCGCCTACAAAAAATCATGACTTCGCATTTACTAATATTAAGAACCAGGTTGTTGTTAGCGCACCAAGAGTAAAAGGTGTCGAGGTCGACTTGCAAAAGTTTGCAGTTCTCCATACTCTTTACGTGACGGTACAATTTGATGTCATCAGCATAAATCAGGATTCTGCAGTGTTTTAGCAAGGTAACAATATCATCAATAGAAAGAATAAAGAGGATAGGGCCAAGATGACTGCCTTGAGGGACACCGGATGACGCCTTAATGGTCGCGGATTTGGATCCACGGAAAAGGACTTGGTAGGTCCTGTCAGCTAAGTAGGACTGGAACCATAATAGAAGGGCTTCAGGGAAACCTAACTTTTTTAGTTTGAAAAGTATAATGGAGTGGGAAAGCTTGTCAAATGCCTTACTGAAATCAGTGTAAACACAATCAGTTTGGCAACCGGAAACGAAGCCTTCAACAGCATGGGAAGTGAATGCAAGGAGATTGGGTTGAAAACTTGTAAACATTTATGTTTTTATGTCCCCAACAACATATCAAAAAACTAAACTCTTGAAAGAAATACTGGCTTTATTGACTGGCCTATATATAAAAAAGGAATATTGTAATTTTTTTGGATTTTTAGACTTATGTGAAGCCCTTGGTGCTTCTTCTGTTTAATTATTATTGGAGCAGCCAAATATCGGCTTTGACTCCTCTCGAGTATGCTCGGAAGCAATAACTCAAGACTGTATGATAATAAAAATACGGCTAGACTGCTGTATATCGACTGTAACTTTATTTAATTTGCTTAGCCTATTTATATAGCCCTCGGGTTACCAATACAATAATAGTAATCGTTAATTATTCATACTAAATTCCATTGAACCTAATAATAAATACCAAATCAGGGAATATTTATGAATTCCTAAATTATTCCCTGATCAGTGAAATTATCTGTCGCAAGTCGTTGGGTTTTTTTTTTTTTTTTTTTTTTTTTTTTTTTTTTTTTTTTTACGTGACACACTAGAGACTTAGGGAAGGCCCCTTTGTACTGTCGACCATGTATTTATTTTTGAAATGTCAAACAGCAGCTCTAGTCGGAAGATAGAGAGAGAAGTGAAGGAAAGAACTGTCACAACCTAGCTGCGGTATTTTTATTTCACCTACTCCCAACCATTTCGCGACTCTGACACCGGGGCATCGAGAACAACTCGCTGGAGTGTTATGCCTCCTGAAACGAGTTGAATCTCATCAACCAACCGATGACATGCGCTTGGTGGAGCGGGGAAGAGACCTAGTGAAGGCTATGACAGGAGGAATCAGGAATGCAAAGAGGGAAGAAGAAAGAAGGAAAGTTATGTAGGCGGGAAATTGGGAAAGGCTAGGACCGTGGCACCACCGGGAATCGAACCCGGGACCTCTGGGGATAGTAGTCAGGCGCCTTACCCCTAGACTACCGAGGCCGCCGAGATAAGCCCAGACAAACAGACATACAGACATATACACACACAGAAATACATACATACATACACACATACATACATACATACATCATCATCATAAATAGCTTCACAGCCTGTTATTGGCCTTGGCTTCCTGCAACATCCTCCTCCAGAACTGTCGGTCCCTGTAGCTTGAAGTCTCCAATTTCTTATACCTAGGGTTCGTAGATCTTCTTCTACGCTGTCTATATCTCTTTTTTGGACGTCCCGTACCTCTGTGTCCGTCTGGTCTCTTGTTCATAACATTTTTTGTTATGCTGTCGTCACTGCTACGTTCAACATGTCCTGCCCATCGGACTCTGTTAATTTTTATAGTTTTTATGATGTTTGGATTTTTATACCAACTGATACAATTCGTGATTGTATCTTCTCCTCCAAACACCGTTTTCGTAGATTCCTCCATATATAGTGCGCAGGATTTTTCTTTCGAAGCACCCTAGGAGGTGTTCTTCGTTACTTCTTAATGTCCAGGTTTCGGATCCATACCATAGTATTGGCCTTATAATAGTTCTGTACAGTTTTACTTTAGTGCTTCTTGATATGTTCCTTGATAAGAAATATTTACGTAGCCCAATCTGTTTCCCAGCGCTAATCTCCTTTCAACTTCTAATGTCGTGTCGTTGTCTTTTGAAATTAGCGTCCCTAGATATATAAATTCTTTTACTGCTTCGATGTTGTCGTGTTTTGGAGATGCACATATATTTCGTTTTCTCTTCATTAATTGCTAGTTCGAATTTCTTTGCTGCTCTTTCTAGCGATATGAAGGCTTCTTTCATTGGTACGAGGGATCTGGCTAATATTACGATGTCGTCAGCGTACGCCAATATTTGTACCGACTTGTTGAAAATACTGCCCGCGGTGTTAATTCCTGCGTCTCTTATCACTTTTTCCATATCTACGTTAAGTAGTAAGCACGATAGGGCATCTCCTTGTTTTAGTCCTACTGTGGCGTTGAATGGTTCTGACAGCTCTCCTTCAATTCTTATTCTACATAATAACCTCTTTCATTGTCATTTTGGTCAGATTTACGAGGTGTTTGGGGAATCTTAGGTACTCCATAGCTTTGTATAACTCTTCACGTTTTATTTTATCATAGGTGTTTCTGAAGTCTATGAATAGCGAATGTATGTTTATGTTAAATTCATTCGCCTTTTCTAGGACCCGCCTAAGGGTGAAAATATGGTCTGTGGTAGATCTTCCGGGACGGAAACCGCTTTGATAATTTCCCAGAGCTTCTTCTACTGTAAGCACGGTCCTTAAATGATGAGTTGAAAAGCTTATCTAAAAAATCTATCTCTGTCCTTGATGAAACCGCATCTCAAGCAGCGCGCACTCATTAAATCACTCCCAATAAACATTCGCGGCATCTTAGAAAATTTAATTGGAAAAGTGTGCAACTGACCAAATTATAACAAATACGCGTAAAAGGGGAAGGTGTTATTTGTGCGGCCGATCCAAAGACACGCAAACTACAGTAAAGTGTTCATCATGCGAACGTTTTACTTGCAAACAACACATCGAAAAAACTGAAGTAAAATGTAAGTCCTGTGCTCATTCTCAGTCATCTGATTCAGACTCTGACTAAGATCTAATCTTGAAAACCCAAAATGCAATTACTTATTGACTCATTTTTTTTAAATAAATAAAAATATTTCATTATATTTATAATTTTTGAAGCACTGTTCATTTATTTACCTAATTTATTGTTAAAAACGGATGGGGTACAAAATACCCCGCGCGAGTAACTACGGTAAGAAGTAGGGCACGAGTGATTAAGGGATAAATAGCCTAAAATTACCGAATCTTCCACTAAAAGTCCCCTCCCATGCGGATTAGCCGTTTCGGAGGTAAGCCCGGACGAACAGAAAGACAGACAAACATACATACAAACATATACACACACAGAAATACATACATACATACATACATACACACATACAGAAATTTATGTACTTAAAAACTGATTTTTTTATCAGTCAATGCGAAACATTATTGCCCACAAAAAGTCAAGTTGTCATTTTTCGAAAACTTAGTCTTTCCGAAGTTCGGTCAAAGGCAAAAAACCCCTTTTTTTCGAAAATTGTATTTTGTAGTCAAAAAAATTTTTTTTTATCTTCTTATACCAAACATTATTGCCTATAAAATACAATTTTCTAAAAAATAAAACAGTTTTTGAGTGATTTTTTGGCCAAAAAGTGTTTTTTGCAAACTTTGACTTTGCATAACTTCGAAAGGGTTAAGTAAATTGCAAGAGGACTTTTTGTTGGCAATAACATTTCGTATTAACTGTTCAAAAAAAAAATTCGAAAATACCAGTTTTTGTGTAAATTTTTGGCCAAAAAGTGATTTTCGAAAACTTTTAAATTGAATAACTCACAAATTCAAAATCAAATTCAATCATATTCGAGGTCAAATTTTTTGTAACTAAAGTTATAGAGAATTTGATTGTCAACATTTTTTGAGCTATAGAAACCGAAATACATGAAAAACTCGGAAAACACAATATCAACGGCAGCCATTTTTTTTTTGTAGTCCGAAATGATTTTTTTGAAAAAGTCACAAGAAAGTTGTGTACCAAGTCACCCATTTTGGAATTTTGTTTCCTTAAAATGCTAGTTTCCTCGGACTATAATATACTTCAAGTAAATATTTCAAATACAATTTGAAAGTAATTGATAATTCAAGTACTTTTAATATTCGTTACTTGATACTTCAAAAACACTTAATAATTACTTAGTACTTACTAATTCAAGTAATTTTGGTCAGTTTTTGCAGCTCTTGGGAATAAGAATAATATCATTTACTTGTTGATACTTCTCCTCCTGTTCCGAGGATGGCTGGCTATGATTCTACCAGGAATGAAAAATCAAATTGTAATAATTTATTGGCAGTATATTAATGGTTGTTGCTTGTTAACAATAGAAAGCAATTAGCTTAACCACTAAACTTTGTGAGATGAAATACTTTCATTAATTAAGCGAAGACATGTTAATGCTTCCAACTTGAGGATTGTTGATATAATAATATAATAATTTTTGTTAACGTACGGAAGAATACTTTTTTGTCAAACTTTAGGTTAGTAAATGTAAACCGAAATTGATAACATGCACATTCTCCACAAACGGTTTGTGAAAATATTTACAAATCCACCAAGGTGCACATTCTTCAGCTGTATAGTAGTGCTAATCTTTGTATTATTGATTAGTCCAGTGATGGCGGTAAACTTTGCGCAATTAGTAGTTTTAACAGAGAAATTAAATAATATTTACAACTTTACAAGTTTTGTAACATTTGTGAGCAAAACTGATTTATCAAATCTGGAAAACGCTAATTACATTCAGGGCTTACAAACAAAACTACTGATTCCAGTATTGTTGTTCTCGTCAAAGGTTGATGTGAAGTTAAAAGATAAATTTAATACAAATGTTTTAACTTTTATATTTGTTAAAAAAACAGACGATGGTGTGGCTCTGTTGGCTGATAATCAATTGCTCAGAATGCGTTCATCGAAAATAATGTTTGTGTTTACGAAGAATGTGGTTGAGTTGGTTGAACTGTCTAAATTATTTTGTTGGTGCTGGAAACATAATATGGTAAACAGTGTGGCCGTATTCGGACAGAATAATGAAATTTTCAGTTATGTTCCGTTTCCTGAAGATGAATTGATGAACAAGACTGGTTTTGAAATAAGACATTTGTTTCCTGGAAAAATAAGAAATCTAAAAGGGATTAAGCTAAAAACATATATGAAACGCGATTTGCCGTTTGTTTTCATGCATTATCATAAAGGAAAATATAGAATGTCAGGATACAATGGTGGTATTTTAAATTTATTTGCCACAATATACAACGCTACCTTTGTAGAATTAGAAAACCCTGAGTACTCAACAACAAATGTAGACTGGCCCTTGGTGATTAAACTTCTGGAAAATGATGAAATTGATATATCACCTCATGCAATTTTAGCTGATGTTGGTGAAGATAGCCCAACATATTTGGGTAATCTTCTGATAACTTATCCTTTGCCACCTCAAAAATTGTGTTTGGCTGTTCCAGTTGGTAAAGAAATTCCTTATTACACCTACATAATTCGTCCATTCCAAATACATGTTTGGTTCACGTTATGTGTTGGTGTGATAGGAATTTCCTTAGCTGGATACTATGCAACTAAGTTATCGAGATTGTATGTCAATTTTGGAACAATTTTGTTGTGTGTTTATCGAGGAGTTCTTTATATTTCGCTCCCATCATTCTATCATGGCCCAAGCATATTTTGGAAAGTTTTTACATTATTCGTACTACTTTTAGGATTTGTTCTGTCTAATTTATATTTATCGACATTGACTAGCTACTTTACGCAACAAATATACGAAAATGAATTAGAAACATTTCAGGACGTAGAAGAACGACAATTACCTATTGCCTTTCCCCAATTATTTTCAGATTGGTTAAAGGAGTTCTTCGAAAAACAAGGATTAAATAAAATATCCATAGTTGGAATGACACTGGATAAAGTGTTCAGTACAATGAAAAGCTTAAATACATCATTTGCATATATATCAGGCTCTCAACCGCTTGAATTTTATCTCCAGCAACAGGACACACTACGTCGACCGCGATTTAAAATTATGAAAGAATATTTTCAGCTACAATTGACTAATTTGCCGCTAAAAATTGATTCGCCATTTGAAGATATGCTAAACGAATTAATTTTACGATGCTATGAAAATGGTTATTTCAGAAGAACCAAATGGTTCAGCTTCCATCTTGCAAAGGAAGCTGGCCTTGTGCACACTATGAGGGATTATCAAGTTCATATGAGCGTGTTCAAATTTGTCCATTTGACATCTTTAATAAAAGTCTATGCTATTAGCATTGTTGTTGCATTTTTTTGCTTTATTGTAGAAAATGTTATTTATTATTGTAAAAAAACAGAAAACAAATAAATCTATACTTTAAAATTGGTAAATAATATTGTTTTATTCTCTGATGTCTTACTGATTTTTAATGTAAACAAATTATATTAGTTCTAGTAAAGATTTGGTAGAACTTTTTTATTTTGTTATAATTTCAAGAGCAAACAACTAGCCATGTGTATTCTCTTAGAGAAAAACTTGGGTAACGCCGTTTAGAAGATATTTAGGTGCAAAGCATGAACAAAAACACAATTTTTTTTTTTTTTCATTTTTTAGCATTTTACTCATATTTTGAACCTACATATTTTCTAAGTGGAGTCACTCAAATTCCTGTTATTTATGTTATATAAAAGAAAACACTTTTACCTAAAAGATGAGCCTAAATGTATTGTTTTATGATAATTAGTCTAGAAGTTATTCAATTCTAAATAAATTAAAAAAAAAATGCATCGTTATTTCGTAAACACCCTGTATCTTAGTGGATAGGCCAATTTTAGTACTGCAATGCAATATTGCAATTGAAAAATTGATCGTGTAGCCCCCGGGTTAGTTAAAAAATGAGCTCATCCGAGTCGGAAGAGGAAGTTCTGATGGCTGTCGCCGCTGCGAGCTGCGCCGTTATTTTTCAAAATAAAGAAGCTGTCAAGAAAAAACGAGAATGGATAAAGGAGTGGAGAAAAACTAAAGAAAATCAAAGTTCTTTCCACTTCTTGCAAAACGAGCTAAGATTAAAGGATACAAAATCATACAAGAACTTTTTACGGATGAATGAAGACACTTTCGAAATTTTAATCAGAAGGATTGAGAGTTTTCTTTCGAAACAAGATACATGGTGCGTTATTCCACTTCCAGTTTGAAATAAATTAAAAAAATATCAATCTCGATTACAGGATGAGGAAGTGTATACCGGTGCGAGAAAAAGTGGCAGCCACTTTAAGATTTTGGGCTACAGGCGAAAGTTTTAAAAGTTTGGAATATCAAACGAAACTTTCTGATGACTTTTTGAGTAAAAACGTCCCAATAATATCGTCGGTCTAGAACCAGAACAACGTATGTCCAAAAAAAAAAAAATTACTTTTTTGAATTTTCTGGTTGTAGAAGGGTTACTTTATCCGTCTTTATATAATTTCGGCCATAACATTTTATAATAGTAGTGGTTTCCATTTTATCGTATTTCCATTTCCCATAACGATAATGCATAAAATTCACCTTTTAATAGCTCTCCTGTAAAATTTCAAAATTGGTGGTTACGTTCTTCTGGTTCTAGACCGACGATATGCAGGGAAATTTACCAAAAATTGAAAAGTGAATACTTGCAGGTTAGTTTAAACGCCTATAGAAAATTACTTGAATATTAGTTAAATTTTAATTTCGGTTTTTTTTATTTTAGTTTCCTAAAAGCCAACAAGAATGGCGCAAGATCGCAAATAGGTTTGCAATTCGGTGGCAGTTTCCTTTATGTTAGGGTGCTTTGGATGGCAGACACATCGCTTTTAGGCCCCATAAAAAGGACGGGACATATTATTGGAATTATAAAGGTTTTGATAGTATAGTGCTGCTCCTTTTGGTTGATGCCGACTGCAGGATCATTTATTGTGATATTGGTTGCAATGGACGAATAAGCGATGGCGGTGTGCTACGGAGATCAAATTTAATGCATGTGATAGACAGAGCCGATGTTTATTTCCCGCCAGATAAAATAATTGGAGAAAACAGGAAATTGCCATTTGTAATTGTTAGAGATGATGCTTTTCCCCTAAAAAAGCATTTAATGAAACCATATCCATACAAAAGTGCTGAAATAAATAAAAAGATTTTTAACACGCGATTAAGTACAGCAAGGCATACCGTAGAACACGCTTTTGGAATTTTAGCAAACCGATTCCAAGTACTACAGAAACCTATGAATTTGCCTGTGGAAACAGTTCAAGAAATAGTGCAAGCCTGCTGCGTTCTACATAACTTCTTGTTAGCACATTCTGCCGAATATAACGAGGAAAGCGTTAAATATGACCACAATTTTACTGAAGAAGAAAATATACACCAACATTCTTCTGAAGTGCGTGAAAATTTTCGGGAAGCTGGAAATGTTAGAAAGGAGTTTGCGAATTATTTTGCAAACGAAGGTTCGGTTTCTTGGCAAAATGAAAGATTTTAATAGAATATATACTGTTTTGTTTTATTTTAATAAAAAAGGATTATGAAGTAAAATAAATATTTTTTCTAATATAATTAAAATAAATAAAAAAAATCAAATTTAACAGTTCTTAGGAAGTAAAATAAATATTTTTTCAAATTAAAATAAATAAAAAAAAATTCAAATTTAACAGTTCTTAAATTTCCTACTTAATCGTAGCAAAAATAAATAAATTCATTTACAAAACAGTCTTTTTGAAAATAAGCATACTTCGGCACTACATAACATTAAAAGCGTTGATTACCAATTTTAACATAATATAAATCTGATTTACGTGAACCGCAAAAAATCATCACCGTCAAACAGGCCTTCCATCGATTTGCTGAGGATATCCTGAGAAACAGCCGGCCGTTCGATTTTTATTGGACTTATAATATTTAGTTTGCCCTTTGAAGGCTTTGATACTTGGGATGTGCTAGGCTTAAAATACGCACAATCAACTGACGAATCGGACATGTCAGTTATCGTTGAAGAGTCTGAGCATGTCCTTGGCTTCTTATGATGGTCAGACCTGAGAGACGAATGTAATATCGATGAGGGAAGAATATTTGCTGCCACTGCCGCCTTATTCCTGTCCTTCTTTAATGCCAGTCGGACGACATTTATGAGTTCATATTTCGTATCCTCATAAATGTCCTGGTCAACAATTTTAGATAATTCTTCTTCCAGGAAAGCTGTTAAAGCACTCCCCTTTTTTACTAATTGCCGATGCTTTCTTTTTTCAGCAATTTCCTTCACTAATTTCAGTGTCTCCATTGCCTCCGGTTGATATCTATCCAGTGTTGTGGTTTTACATCTCTTCTTAGTCTGAAAGCATTGAAAAATTATGTATATTACCACTTTTTAACACGTTAACTAATTTCATACCGCTTTTGGTTGATAATTTTCTGGAACGTTTTCCTTTTCTTCTAAGAAGAGATCTTCAGTAACTTCTTCTGAAATTTCTATGCAGTGGCTAGTCGATGGCATCTAGAAAATAGTAAGATGTGACAATATTCACTTTGTTTCAAAAAATCTAGATTTCCATTACCTCAAAATTGCTTTCGCTGGCTCTACCGTTATGTGCTGAGTCCAAGAATTTTAACTGGTCGAAGCACCATAACTTGGGCTCGTAAAAATCTTCAACGCCGCAGCCGCTTTTTGAAGTGAAAACTTTTTTAGCCGCGTTGGGCACTTTTTGATAGGGGAAAATGTTATGGGTTCGCGTCACCGACATGCTCATGACTGGCGCACGCGCTCAATCGATTATAATCAAAAACTTTTTGATTTTTAATAAAAAAATAAATCTGACCGCCTACTATTATTCAATTAAGTATCGAAAATGAAAATATAAAACCAGTCATTTTGACTGATGTGTTAAATATATGTTTTCCAAATTTGTTTGGATCCTTGATCCTGAAGATGTCTAGAGAGATGACAACCATGACATCATAAGAATTTGGATGAAATTTCCAAAACTATGTGGACGAAAACGAGCTACAAAATCGAGGAATCTTAGTGTCCGCCTTAATCTTGACGATGATGCTGTGCCAATCACTCCTCAGACATCATCCATACCACTCAATAACAATAACACCATAATAGCGAAACGAAAACATTTTCCACTTATTTCTGCTTTGGCAATGACTATTCACAAATCACAGGGAGGTACTTATGATGCAATTGTCTACGAATACGATCGCAAACATCCTAGAGAATTAGTATACGTAGCTTTAACAAGAGTCACGAGGATTCAAGGTTTATTTTTGGTTACTCAAGAAAATATTAGCAGCAGCTGGAAATTTTGGATTGGTAGAACAGGAACACCTCTAAATGCTTCAGAAACAGATAAACATCATAAAAGATCAACAAGTCATCGAGAGGATCTAACGTTAGAATTGAAAAGGTTACAAAACAATACACTACAAACGGTCACCAAAACTTTTCTAGAATTCATCTCCAACAAGAAAGGATTATCGATATTTTCATTCAATTGTCAAAGTTTGCATGCGCATGCAGCTGATCTAAAAAATGATGCTATCGTAAAAATGTCAAACGAAGAACCACTTGATGTTCCGAATTTCAACTTTGTTGTAAGTTATAAAAGACCCGAAGTTCCAGCAGCAGGAGTAGCTATTAATCACAATACTCAAGATACGTCACACTTCATTACTTCATATATGGACTGGACATACATACTAAATTCACTAGAAGCATTGGTGTTAATGTTTCTGATATAGGCGAAATATGCGTTGCTCGTTGCAGTTCCGAGAATGGGCACGACATATTAATGGTTGCCGTTTATATTTCGCCTGGAAAATCTATGAGACAGATACAACAATTTTTATTCGAAAATTTGATGATTTATACAAAAGAAGGTTCTGAAATTCTCGAAAAAAGATTCGGCGAAAAATATGATAATGTACCGATGATTTTAAGAGGAGACTTCAATATTAACTTTGCAGATTATAAAAATCTACCATTAATTGAATTTTTAAATGCAACACTTAATTTAAATATGTCCAATGATCGGAAACTTAGTACTACCAAATATAAAACGACGATCGATGCGGTTTTTAGGCGATACTTAGATAAATTTGAATCAAACATTTTCATTTCTTACTTTAGTTACCATAACCCGATTGTATCTTTTTTACAATAAGTGCTAATGAAATAGGATGGTCAAAATTGCTACAATTATTACATAATTTAAAAAATAATTCTGAGATATCGGTTGAAGATGCAGCAGCATTCAATTTTATAGAAAAAAGTACACTTATTAATGAAGACGCAGTTACTTGTGCTACAAATTTTAATAAGTTGGTTAATGTCCTAATGAAAATACTGCAATCAAAAAGATTTAGTCCTTTCAAGAAATATAGAATTTTGTATTACTTCAAAAGAATCGAATTTCAACATCTAAGTTCTAAGTTTTCACTTCTATCGGCAGTCCCTATAACTGCCAATTTTTTTTTTTTTTATGTTTCAAGAAGAGCCTTCTCCCTACTAAATTGGGTTCTTAGCCCTTCAATTTTCTTTTTGAGTTCTTCTGCGTCAACGGACATATCATAATTTTTTAATATATAACACATTTCACGCAAAGCATCTTCAGCATATGAGTATTAAATCGTTTAAACGGTGATATCTCATGAATTGTAATTCGTACCGGAAAATGTGTCATAACTTTTTAGAGAATCGCATGATCTACAAACTTTGTGAACATTAGTTTACGATAGGACTTACGGTTTAAGCTGTATTTATAAAAAACTGATATTTTGACCCTAAAACCCCCTAAAGAGTGAGCCGGGAGATTTTATAACCCCTTATTAAGAACCAATTTGTGTGTGCCAATTTTCAGCCTGAACCAATAATTTCCGCCATTTTTACTATTTCACCTATTTCACCACTATAAATTAATTATAAAATTTCGTGCTAATCAGGTACAATCATTTACAAATGAGGCTTAAACAGGGGCCATCGTTTTAATTTCCTTTTCTAGGACAGTTTGTTAGTGGGAAGGGTAAAGCATTGATTATGATCATTGAAAACCATGCAACATCCAACTATTAATGGGCTCGTTCCATGCGTAGTTGGTGCGATGAGAGTATTCCTTAATCAGTCTCGTATGCCTTGTGCAGCGAACTTCATCATTGAATATGACCCTGTGACCGACAAGAACTTCACCTTGAGATCACCGTTTAGAATGTCCAGGATAAGGGGCCATCCATAAATTACCTCACACGAATTTCATGATTTTTGACCCCTCCCCCGTTCTTGTCACAGCTGGTCACATTTGTGCGACTCCCCCTCCCTAGTGTGACGTCACATATTTTGTAATTTTACATCCAGAAATTACTAAATTAAAACAGCAGTTCTGAAGGTCTGTGAAGTTGGCAGCACGAAATGCGAATTTTGGAAAAAAAAATTTCATTCGTTTGTCCATTGTTTGTCCAAGCAAAAGGATTTTTTTCTCAAGGCACCGTTAACAAGTTACAAACGAATTAAGGCATGGACAAACGATTTCTGTCAATGGACAGACGAATTTTGGCATGGACAAACGAATTCTGGCTTGGACAAACGTACTTGTGCCTGGACAAGCGAATTCAGGCATGGACCACTGACATATAGTAATGGACTGCTGATTGATGATGCTGAATGACACCATTTTTCTCCAGAAATAGAAAACCTTTTTCATGCAAACAAAAAAAATATCTTCGAATTTAGGAGAAAATAAGTGAAAAGATGTCTGATATAATTAACGGAAACAAATTTCCATCACTCATTTTTATTTATTAGCAGTTTTTTCATTAAATAAATGTATTTATTCCAAAACCGTGACGGTTATTTCCTCTGTTTAACGAAGTTTTCAAAATAGCTCAAGAGTGAGACAGAAGAACGAAAACTCTACCTGTCTATTTTTTTCTAATTATGTTTATATCGCTGACATGCGCTGACGATTACAGTTCATTGGGATTTAACGTGGGAGCGAGGCAGAAATAGTTTTTGGTGCCATTTTTTTGTATGGGGTTTTGCTCATTTAGCAGTCCATTACTATATGTCAGTGGCATGGACAAACGAATCTGAGACCGGACAAACGAATTCTGACTTGGACCAACGAATTCTGGCATGGACAAACGAATTCAGGCTTGGACAAACGAATCTGTGCCTGGACAAACGAATTCTGGCATGGACAAACGAATATGTACATATGTTCCTGACAAATGTTTTTTTTGCTTATTACTTGTTAACGGTGCCTGGAAAAAAAAAACTTTTGCTTGGACAAACTTGGACAAACGATGGACAAACGAATGGAAAAAAAATTCCAAAATTTACATTTCGTGTTGCCAACTTCACAGAACCTCAGTTCTGAAATTAAATTTATTTCCATTTATATTATTTTTTAATGGTTTTGTTTAGCTTGACCTCGTTTCTTTAGTTTAAATTTTGTGACAGCTTTTCAACTACTTCTACTTAACCGATTATTATGAAATTTTGCACACAAATTGAGTTCCCGTGACAAGGCAATTTGACAATTGCGTAAAAAAATCAAGATGGCGGACAATTTTTTGCAATTGGGTTCCAATTCCATAAAATCGATTCAAAATCGTCATCGGTGGGGTTTTAGGCCCACAAATGACGATTCTGTGGTCAAAATTTGAAAATTTAAAATTGCGGATGAATTTTGCAAATGTGTTCTGAATCCATTGGTATCGGGGAGTTTTTAATGGGAATTAATGAAACTTTTGTCAAATTTAGAACATTTAAAATGGCGCTGGCAATATAGTTATGTACGCGTTCCACATATTAGAACAAGTTGAGCCCATTGAGTTAGAAAAAGATGAAGAAGCACTAAACTTGTCCATGAACGAAAACGAGTTCCAATTGGCTCAACAAAATTTTCAATGGTAACCAAATCAATTCAAAGTCAGATATCTGGTGGTGACGAAAGATTGAGAATATTATTAGGAGCCAAAGTTATGTTACGTGCTAACGTTGACGTCTCGAAAGGGTTGGTGAACGGCGCTATCGGCTACATCACAGAGATTGTATGGCCTCAGTTTCATCGAACGCAAATATATGAAACAGACATACCATCTGTTCAAATTCATTTTGAAAGCATAGTTTAATTACGGAACCTCATGGGCCTCCACTGTCCATTAAATGCAGGGTAGTACTGTTGACCATGCTGTAGTGTATTTGGGCTCCATGGAGGAAGGTCAAGCGTATGTAGCATTGAGTCGCGTAAGGGCTTTGGAAGGGCTATATTTTGAGGAGCGTGATTGTCAGAAATCAACCGAGCAATAAACATGCAATGAAAAAGTTGAAAAGGATGAGGAGTTTGCATAATGATACGAGCCAAAGATCAAACTAAAAACTAGAAAAGAAAAACATCGGTAAAAAATCGTTTTAGTTAAATGGTTTTATTTGAAATCTTAAGCTCTACCAAAAACTAGAAAATAATTAGAACATTCTTGAGATTCTGACGTATGGTAAGAAATCGTGCAATATCAGCCGTGTTATTTTCTCATGTCGTATGCCAAGGGGCACTTTGTGTAGCTGTGTCAACGTATTAAGTAATATTCTGCTACTTTTAACAGACTAAACATGGGGCGCATAAAACCAGTATATCCACTGTATAATTAAATAAGAACGACTTGTCTAGAAAAATGTATTTCCAAGGCTATCAAAAATATATTTCAAATGCGTATTGTAAATGGGTATTTTTGCGGAACGTATCCTTCGCGTAAAGCCGGGAATACACATGCCCGTAGCTTGCACAATGGCATGCAAGGAGCTTGCACATAAAACATACTAGCATGTGTGTTTATGAAAAAGCATGCTTTTAGGAGGCACGCAAGAAAATTGCACAGCATTTGATTTTTTGGCATGCAATGTGTGGTGGAGCTTACTTAGAAGTTCAAGTGGCACATCTAATAGCATCTAATGCCGTGGCGATGGAATCGTGATTTATATGTGGTTAATATAGCACGATGGGGAGATGAGAAAACTATTAAATTTATTAGTTTATACCGAGATTATGAATGAATGCATCCTCGTTGCACCATCTACTGACATATGCCATTTTCAAGCGTGCAAGCTACTTATCTATTTTTGAGGCATGTGAATTCCCGGCTTAAAGCGGGGTATTACTGTATACTTAGATATATTAGATTTTTAAATGTGACGTAACGAAGTTTAGGTCCCCTTCCTCCCCCTTAACGTGTCACGTAATTTATGGATGGATTATGGATTATGGATCCCAGACAAGCCATGCGTATTCCAGGATTGGGCGGACAAGTGAGCAGAATAGTGTTTTAGTGATCCAGATGTTATCAAATTCCTTAGCCCTTTCTTTTTATAAAACCTAGGAGGTTGTTGGCTCTGGCAGTAATGTTATGTGTAGGGTGAAGTTTAGCTTGTTGTCTACAACAATACCTACGTCTACGATTTTATCAACATCTTGTCAAGATAATATTGCTGCAGCTGCGAGCTTTTTTCCGGGAGAAGGTTTTTGCATGGCATTTACTAGAGTTAAGTTGCAACTTATTAATCTCGCAATGCATTAAGTTTCTTCTGAAGGAATAGTTACATCGGCGTGGGACTTTATAGCGCTATATATTTTCTGGTCGTTTGCATAAAAGAGATTTATATTTTTTAATTTGTGGAACAGATCGAATATGAAGATATTGAACAAGAAGACTTCCCCGCGGGACACCGGAAGTTACTACGATTTCTTTGGATAAAAATCCTTGAAATTTGACGACCTGAGTTCTACCGCTAAGATATGAATTTATCCATTTTAGGGCAGGGCCGCTAATTCCAAATTTGAATAGCTTAGTAATCAAAATATCGTCAATCCAAATGTAAACTATCGAATGAGTTTTCAGGAATGTCAAAAAACAACGAAATTTTACGTTTTTTGAAGAAGTTAATTTTTTTTGATACATTGTAACCGCAGTTTGAAAAGATTGCAGAAAGGATACGGCTTCGATACTTTGCTACCACTTTACTAGGGTGTAATTTCAATAAAGCAAATAAAAATACATTTTTCATTTTCGATAGTTTGCTTTTGGATCGAAGATATGGTGGTCCACGCGATCAAAGGCCTTGCTGAAGTCCGTGTAGAGAGCATCAATTTGATGGCCGTTCTCCATAACACATAGAAGTTCAGAGATAAGAATCATTCCAAATTAAATCCCTATCCTTCATTAATTTATCTAAAATATATCGGAATGTATGCTTTACATAATAAGTCTTAAAGGTTGCAATGATTCCTTGATCCAACGGTTGTATCACTAACGTAGTATTCGGTGGAAGAAAACACAATTCGACAATTGTATTCTCCATATGTGGATGACCAGATTCGTTGCCTATAATTAACAGGAAATAAAATTCAATACCTTTATCGCTCATGAAACATCGAACTTCTGGAACAAAATATTTGAGAAATCATTCCTTGAAAGTGTCAGCGGTCACCCAGGGTTTTTTATTAGTTGTTCAGTGAACTACTAAGGGTCTAAATTTATTCCTTTCAACACTTAACACTTGTCAACACTAAAAAACTTGTTTTTATATGATAATCTCAGCATACATGGGCATTCCCTTAAACGAGAGTAACTTGATTATCAATACACGGGATATGAATGTTAACTCTTATTTGCTCTAGTACAGTAACTCTTTATTTGCTCTAGTACATGTATTAAAAAATGCGTTTTTTATATTTTTTAAGTAAAACAATCTCTATAATAAAACACATACTGGCAAACATATGACCAAATAAATAAATTAAAAATATTAATTGCAGATGATCGACTTTTATTACTTCAAATTCTTTCTGTTTATCGCGAAAAATTGTCAAGAAGCCTGCTTTTAGTCCATCCTGAAAAGCAAACCGTTCACAAACACTGTAGTATCCATTTTCTTGTAGTCTGAGTATATGATTGTCAAAAGCTTGTAAAAGTGGCGAATTAGGCGGCAGACCGAATCTTATTAAATATTTGTATTCAGATATCTTTGTTTTTCTGAATACCGGTCGAGCAAGCACCGCCTGCTGTTCAAACAAAATCTTCGTAGTTACATCGGAAGTAAGATAAGCAAAGGACGTGTTTAATTGGTAAAGATTTTCAAACCACAATTTATCCTCCATTGGAAACATTAAATGCTTGATGTCATCATAATAACCATCAGCTGCTACAAATGTCTCAAAAAAACTTCCAATTATAGCAATTTTTAATCCACTATTTTGCAGGTCATCAATTGTTTGAATTTCGGGTTCATATGATGTGGTTGTAAGAAACGATGCCAAGAAAGACAAATACAAATTGGATATTACAAAGCCCATTAACAATGATAAACCAAAAAATATAGTCCATGCCTTTCCTAAGTTGAAATTTGAATCGGATATCGAAAAATAAAGAACACACTTAATAATTTCCAATAGCAATTGACCAAATTCGAACTTCTGTCTTATCTTGACTGCTGTGAGATATCCAAATGTTGTGGCGTATATGAGAAACCAGATCACTGCAGCCCAAGTTGCTTGTTTGTATGGAAGGGCTATGTATAAGTAATGTGGCAATTGTTTTGCAGTTGGTACCACCAAGAAACTACGTGAAATCCGCTCAGGATAAACTAACGATATGCCATACGTATTATGTGGGTTGTTCTTGTCTACTTGTTCTGGCACCTGGTAAAATCCCAAATCGACTTCTTTATTTTCTAAAATTTTCAACCTTTCTGCTACACTTAAAAATTTCTTGTTAATCCCGACAAAAGTTGCGTTACGTTTTTCAATAAACATTAAAACCACTTGTGCCAAAGTGCCAGTAAGGACCTCTTCGCCTTTTTCATTGCGGTAGGAAAAAATACGTGGAGGAAAATATTCATATAGTGTTTTTAGATTATATCCTTTCATATCCATCAATTTATCTCTATACAAGTATGTTACAGGAGAATTAGTAACGTCTTCCATTCTTAAAACAGGAAACGGATCGAATGTGTACAACTTTCTTGTTTTGGCAATCATTGCAACAACATTCAAGAAATCATTCTTCCAAAACCATTTGAAAACTCCCAGCAAGGCACTCTCTTTCGTTTCTGCTGTAAAGACAACCACAATTTTCGTAATATGAATTCGATTTAAAACTTCATTTGCGATTTCCAAAACTTTAAACGTTTCACTTCGAATAAACAAAAAACAAATAAAATTATTTATAAAAACATCCTTTAAGCGCAAACCTAATTTTTTTGTTAAAACAATCGTGGGCAAACTAAATTCATTTTGAATTGTCGAACAAAAATCGTTTAAATCAAACTCTGGACCATTCTCAGAAATAATTAGTGCGTGTTCAAATTTGTGGATTTTTTGTAATCGCTGTGATAATTCAATCAAATCTCTTTGCATTGTGTTACTAGATACACTAGATACAATAAGTTGGCATATAAGCAACACCAGGACACCATATACCATTGTTAAAGTACTTCAATTCTGTATTTCTGACAAATAACAATTTCTGAATCGCATTTTGCGTGTTTTATTACATATACCTAAATGCATATTCTAGAGTGTAGACCAATAATTAGGGAAGTATTTCGATAAAAGGATTTATCTTCAATGTTCACACCACATTCTAATCATTTAATGATGGTGGTAACAGATTGAATCCATTTATCACTTTGTGTATTTACAGCCTCGCTAATGAAAAACTCACAGCCACAGTTGGTAAATAAGGTAATATCCTAGCTACCAAAAATATAAACTAATCAATATAATGTAGCACTTGTGAAAATAAAAAGAAGCCAAATCTATATTAATAAAAGAAAGTGTCTGTTGAAGTGCGATGGGTAATTATTATTCTTTAGTCCCACAAATTATTAATTTAAAATTGAACACTTCATTTATTTGTATAAATATAGAATTATTTTATTTGAATGTTTAGATATTTTTATTTTATATTAAAACTTTTATACTGATAAATCTTTTACAAACTTGAATACTTTTACAAATTATTACGTAAAAGAAAATGGACTTAATTAAGGAGATTTGAATAATTCAAAATTCTAACTAATACTAATACATTTTTATTTTTATTTTACATGACAACTTTTTGTGTGTTTATGTTTTTGAAAATCGTTTATGTGTTCAGTGTCTGCGTATGTGATATCTGATTCAGTATTCCTAAAGTGTATTTGTAAGTAGAAGTGAAAATATAATTTTTGACGTATTAAAAACACTGTACTAAAAAGTTACTAGTACAGGAACTGAATTGAGTGTTGAATAAACTTGCTACAATAACGAACATAAATTAATAACAAGTAGCAACGAACATAAATTAATAACAAGTAGCAACCGCTACATAACTCCCCCTTCAGCGCGAGCGTCCATGAATGTTTAACAATCAATTTACCGATATCAATTACCAAAAATCTTTCTAATATTACAATTGAAATGTAACTCTTTTCCTTGAACTTCTTGTTACCGGTTTTATAGTGTCATCTGTTTTCTCAATGAAAGCGGGCTTCAGTCTATCGATTGATACTACGATCATCTTCCCGTTGGCGTTAATGGAAAAATTCTTTTCATTTCTTTTAATGACCTGGAATGGACCTTCATATGGTTTCTGTAAGCAACTTTTACCTCTATCAACCCTCAGAAAAACAAATTCACAGTCCTCTAATCCTTTTGGTATATAGTAATTTTTCTTTTGTTCCCGAGAATTAGTTGGAATAATATTTCTCATATGGTCTCGTAATTGCGTTACTAAGTTTGCTGGATCGGATATATTTTCTTGATTCCTGACAAAGAATTCCCCTGGAATTCGTAATGCCTGTCCGTACACTAACTCAGCTGGGCTACATTTAAGATCTTCCTTAACCGTGGTGCGAAAACCTAACAATAAAGCTGGAATGTGCAACGACCAATTTGGACTATCCATTTTAGCTTTGAGAGCTGTTTTCAATTGCCTGTGGAATCTTTCCACCATTCCGTTCGATTGTGGATGATAAGCCGCTGTTCGAATTTTATGAGTCCCTAAAAATTTTGAAAATTCTTCGAAAAGTTTCCCTTCAAACTGACCTGCCTGGTCAGTGGTTACTGTTAAAGGAATCCCAAATCTCGGAAAGTATTGTTCGTACAACGTCCTTACAACGATGTTTGCTGTGATACTTTTCAAAGGGTACACTTCTGGCCATCTGGTAAACCTATCCACAACTGTTAATAGATACATAAATCCTTCTGCCGGATGTAAGGGGCCAACTAGATCCACATGAATATGTTCAAACCTTCCTGACGGTATCTTAATTTTTTGTACTGGAGATTTCGTATGTCTATTGGTTTTTGCTTTTTGACATGCTATGCAAGATTTTGCCCATAAATTAATATCTGAGTTCATCCTAGGCCAAAAGTATCTACTTGTAATCAATTTCCTCGAACTTCGAATACCTGGATGTGATAAATTGCGTAACATATTAAATATATTTTTCCGCATACCCACTGGAATGAATGGACGATCTCTTTCAGTTGAACATTCTATCCAAATTTTATTTCCAGATGAAGGTACATCTGCTTCTCTTAATATGAATTTTGAATTTCCGTTTGAATTCTCAATTAAATGTTGTAATTCAATGTCATCCTTTTGCTCTTCTGCGATAATGTCCAAATCGATTTGATTCTCGTTAAGGCCGGGACACACATATCCGCACCGTGTCCGCACCGCATCCGCACCGTGTCCGGGCAAAAACAAAACTCACGTAATTTGACTCGGTGCGGACACGGAAATGTGGGGACTGACTGGTAAAATTTTACTTGTTTACTTTCTCTCCGTGTGTCGTCCGACACACGGTGCGGATGCGGTGCGGACGCGGTGCGGATATGTGTGTCCCGGCCTTTAATCGTGTCGCAATCCATAATTTCTGTATCTACCCGTGATAAAGCGTCTGCCACGACGTTAGATACACCTTTAATATGTTTGATGTCAGAGGTAAATTGGGTGATATAATCTAAGTGTCTTGCTTGCCTCGGACTTCTTTCAGCTTTTGTCCAAATTGCCGAGGTTAAGGGTTTGTGGTTTGTGAACACTGTAAAATCGCGACCTTCCAAGAAATGTCTGAAGTGCTTAATTGCTGAGTATACAGCTAAAAGCTCTCTATCGAACGTCGAATAGTTTCTTTCTGCTGCACTCAATTTCTTTGAGTAAAATGCCAATGGTTCAGCCTTGTTGTTCTTGTATTGCTCCAGCATTGCTCCGATTGCTATATTTGATGCATCAACCGTTAATCGTAAAGTAGCTTCCTCTGCTGGATGGACTAATAATGTTGCAGATATAAAAGCATTTTTGACTTCAATGAATGCATTTTCACATTCCTCCGTCCATTCAAAAGTTTTATACCATGTTTCCATCGCACTCGAAATCCGCAGGTTTTGATAAATCGATTTGGCGAAATCCAAATGTGTTTCCATCGCACCAGGCAGTTTTCGCTTGTCATAACAAACTTGCACATCAAATTTTAAAAACCTAATTATATCAACAAAACTGAGGAATTTGGAAAGAATAGGCTGTAAAATAAGGAAAAAATATAAACACTCATTTAAGCTCCATTTTAAACGTTAAAGATAGAAAATTTAAAAATGACAAATTCGTACTGTCAAAATTTTTTACAGCTGAGAAATTTCCCCAAAATTTCCCACTTGCTGAATACGCTGAATAGTCATTACCAAGATTTCGATCGAGATTTCATTGAAATCTCCTCCGAAAGGCGATTTCATTTTATATGCTAAAACATGAGATTTCAAACGAGATTTCGTCCGAAATCCTCATTTTTGCCGAAATCGGAAGATTTCGAGTGCGATGGAAACATGGTATTAACCTTTTTATTCTTCTTAAGCTCTTTTGCTAGTTGAATATGAATAGGACGTAACAATTTCGCTAACTGTGGAATGAAGCTGTGAAAATAATTGACCATTCCGATGAATTTTTGAACTTGTTTAATTGAATCTGGTGACGGAAAATTTTGAATAATTTTAATTTTGTCTTCAGATGGAAGAATCCCGTCTTTTGTAATTTTGTGGCTTAGAAAATCAATTGAATTTACTCCGAAAAGGCATTTCCCTGGATTAATGTTTATTCCAAATTCCTCTAATCGGGTGAACACTTGCTTTAAATGGTCTTTGTGTTCTTCCTCACTCTTGCTTGCCACAAGAATATCGTCAGTGTAGACAAAAACAAATTCTAAACCGTGCAAAACTTTGTCCATAAAACGTTGGAATGTTTGGGCAGCGTTTCTGAGACCAAAGGGCATTCGAGTGAATTCGAATAAGCCGAAAGGTGTAGTAATTGCTGTTTTGAAAACGTCTTCCTTCCGCTACTGGTATGTGGTGATAAGCTCTGACTAAATCAATCTTCGAAAACACATTACAACCGTCCAAATTCAATGTAAAATTTTGAATGTGGGGAATTGGATACCTATCTGGAATTGTAAATGAATTTAATCTTCGATAGTCTCCGCCTGGTCGCCAGTCTGAAGAATTCTTTTTCGGGACCATGTGTAATGCTGATGAGACAGATGATGAAGAGCTTCTACATAATCCTAATTTAACCATGTGGTCAAATTCTAATTTGGCTATTTTAAATTTATTTGTGTCTAATCGTCTGGCTCTTGAAAAAGGTAGTTGTCCTTTAGTAACGATGGTATGTACTACGTTATGTCTCACAGGTAAATCATATCGCGGAGGTTGAGTAAGTGAAGGGAATCTAGACAAAATATTACCATAATCACTGTCCACAGAAAAATGTCTGGGTGAAGGAGAATTTGTCTTGATCATGATTCCGTTAACACTAAAATCTGTAGTACCATCTATCATTTTTCTATTTTTCATATCAACTAGTAAATTAAATTGAACTAGAAAATCTGCGTCGATAATAGGTTTGTTGACGTTTGCAATAATAAATGGAAAAGTGAAGTCTCGTCTTAAGGGGAGGTTCCTTTGATCGGCGATGAAAAAATCGTTTTTTTTTTACATATTATCAATCTATAATATGTTAAAAACATGATCCTAAAACCGTTTTGCATTTTATGCAGTTTTTAGAAAGTTACAGCGCTTCAAAGAGAAGCGTGCAACTGTCAAAGCAGTACAACTAGCCGCGCGTTCTAAAACTTTAAACGCGTTTTTCGGAGACTTGATATTTTCAGTGCGCGGTACAATGTATCTCGAGAACCACTTATCGGATTCACTTGAAATTTTAAAGTCTTGTGTAAAATTCAATTTAGGGGGCCTTGGTCCATTACTAATAATATATTTTAATAATAAACAATTTTACGCTTGTCTTAAACAAACAAAACACGCTCCAAAACACGACCTTAATTTTCAAGTGGATAACTTTGTCTGTTCTTTTTATCAAAATTTTAGAAATTTTGGTTCAAGGGCCCCTAAATACGTTTATTTAACTAACTTAAAAAATGTTTATGTTTCAGTGACCCCTACGACCCTGGGGAACGTACCGCGCAGACGCATGCATGGCGCGCAAGGCCTCACGGCGATTTGGCTGGAGCCGCCATTTTGAATTGAAAGAGGGGGGAAAAAATAAATTTAGGGACTCTTTTTATCAATAAACATTGTACAAAAAACCGTTTGTTCATATTACATTTCTTTATACCTCAAAAAAATTCATCAAAGTGACGAACTTTTCAGAGTCGATCAGAGGAACCTCCCCTTAAACCAAAATCTATTTTTAAAAGTTTTGTTCCATATGTATGGATAGACGATCCATTAGCTGCAGTTAGAATTAAATCTGGGTCCTTTTTTTATTTTCCATAATATGTATTTGGGATGACGGATAATTCTGCTCCTGTATCAACTAAAAATTTAAATTTATTTTCTTTATCAAAAATAAAAAGTCTTCTTGATTTTTGGGGTATATTATTTATTGCAAACGCTGAAGGGTTATTTAGTTTTTTGAATTGTTGAAACTGCATGGTTTTATACATCTCTTTGCTTTATTTCCGAATTTGAAGTGAAACCAGCAAAAAGGTTTATTATTATTATCATTAAAGCTTTGTCTTGAAGAGCTTCTGCTCCTGGACCTAGATTTGCGATAAAAATTATCATTTTTATTAATTGTGAGTTTTCTCACTAAATTCGACAAATTTTCAATTTTATTTTCTAAAAAATTTATCTTTTCCATATAGTTAATATATTCTTGATTCGAAAAAGGGTTTGATGGATTGTTATTGATTGAAGAAATATATTGAATCTTGGAAACGTCGAAAATTTTGTCAGCGAGAATTTGAAGATCTTGGATGTTCTGATTTCCAGAAGACATCAATGCAATGTTGATATTAGATGGTAGTTTTCGCATCCAAAGTTTCTTAATCAAATCTTTTCCTATGTTAGAAGAAGTTCCAGCAAGAATTTCCATCGACCTATAAAATTCAGATGGTCTTTTATCTCCCATTTCGGTATTACAAAGAAGATGTTCCAGTTTCTTTTCTTCTGATTCGGTGAATCGTTGAATGAGGGTTCTCTTCAATGTTTCATATTTATTTTCTTGAGGTGGATTTCGGATAACATCTAACATATTCATAATAACAACCAGAGGTAAAGATTGTATAATATGTTCATATTTTGTTTCATCTTGTCTAATGTGTTTGGAAGAAAACTGGCTTTTTGCTATAACAAACCATGCTTCTGGACAAGGGGACCAGAAGGTTGGCAGTTTAACTGCAGAAGCATTGATATGTCCACTATTTTCATTAATAATCTCATCACTATTAATTCCATTAGCCTGTACACTCATATTGTTCACAACGTATTCACTTTCGCGTAACAAGAAATTCAAGTTTTAACTTTAAACTTCGATACTTTTACGGAAAAAGAAATTCGTGTACGTTCGCGTTGAGAGACTTTAAAACAAAATTTAAAATAAAGTTTTTCGATTAATAAAAATGAAAAATATTCATTTAAAATCGAAAATAATAGAAAAATTGTATTCTCACTATTAAGAAAAAGTGTTATTGTTGTAAGTTTTATGTTTGAAGTATTATTTTGTACAATATTTTTAGAAAAAAATTAAAAGAAAAATATTTAATTTAATTAAGATTAAATTTAAAGGAAAAATATTTAATTTAATTATAATTGACTTCCCTTTTCCAAAAAAATTTTAAAATTTTCTGTCTTGAGTCGGATTCTTGAGGTTTCTTCTATCTTCTTTCTTCAAAATTTCTTCTAAAAAAATTTTATTTTCTTTCTTCTTTCTTCAAATTAAATTCTTCTTTCTTCAAATTAAATTCTTCTTTCTTGAAAAAGGTTGCAAAAATTTTCCTTTTCGGGGTCACCAGTATGAAGTGCGATGGGTAATTATTATTCTTTAGTCCCACAAATTATTAATTTAAAATTGAACACTTCATTTATTTGTATAAATATAGAATTATTTTATTTGAATCTTTAGATATTTTTATTTTATATTAAAACTTTTATACTGATAAATCTTTTACAAACTTGAATACTTTTACCAATTATTACGTAAAAGAAAATGGACTTAATTAAGGAGATTTGAATATTTCAAAATTCTAACTAATACTAATACATTTTTATTTTTATTTTACATGACAACTTTTTGTGTCTATGTTTTTGAAAATCGTTTATGTGTTCAGTGTCTGCGTATGTGATATCTGATTCAGTATTCTTAAAGTGTATTTGTAAGTAGAAGTGAAAATATAATTTTTGACGTATTAAAAACACTGTACTAAAAAGTTACTAGTACAGGAACTGAATTGAGTGTTGAATAAACTTGCTACAATAACGAACATAAATTAATAACAAGTAGCAGCGAACATAAATTAATAACAAGTAGCAACCGCTACATCTGTCTGTGTGTCTGATTGTGCATACCGTCACGCGTTGGAGCCAAACCAAAAGAGATAGAAATCTGATTTGGAGAGGCATAGATACCCCAACAGGTGGAAAAAAGTTTCCCTTTTTCAAAATTTTAATTAGTTTTTGACGTGACAACGTCTTATAAATCGATGAGTATAGGAAGTCATTAGCGCAAAAGTCCCGTCCCGTTCCCGTCGCTAAGTAGTGGTGAGGATAGTCGCGCGAGTTACATCAGAGATTTTCCCACATTTTGAAAATCTGGATCATGTTCCCAAAACTAAAAACCTTAGCTCAGCTAAAAGAGATTCGTGGCAGGAAATGATCCAGACATACAACATAAAGCTTGAAGAAAAATCATAATATGAAACTGAGGAAGAAAAAGCTTTTTCAGCAGAAATGCTATTAAGAATTCATATTTTCCCGCAATTAAGAATAATAGAGAAAATCCTCAGGGCAGTTCTTTCGTGGTCCCTCTAAAGAGTAGACATATTGCATAAGTTAATTAACTTAAGTTAATTTTGTAAATTTGTTTTGAATAAATAGTTTTGCCGGGAAACTTAAGTTTTCTATCATTTATTTATTTAAAAAACAAAAAAAATTTTTCTCCGAAGAGAAAACTAAAAAGTTAAGTCGCGTGGCGCGACTATTAGCGCGACTTCCTATACTCATTGATTTATAAGACGTTGTCACGTCAAAAAATTAATATTGTAGTAATAGTAACAGCGTTTTTTTTAATTAGTTAATTAGCACGATGTTTCTCAATTTTTTACGTTCTACGCCTTTTGTAAATTGATTTGTGATAATATAATATGACATTTTTGTAAAAAAGTCAAGATGGCGGCCGAATTTTGCAATGGTGTTTCCCGATCCCCGACAAGGGTATCACATTATCAAACTTTTTGTTAAAAAAGGACTTATACCACTTTCAAAGAAAACGACTCTTGTTGGCTGCCTTTTTGAATTTGGAATAGTTGTATTTTATTTGCCTCACCCTTTCATTTTCATGGATTGCATTAACACGAGAACTATAAAATTTCAAGTTGATACGTTATATTTTCTACATTTTATTCAGCCATCTTGCGTTGGCCGCCATTTTGAATTTGGAATAACGCCAGTTGCGTAACGATACTCTACTCGTAATACCCTTTAATGATAACATTGAATGCATTCAGCAATGAACTTTTTATTTTTAAACAGTTCCTAAAAAAACCCTTCAAAATTTTCATCATTTTGTCAATATAAATTTACGTAGTCAATGAAATTACAAATATGTTTACTTTAAAAGTGGGGTGCAAGTCCACTTTCCACAAAAATAATATTAATGAGTGTAAAACCTATGCTAAATGATTTTTATATGTGTGGCAGCACTGTTAATTACATAAAAATTTTCATTCGTTCACTGGAATTTTGGTACTTTCCCGGTTTATTGCAGATGATAAGACTTACAAGTGCGTTCTGTTTGTTCATTTAACTTGAAGTAAGTGTTAATTGCCTAACGTGTGAATTTTATGTTACATATTATTCAAAAAGTATAATGTCACCTTAGAATCGGACAGTTATTCAGGTAGGTATTTATAAAATAAACCTTGATTTTGATAGAGTTCTTCTGCATTTTAATCATTTTTACTATTTTATAGAAATCATCCCAATGAATAAAAACAAAAAAAGAATCTTAGTATCAGATTCTGATGAAAACAATGCATTCATCATCATTGTGCTCCTTTAATCCCTCATGGGACATAGGGCGGAAACAGTTGCCCTCCAGCGGACTCTGTTTTGCGCGACAGCTCTCAGCTCCGACCAGGATCTCCCAGTTGTTGCGGCTTCTGCTAATAGGGTTCTCCTCCATGTTGTCCTAGGTCTTTCGACTCGACGGGATCCTTGCGGATTCCAGTCGAGGGCCTGTTTGGCTAGATTTTCATTTTCGCGTCGCAAGGTGTGGCCAACCCAATTCCATTTCCTTCGTCTGATTTGGTCGTCTATCCTTTCTTGGCCGGCACGGCGCCATAGTTCTTCGTTTGAAATTCTATCCTGCCAGCGGATTTTTAGGATACGACGCAAGCATCTGTTGACGAAGACTTGTAGGCGCCCTGTGATGAGTTGGGTGACTTTCCATGTTTCGCAACCGTACAAAAGTACTGCCTTCACGTTGGAGTTGAACAGCCGCAATTTGGTGTTAGTTGAGATCTCCGTTGATCTCCATATGAGGAACAGGCATGCATATGCGCCTCGTGCTTTATTTATTCTGGAACTGACATCTTCTTCTGCACCGCCATTTTCGGTAATAATACTACCGAGGTAGCAGAATTTATCGACCAGTTCCACGTCACGGTTATTCAGCGCAGTCCGTTCAATGGTGTTTGCATTTATCCGCATTTCTTTAGTTTTAGTTGGATTTAGCTTTAAGCCTGCTGGACTACTTTCTGTTGCCTCACTTATCCTAGATAGTAATATATGGGACAAAATGTTGCCCACTGTAGATAGTAAACAGATGCCTCTCCAATTGTCGCATATTGTTAGGTCCCCCTTTTTTGGTATTTTGACTATGATACCTTCCGTCCAGGTGTTCCATGATATTTCCAGGATTGGCTGAAGCGCATCTGCTATGAGGCTTGAATCGGCTTTCAACAATTCTGGCGGGATGCCATCTTTCTCAGCTGCTTTACCATTGGCCATCGCATGAATTGCGGTTACTATTTCCGTCTTGGATGGGGCTCGGGTGGTGATTCTTATAGGCTGTGCATTGTTGCTGGTTTCCTGAGGTTCCTGTGTAAATGAACCATTCAGGGCGGCGAAGAAGTAATCTCTCCATCTTTGGAGCTGCTCCTCGTCGCTGCACAGCAGCCTTCCATCCGCACCCTTAACGGCATGCTTTTTAGTAGAGTGCTTTCCCGTGAGCTGTTTAGTAATTTGGTACAGCACCTTACTGTTGCCTGTGTTTGCCGCGTTTTCCGCTTTTTCTGCGAGCTCATTTATCTGCTGCCTTTTATCACGCCGGACACTTCTCTTTACCTCCCGGTGTAATTGGGAGTACTCCCGTTCCGTTCTTTCGGGGTCGCTTGTAGAGTTTACTTTATTTTTTAGGCCTCTCCTGCGTTCTATTTTTTGCCAGATTGTGTCCGAGATCCAGTGTTGCTGGTTTCTTGGGACATAACCGATGCTCATTTCCGCAGCCGTCAATATTGCGCCCTTTGTCCTACTCCACAGCTCTTCAATATTTGTGTCGTCAGAAACGTTGTGCTGGTTTAATATTTGTTGTAGGTTTCCAGCAAATTCCCGCTTTTTACCGCTCTCCCGCAGAAGGTCTACGTTGAACCGTCTACGGTTTATAGCATCGCGTTGTACGTTTCTGATTGCGGCGATTTTAAGGCGAATAGTTGCTACTACCAAATGGTGGTCGCTTCCAGTGTCTGCTCCCCTGAAACTCCTGACATCCTCAAGGATAGTTCTCCATCTGCGGCTGACGGCCACATGATCTATCTGATTTCTCGTTCTACCATCGGGCGATACCCAGGTCTCTTTGTGTATCTTCTTGTGACAAAAGTAAGTTCCACCTACCATGAGTTGGTGGGAGCTACAGAAGTCAACGAAAAGCTCACCATTGTTATTGGCAACTTGGCTTAGACCTTGATTTCCAATTGTTTGTTCAAGGCCGGTGTTGTCATGGCCGATCTGTGCGTTTAAGTCACCCATTAATACAATGATGTCTCCCCTTGGAATAGAGCGAAAAACCTCATTCAGCCGCAAATAGAACTCGTCTTTGATGTCATCTTCAGCGTCTTCAGTTGGAGCATAGCATTGGACTACCGTAGTACTTCTTAGTCTGGTACGCAGGCGCACGGTAATAATCCTCTCAGAAACTGGTGACCAGCTAATGAGGCTGGACCTGGCTTCTTTGGTGAGTATTACACCAACGCCACTCCTACGGCTTTCAGTTTCGTTTCTCCCAGAATACAAAAAGGACTCACCATTTGGGCAGATATGTTCCCCCGCATCGGGCCATCTGGTCTCGCTAAGTCCCATGATCTTGATTTTATATCGATTCATCTCCTTGAGGACTTCATCCAGCCGTCCCTCAGCCAGCAGTGTTCTCACATTCCATGATCCGATTCGTGTCCTTGTTCGAAAAGCAAAGGTCGTCGTCGTGTTGTCCATCCGGTTCCGAGGCATTGTTTGCCGATTCGTAGCAATGGTGTTTTTTTATGGGAGCGGGCTGCTAACCCTCAGCCCAACCGACTTAAAGCTCAGTTTTGTGACGCAGAGAGCTCGCCATTCGCCCGTCTCCCGTTAGCTCCTTCCGAAGAAGCACCCCAGGAGGCACCGCGGGGAGGTGGGATTAGGACTTGCTAACAGGTCTGCTAGGTGTTCGTCTGCAGTGACTTTTCTCGGGTTTTGGCAGAGGTGGCAAATCGGGTACCACCACTTTCCGAGGTCTTTGTTAGCCGTTTGCCCCCGCATTACAAAATTTTAAAAGAAAGAGAATCATGCAACCAATTTCTAGTTCAGATGAGAATGGTATTTCTAATGATTCCATAAAAGAAAACAGTAATGTAAATACTCAAAAGAACAGAAAAATAACAGTGAACAGCGAACAAAAATATTACACAAATTCAGATAAAATTGTTCCAGCCAAAAATTGTCAAAATATAAAGTGCAATTGCTCAAAAAATTGCCGAACTCTTGTTAGTGAAGTTGACCGCAAAGAAAATCATGACACATTTTGGAAACTGGCAGATTTTAATAAACAGAATGTAAAAAGAAGTCGCCAAAGAAATTTTAAAGGAGCACAAAGAAAATTTGTATATAAATATTACTATATTAACTGTTCCAGCTGGCAAAATTTTGGTTTGCAAAAACGTTTTTGGAAAATACATTTAAAATATCAATGATCACTTCGATCAACCGGGATATCGAATCGATTCTTCATTGGGGCGAAATGAACCGCGTCGAATTCAATGCCACGAAAACGAAATACTGTCTGATCTCCAATAAAAATTGTACCGACCTTCCTCCTATATCAGTGGATAAAGAGAATCTAACGGCTGACTCAACTCTCAACATCCTAAGGGTAACTTTAATGGAGCATCTGCGATGGAATGATCACATATTCCAAATCGCCAACTAAGCCTATATACAAGGCTATGTATTGTATTGAAGAAAAAGGTGGTAGAAGGTGACATTTTTGTTAAAAAATAACAATATTTTGATTTAGACGACTTATAACTCTTGAACTTGGTACGGTGGTACCGTCGCCTTTATAATTGTAGATAGGTGGGAGTATTCTGCGTACACTGATACTTTATTCATGAAAATATGTTATGGCGTTACAAAAATACAGGGTTATATTAGTTATTTCGTCCGAATAAAAAGAAATAGCATTATTAACACCTTAGCCACAGTTACGGGATATAACAACTATACAGAAATTCAATACACATTATAGCCGATAATCGGAGATACTTTCCTTTTGCGCAGAGCCTGGGGTAATTTTGTATGGGCTGTGACCCACCTCCTTTGGACAGTGATTTAGAATGCATCATGGAATTCAGTGGAATTTTTTAGCTAAGGCGCGCGTAAAGAATTTTTACTTAAAAAAAACGACAAATATAAAATCACAAGTAACTCTTTACTTGCTCTAGAATGCATGCTATATATTTCTTAAATAAAACAATATCTATAATAAAACACATAGTAGCAAAAATAAGACCAAAGAAGTAAATTAAAAATATTAATTGCAGATGATCGAGTTTTAATATTTCAAATTCTTTCTGTTTATCTCGAAATATTTCAAAGAAACCTGCTTTTAGTCCATTCTGAAACGCATACCGTTCACAAACACTGAAGTATCCATTTTCGTGTAGTCTAAGTATGTGATTGTCAAAAGCCTGTAAAAGTGGCGAATTAAGGTCGATTCGCACTATAGGAACGTCAACGTCACGTCACGGAACGGCAACGTCACGTCAAAATATTCTTCAATGAGTTTTGCACTACACGTTCACATATATAGGCAACGTCACGGACCGTCAACGTAACGGCACGTCAAGATTAGTTTCAAACTATATTTTGACGTGCCGTGCCTTGACGTGACTGATCTATTCTGTTGAATGCGAACGTAGTAACGGCAACATTTCGAATTTTTCAAATAATAATCTTTTTTTGAAGAAACTAATTCATCATGGAAGATGAAAAATTGATTGAAAAGGTTCGGCGATAGGAAAAGCTGTATGATATTTCGCAGAAAAGGTATAGTGACAATACTCACAAAGAGAAAATTTGGTCAAATATTGTCAAAGAATTAAATACACCAGGGGCCTTATTCTCAATTACAATATTGTGAGAATTTCTCTCGAAAATGCCAAAATGGTATTCTGTATTACAAATTGATTAAATTCTGCTCGAAACTGTAACTATATTGTTACATTTTTACTCGAAAGCTCAAGGATAATCGAGCAATTTATAACATTTTATGTATGGGGGAGACAATTGAAACCTCTTGCACTCATTTTCATTTCTTTCGGGGACATTCCTACTAAAGGAAGCAATATTGTAATAGGGAATACGGAAGCATTTTAGTTTCGGATAACAGTTTCGAGTACCTATTCTAATAGAGAATAAGACCCCAGGTAAGTGTTAGGTTTTAATTTTCGCAATAGTTTCTAAACTACAATGGACGAAGTTGCAAGAAGAGAAATTAAAAGAACGATTTATACCCTCTACTACATTACCATTAACGTACAGCATTACAAGACCGATACGCTCGCCTCAGGTGCAAAGTAGTTACCAATATGATGTGCAACGCCCACAACCAATGTAAATTCAAACAAGTTCTTCCTGCATATCATCATCAACTTCAAATCCCCAGGAATCAATATGTTCAATGTTCAATATATGCTCAAAAGGACACACCAACACTATCTCCATCTCAAAATTCAACTCTTCCGCGTCAGCACAAGAATTTTATGAAAGCTATCCCATCACACATTTAACCAATGAAATATAATTTAATTTTTACTTTCTATATTAAACGAAGTTGACTTGTTTTAATTATATGTATTAAACAAACCATCAATTTTTGCTTAGCACTAATAGCGTCTCGAAAAGATGTGTTTTTTTTAAATTTTATGTTCAATTTTTATTAAAAGTATATAAAACTGCTACTTCGACATTCTCTATCATTGCAAACTTGGTATTATTAAACTTTGGCATTCCAAATAATAATTTAAAATCAGCAATACGGAATAAAGGCAATACCCTATCTAATTTTTTTTAGACTGAACGCAAAATTTACGTTGACGTGACGTTTAAGTGCGAATTGAAAGCAAAATTGACGTGCCGTTGCCGTTCCGTGACGTGACGTTGACGTTCCGTATAGTGCGAATCGACCTTTAGGCGGTAGACCGAATCTCATTAAATATACATATATTTGCGTTCGGATATCTTTGTTTTTCTGAATACCGGTCGAGCAAGCACCGCTTGCTGTTCAAACAAAATCTTCGTTGCCAAATCTGTTGTAAGATAAGCAAAGGGTGTTTAGCTTGTAAACATTTTGAAACCACAATTTATCTTCCATTGGAAACATTAAATGCTTGATGTCATCATAATAACCATCAGCTGAAACAACTGTTTCAAAATAACTTCCAAGCATAGCAATTTTATATCCACTATTTTGCAGATCATTAATTGTTTGAATTTCAGGTTCATATGATGTAGTGAGAAACGATGCCAAGAAGGATAAATACAAATTGGATATTACAAAGCCCATTAACAATGATAAACCAAAAAATATAGTCCATGCCTTTCGTAAGTTGGAATTTGAATCGGATATCGAAAAATAAAGAGCACACTTAATAATTTCCAATAGCAGTTGACCAAATTCGAACTTCTGTCTTATGTTGACTGCTTTGAGATATCCAAATGTTGTGGCATATATGATAAAACAGAAGACTCCAGCCCAAGTTGCTTGTCTGTATGGATGGGCTATGTATAAATAATGTGGCAATTGTTTTGCAGTTGGTACCACCACGAAACTACGTGAAATCCGCTCAGGATAAACTAACGATATGCCATATGTATTATGTGGGTTGTTCTTGTCTACTTGGTCTGGCAGCTCATAAATTCCCATATCGACTTCTTTATTTTCTAAAATTTTCAATCTTTCTGTTACACTTAAAAATTTCTTGTTAATCCCGACAAAAGTTGCGTTACGTTTTTCAATAAACATTAAAACTACTTGTGCCAAAGTGCCAGTAAGGACCTCTTCGCCTTTTTCGTTGCGGTAGGAAAAAATACGTGGAGGAAAATATGTATATTTTGTTTTTAGATTATATCCTTTCATATCCTTTAACTTATCTCTATACTAGTATGTTGCAGGAGAATTAGAAACTTCTTCCATTACTAATATTGGAAACGGATCGAATGTGTACAACTTCCTTGTTTTAGCAATCATTGCAACAACATTCAAGAAATCATTCTTCCAAAACCTTTTAAAAACTCCCAGCAAGTCACTATCCTTCATGTCTGCTGTAAAGACAACTACAATAAATTTTCGTACTATGAATTCGATTCAAAACTTCATTGGCGATTTCTAAAACTGGAAACGTTTCACTTTGAATAAACAAAAAACAAATAAAATTATTTATGAAAACATCCTTTAAGCGTAAATCTAAATTTTTTGTTAAAACAATCGTGGGCAAACTAAATTCATTTTGAATTGTCGAAAAAAATCGTTTGATTCAAACTCTGGACCATTCTCAGAAATAATTAGTGCGTGTTCAAATTTGTGGATTTTTTGTAATCGCTGTGATAATTCAATCAAATCTCTTTGCATTGTGTTACTAGATACACTAGATACAATAAGTTGGCATATAAGCAACACCAGGACACCATATACCATTGTTAAAGTACTTCAATTCTGTATTTCTGACAAATAACCATTTCTGAATCGCATTTTGCGTGTTTTATTACATATACCTAAATGCATATTCTAGAGTGTAGACCAATAATTAGGGAAGTATTTCGATAAAAGGATTTATCTTCAATGTTCACCCCACATTCTAATCATTTAATGATGACTTAACAGATTGAATCCATTTATCACTTTGTGAATTTACAGCCTCGCTAATGGAAAACTCACAACCACAGTTGGTAAATAACGCAATATCCTAGTTACCAAGAATATAAACTAATCAATATAATGTAGCACTTGTGAAAATAAAAAAAATCAAATCTATATTAATAACAGAAAGTGTCTGTCTGTATGTCTGCTTGTGCGTACCGTCACGCATTAGAGCCAAACTAGAAGCGACAGAAATCTGATTTTTTTTTTGTAGATTCATAAATACCCAACAGATGGAAGAAAGTTTCCGTTTTTCGAAATTTTAATTAGTTTTTCTTTAATTAGTTAATTTGTACGATGTTTCTTAATTTTTTACGTTCTACGCCTCTTGCAACTTGATTTTGACCCACTTTAATGTAACCGATTCAAATGTTGCCCATATGCATAGTTCGCGTGACAATGCAATGTGACATTTTTGTAAAAAAAAAGTCAAGATGGCGGCCGAATTTTGCAAATGTGTTTCCCGATCCCCGACATGGGTATCAAATGAAAGGGTAGAACGAGGAGAGTATAATTACGTAAGTGGCGTTATTCCAAATTCAAAATGACGGGCCACGCAAGATGGGATAGGTTAAAGGAAGTATAGATGCGCCGAATGCTCGGCCGAATATTCGTATTCGGTATATTCGGCGTATTTTTTCATGTTGGTATTCGGCCGAATATTCGGTTAGTTTGCCGAAAAATTTCCGAATATTCAAATATGTAGTATTATTTTAATAGTTACATATGTTAAAGAGGCTTTATTCTGGAACCGTACATAGGTAGTATTTGTAAATGAAGCAAATACTTCTTTATGTAACCATATTTTTCACAAAATCAAAAATTATAATTGAGAGTCCACACACTAGTCGACAGAAACGAGACCGATTTTAAACTAGTTTGCATCTCCTTGCGTCCGACAGTTCTTGCCGATCGGAAGCAATATCAAGCTGGTGACAGACAAGCGTACCTGCGTTGCATTCAACGGTTTCGTGATATGCGGCGAGCTTCTACCAACATCTAATTGCGTAGTTGCATTCCGCCCCGGTAGATCGACATTTGAAATAATCACACTTCTATATTGTCTGTCACCGAATGCAACGCTTATACGCTTGGAAATGTCATCAATTTCAGTTGCGTGATTGTATTTGCATGTGTCAAAGTTTATTCAACAAAATCTTCGTCAGCACAGAACACCGATTGATCAAAAATCAGTTGGGCTTGTGTGTGGACAAAGGTTTCATTTTGACTGCAAACTGGTTGTGGGCGTGATACTGGTGAAACCACTTTGAAACTGGGATTGCAAATCAGTCACATGAGTTGAGCGTAGGGCCTCAATGTTTATGGAATTGTCATTTCCCTGCATTATTGTTTTATTCCCTTATTTTTTGGCGATAGCTACTCTAAGACGAGAGAAATTGCAATAAAGGAAAGAGCGGCGCATTGAATGAGCGAGACGAGTTACCACGAAGTGCTGGAGGGGTGGGCGAACGCTGCAACTTTCAGAAGGCTTCGCTGACTTATATGAACCTGTTTACTGCGTAAAACTGAACCGAATAATTCGGCCGAATTAGGCCAGACTACCAGGCAAAACAAGAGGGTGTGCCGTCCGCTAGGTAAACACCCAACCTTAGTGTAACTTTGGTACCCCGATTAATCAGGTACAGTGCTGGAATGCCTCTGGAATAGTGTGAACCGTCACTGGAATGTACCCATTCCAGCGGACAATCTAGTTCAGTGACTCGATTGACAGTCTACTTTTTCTTCCAGCGCCACTGAAATAGTGTAGATGACCAATACAGTTCTGGATTAAACGATGAACAGTGAACACACATTTTTATTTTTTGTAAACACGCATTGGTTTAGTTCCATAGCTCCTACCAATGATAATGCTTACTGGTGATATGATATAGTCTAGCACTGTCTAGAACTGGGCTGAATTAACTTACTGGATCACTGGACTGGAATTATGTAAACCGGGCCTTAAGCCGACAAGATCCGTTATTAGAGCCGTGAATAACCTTCGAGTGCCGGGTAGAGCTCGGGCTTTCCTTACCTCAGTTCAATAACATAGTTGTCCCGGCTAGTGTCCAGTTCGTGCTTAAAATGGTTAATGGTTTGATTGCCAGATGAATACAAAAGCTCACTGGAATGTCATTCCATTATTTCAGTCTATTATTATTTTTTGAGTTTACGTTTTTTTTTTTATAAGGCATGGTCAAGCTCAGAAATCACCCTTTGTACCACTAGTCTGTCATGTCGTTTAACTCATGCTACAATGTCTAGTAGTAAGCTTGACCTGAAAATCGAAAAAAAAGATAGGAAAGGTTAAGGGTAGTCTGGTGGGTGCATAAGTGTGCCTCACGTTTGCACTCCTGGATGTTATAAGAGCTCATTTATTTTTAGCAGCCGGGGACTCACAGCCGTCAAGGCTAGCGAGAGACAGTCTTGTTGGAATTCACAAGCCGATAAAAGCTGTACCGCCAACAGTGCCAGACTACCAAGTGAACAAAGAGGTGCACCGACCGATTATTTAGGAAAAGTTTTATTTAAAAAAAAAACGACAAATATAAAATCACAAGTAACTCTTTACTTGCTCTAGAATGCATGCTATATATTTTTTAAATAAAACAATCTCTATAATAAAACACATAGTAGCAAAAAGATGACCAAAGAGATAAATTAAAAATATTAATTGCAGATGATCGATTTTTAGTATTTCAAATTCTTTCTGTTTATCGCGAAATATTTGCAAGAAACCTGCTTTTAGTCCATTCTGAAACGCAAACCGTTCACAAACACTGAAGTATCCATTTTCTTGTAGTCTGAGTATATGATTGTCAAAAGCCTGTAAAAGTGGCGAATTAGGCGGTAGAGCGAATCTTAATAAATATTTACGTCCGGACATCTTGGTTTTTCTGAATATCGGTCGGGCAAGTACCGTCTGCTGTTCAAACAAAATCTTCATTGTCGTATCTGTAAAAAGATAAGCAAAGGACGTATTTAGTTTATGGACGTTTTCATACCACAACTTATCCTCCATGGGAAACATTAAATCCTTGATGTCATCATAATAATCATCACCTGCTACAATTGCCTTAAAAAAACTTCCAAGAAGAGCAATTTTATATCCACTATTTCGCAGGTCATCCTTAGTTTGAATTTCGGGTTCATATGATGTGGTTGTGAGAAACGATGCCAACAAAGATAAATACAAATTGGATATTACAAAGCCCATTAACAATGATAAACCAAAAAATATAGTCCATGCCTTTCCTAAGTTGAAATTTGAATCGGATATCGGAAAATAAAGAGCACACTTAATAACGTCCATAAGCAGTTGACCAAATTCGAACTTCCGGCTTATCTGGATTGCGGTGAGATATCCAAATGTTGTGGTGTATATCATAAAACAAAAGACTGCAGCCCAAGTTGTTTGTTTGTATGGATGGGTTATGTATAAATAATGTGGCAATTGTTTTGCAGTTGGTACCACCACGAAATTTTGTCCAAGCCGCTGAGGATAAACTACCGATATACCATAGGTATTATCTGGCTTGCTCTGGTCTACCTGATCTGACATTTCGTAAATTAACAAGTCGATTTCCTTATTTTCTAAAGTTTTCAATCTTTCTGCTACACTAAAAAATTTCTTGTTAATCCCGACAAAAGTTGCATTGTGTTTTTCAATAAACATAAAAACCGCATGTGCTGAAGTTCCAGTAATGACCTCTTCGCCCTTTTCATTTTGGTAGAAAAAAATACGTGGAGGATAAAATTCATACTGTGTTTTGAGATGATATCCTTTCATGTCCTTCAATTTATCTCTGTACAAGTAGGTTGCAGGAGAATTAGTAACATCTTCCATTTTTAAAACTGGGAACGGATCGAATGTGTACAACTTTCTTGTTTTGGCAATCATTGCAACAACATTCAAGAAATCATTCTTCCAAAACCATTTAAAAACGCTCAACAAGTCACTCTCCGTTGTTTCTGCTGTAAAGACAATCACAATTCTCGTACCATGAATGCGATTCAAAACTTCATTGGCGATTTCTAAAACTGGAAACGTTTCACTTTGAATAAATAAAAAACAAATAAAATTATTTGTGAAAATGACTTTGACGCTAAAAGCCACAACTTTTGTTAAATAAATCGCGGGCAAACTAAGTTCATTTTGAGTTGCCGAACAAAAATCATTTGAGTCAAATTTTGATCCATTCTCTGAAATAATTAGTGCGTGCTCAAATTTGTGGATGTTTTGTAACTGTTGTGATAAGTCAATCAAATCTCTTTGCACCGCATTACTAGATACAATCAGCCGCGGATTCAAGGGGGGGGTCACGGGGGTCATGACCCCCCCCAAAAGCTCGAACTATGCAATCATAGAGATGGGAGACACCAAAAGCTGCTGACGCTTCTGCTACTTGTCGAACATCTTGAATGTCTCAACTGATCAACGTCTCGGTCCAGCATGTCTTCTTCTTTCTTTCTTTAAACTCCTTTAATCCCTCATGGGACATAGGGCGGAAACAGTTGCCCTCCAGCGGACTCTGTTTGCGCGACAGCTCTTAGCTCCGTCCAGGATCTCCCAGTTGTTGCGGCTTCTTCTAGTAGGGTTCTCCTCCACGTTGTTCTAGGTCTTCCTGCTCAACGGGAACCTTGCGGATTCCAGTCAAGGGCCTGTTTGGCTAGATTTTCGTTTTCGCGTCGCAAGGTGTGGCCAACCCAATTCCATTTCCTTCGCCTGATTTGGTCGTCTATCCTTTCTTGGCCGGCACGTTCTTCGTTTGAAATTCTATCTTGCCAGCGGATTTTTAGGATACGACGAAGGCATCTGTTGATGAAGACTTGTAGGTGCCCTGTGATGAATTGCGTGACTTTCCATGTTTCGCAACCATACAAAAGAACTGCCTTAACGTTGGAGTTGAACAGCCGCAATTTGGTGTTAGTGGAAATCACCGTTGATCTCCATATGTGGGACAGACATGCATATGCGCCTCGTGCTTTATTTATTCTGGAACTGACATCTTCTTCTGTCCCACCATTTTCGGTAATAATGCTACCGAGGTAGCAGAATTTATTTACAAGTTCCACGTCACGGTTATTCAGCGCTGTCCGTTCAATGGTGTTTGCATTTATCCGCATTTCTTTAGTTTTAGTCGGATTTAGCCTTAAGCCTGCTGGACTACTTTCTGTTGCCAAATTGTTTAACATGTTTTTGAGGTCCTGGTGTCTGTGGGCCAGCAAACAGATATCATCGGCGTAGTCGAGATCCTTAAGGCGGTTTACCAAACCCCATTGTATGCCGCCTGTTCTATTATCTAGAGCGCCGACAAGGATGTCATTTATTACTATAAGAAATAGTAATGGCGAAAGTAGGCACCCTTGTCGTACTCCTGAGCTCACCTCAAAGCTGTCGGATAATTTTACATTATGGAGAACTCTGCATTTGGAATTGTTATATAGGGCTTTTATCAATTCTATTATTTTATCAGGCAGTCCACGTCGCCGTAGTGCCTGCCAAATGAAGCTCCTATTAACCGAGTCGAACGCTTTCTCATAGTCTACGAAAGCATGGTAAAGGGGGGGATCGGAATTCAGTAGACTGCTCCACTATTATTCTCAAGGTGTTAATATGATCAATGCAGGAGGGGCCCTTCCTGAATCCGGCCTGCTGCCTCCTAAGCGTTCGGTCAACTGCCTCACTTATCCTAGATAGTAATATATGGGACAAAATTTTGCCCACAGTAGATAATAAACAGATACCTCTCCAGTTGTCGCATATTGTTAGGTCCCCCTTTTTTGGTATTTTGACTATGATACCTTCCGTCCAATCCTCCGGAAAGATACAGGTGTTCCATGCTATTTCTAGGATTGGCTGAAGCGCATCTGCTATGAGGCTTGAGTCGGCTTTCAACAATTCTGGCGGGATGCCATCTTTTCCTGCTGTTTTACCATTGGCCATCGCATGAATTGCGGTTACTATTTCCGAAAACCAGAATCTTCATCACATCTTTAGGTCAGCAAGGGTATCTTTGATCATATCCGTTGCTTTTTTTAGATCTAATGAAGACGTTTGGAGTATTCGGCTTAAAGGTAAAGTTGTACCGGATACGTACGAAAAGTAATAGTTTATTATGTTATTAATGACTATGATAAAAAATCAAATAGTAGATACGAATATTATACACGCCTAGAACGTCATTTAACTAAGCAGATGAAATCGGAAACTCTAGGCTGAAAAGTACAAGACGAAGATTTGCCGCAGCAGATGCAGTTTTCGCGTCCTCCCACACCGAAATTTCATTAAGTGCGTCACACTTTTTTATTAATTGTTCACCCTCAAACTGCATGTGCCCAACGTGATTTTCTACCCAACTAGTGAAGTTGGTTTCTACCAGTCTAGCAAAGTCGTTAAGTGATTTGCCACCAATATTTTTTTTAAAAACGTTTGCAAAACCGTTAGCCGTTAGCTCTCATTGTGCCTGAAGCATTGCGACAATTTAAAACTTTGGAAGATTTTAATAAAGAATTGTTAACAAATGATTACTGCAAGAACAACGTCTTGCGCGAAGTCCTGACATACCCCTTTCAAATCAGACGCCATTAGCGAGCAACTATCTGTTCTAGTTCCAACCAAATATTTTAGGTCTAAGTCGAATTTCTCACACAGATCGATGATGATATCCTCGGAACGAATTGCTTGGTATGCATCGCAAAATGTGATGAAATTCTCTGATTGCTCTGTTGCAGTAGTAGTAGTAGGATAAGCTAAGGTGTTTTGTATAAGAATTGTCGTTCGTCTCATCAAATACAATTGCGCAAAACTTTGCCGCTCTAACTCCTTTCAGAATAGCTTACTGAATTTCGTCTTTGCAGGCTTCCATAAGTTGATTTTGGGTGGTTTTACTGATATATGTCGCGATTGAACCTGCGGTTTCCAAATGATGCTGAAGAGTAAAGTCACCAAATTCAACGAAGAGTGCCCTGTAGTTCCTATCATTTGCAACCAGAATATCTACTTTTCCGTCAGTGTCACGATTATAGAGAAGTTCATTATCCCTACATAGTAACATCGATCTCGGCTTTCTTTTACTTGTGAGTCCCATTGTACACACAGATGCTGGGTTATGAAAAGTCTAAAGGAAACTTTTTTCAGCTTCTACAACCCTCTGATAATATTGGTTCCGTTGGTGAAATGAAAGCGTTCCATTTTGTCCAAGTAAATCGTCGAATGCTTTCAGTGTTTCGCTTTCTTGGTTTACTTTTAATTCCGTGACCCCCCCCAAAACAAAATTCTAAATCCGCGCCTGGATACAATAAGTTGGCAGATAAAGAACACCAGGACACCATACACCATTGCTAATGTATCTCAATTCGCTATATGTGACAACTAAGCCTTTGTGACTCATATTTTGCGGCTCTAGTGGAGATCATGGTTTTATTACATATACCTACATGCATATTTTAGAGTGTAGGCCAATAATTAGGGAAATATTTCGATAAAAGGATTTATCCAATTTTTACCCCACATTCTAATCATTTAATGATGGTGTTAATAGATTGAAGCCATTAGTCATGTTGTGCATTTGTAGCCTCGATAATGGAAAATTCCCAACCACAGTTGGTAAATAATGTTCCTAAAAATATACATAAGTAATATATCACTTGTGAAATTAAAAAAAAAGTCAAATTTTGAATAAGGATATCTTTGATTAAATTATTAAACACTAGTTGGAACCCAGTGCGTTAAGCTGCACCCATAAGCCAATAGTATGGGGTGCGCCAAAACAATTGGGAATCTCAAAATCGATGGGCAGTGAGAGTCTCAAATCCCACCTCGAAAGTACAGAAAAATGTAACTCCGTTCACTCGCTCATTTATATCCATTTATGTAACATGTAGATGTTTCTATCTGGTTCAAATTCAATGGGATCTTGCGGACTGAATCAAATCTATGTAAATTTAAAGGTACCATACTTCAAAAAGTGAAAGCGATGAACATCCGATTCATCCGATTGAATTTATCATCTTTTTGGCTTCAAGATCTTACATTACTTACATACATTGCTCAAATCGGGCACATGCAGCTGAAGTTACTTCAACCCAAGTTCAGAGAATCGCGCCTTTCCCGAAAAATCTGCTTTTTTCAATAAAATTGTACGGCAACAATCCGTAAATCACTTCCGATCGATCTGAAACTTTGGAAATCCAATTTTTCTGAAAAAAAAAAAAAAAAAAAAAAAAATAATACAAAATGTATCTGAGTTCTTTAGCATTAATTTGAAGAGTACCTCCGATACAAAAGTTTCGGATTTTGCTATATCAGTACACTATAGCTACCCGACGGATTCGAGATAACTTTATAAATAATAGCCTATATGTTATTCTGATGCATGAGCTATATTATTGTAAAGTTTCATTAAAATCCATTCAGTAGTTTTTGCGTGAAAGAGCAACAAACATTCTTCCAAACATTCGCGTTTATAATTTTAGTAAGATATTCCGGTTTTAAAGTAAAGTGCCCAGTACACGTAAAAGGGGATATCACAGCGTTCACTAATTATAGCGGTATTAGTCCAATGCCGATAATTTTTCAGAACAAAAAAATGCTTAGCAGTATATGGATGGCGGGAAAATTTAGGATAAATGCTACATAAACAAGGAAAAATCGAGAGCACCGCAACAGATGACCGGTACGGTGGCGGGGGTTCCAAAATGTGGATTTTGGGGGGTTAAGCGTGTTACTTTACGGTTTCTGAGAAAAGTAGACCTCCTATCTAAAAAAGTTAAATGTAAAAGTTGTAGATAATTTAAAGATCTAGAGCTTTTATTCAAACCATTTTTCGGCATTGCCTTGAGAAATGCAGAAAAACGTCAAAAACCCACTTTTTCATTTATCATTTTAGCTTTTTCAAAAAAAAACAGCTTACTGTCGCTTCAGACTTGGATCATATCTCAAATTGTAGCTCTTGATCAAGAGACCCAAAACTGAGAAAATGGTCTGGAAATTCCAACCGGATGTATATTTAACAACAAAAAAGAGATTTCTAATAAAGTACATATATCGGCAGCCTAGAGGTAAGGCGCTGGAATGCTGCCCCGGTGAACCAAATTCAATCCTCGGCCGGCCGTGGTGAAATATAATTTTTTTTTTACTTCGGTGGAACATCTATCACTAATTTTTTTTTTTTTTATGTGACACACTAGAGACTTAGGGAAGGCCCCTTTGTACTGTCGACCATGTTTTTTATTTTTGAAATGTCGAACAGCAACTCTAGTCGGAAGATAGAGAGAGAAGTGAAGGAAAGAACTGTCACAACCTAGCTGAGGTATTTTTTTATTTCACCTACTCCCAACCATTTTGCGACTCTGACATCCGGGCATCGAGAACAACTCGCTGGAGTGTTATGCCTCCTGAAACGAGTTGAATCTCATCAACCAACCGATGGGGGAGCGGGGTAGAACTAGTGAAGGCTATGACAGAAGGAATCAGGAATGCAAAGAGGGAAGAAGAAAGAAGGAAAGTTATGTAGGTGGGAAATTGGGAAAGGCTAGGACCATGGCACCGCCGGGAATCGAACCCGGGACCTCTGGGATAGTAGTCAGGCGCCTTACCCCTAGGCTACCGAGGCCCACGTGATCGGCGACCCCAAGGACCGTCGTGGGGTTCGATTTTCTTAGCGTTTTGAATGGACTATTTATCTGTTTTCAGCAAAAGTCTTTTATTTTTGTATTTTAAAAATAAAAGTCTTCAAAGACTTTTATGGAGGGGCTGGAAAAATAAAAATCTTAAAAAGACTTTTATGCAAGACAGAAAAAATGAGGGTTTTTTAACAGTTTGATTTTAAAAATAAAAGTCTTCCCATAAGAGTTTTGAAAGACTTTGCAAATAAAAAACAAAAATAAGTGTTTTTAATGACCTAAAACTTTTTTAGTTAAATATAACTGTTATTTTTCATTTAAAAAATTAAAACTAATTTTAACTATTAAACTTGACTTTTATAATAAAAGTCTACAATTTAAAAGTAGCCCCACCACCGCGTAGAACTCGCTATTCTGAGTATCCAGTATAAATTTTATGCAGATCAGACAACATTTACTATTTGATTTTTTAAGTCAAAAATACAAATATAACAGTTATTTACGATCCCTGGTATTTCGTCCAAGGCTCTCAAGCTTCGTCGTATATGGATTGCATCCCTAATATTTAAGTGGCGAATCAAGCTGGCCGCTTCTCCGGTTAATAAGCCCTTGAGGTATTGCAGCTTTTGACAAGGTCACAATGACTTACTTGAATGAACCATATTTTCAAATAGATCTTGAAATGATGCCCATTCCTTGTAGCTCCCAGAGTACGAAGGAATATTGAAACGTGGGAGCTTTGTGGTTATGGTGGCAGACCAATCGATTCTGCCACTTTCTTTTGGTTAATCGATCTTACTAGGATAGCCTTAGTTCGAAGAATTTTGATTCATGCTCAACGATAACTGAGGTCTGTCCATATAGCTGTAATACGTGATATTCTACCTCATAGAACTATATTCATGCTTCCTTAAACCTATTCAAATGGACGAAAAGTTCATCAACAATTGTCTTTGGTGTGATATTTTCCGTGAAAGACTTGATTCGTGCCGTTGAGGCTGGCCCTCTGCCCCTCATCTATGTTGAATATCGCGTTTGAGAATTTCCAGTTTTATGTGGCTCAAAGGATCAGAATCTTCTGTACGAGAATAAACGTTTGATTCTGCTTGCGTTTCATGAAGATCAGGACAGAAGAGCAAGTAATCAAATGTATAGCATCTTGATTTATCCGCTCTTTTTCGAGCGTGTGCTTTTTATAGGTATGGCTCGTCGTAGGTCTTCTACAATATTTTCAGCGATTTGCCAAAAGGGCTTTGGTTAAAATACCACATTTAAGGCAGACTCTTTGTTTAACTAATTTGTCAATTATAGCTTTCCATTAGAATGCTTACGTGTAAGTTTTCTTCCAGGGTGTAATACTGTACATTGTCCTGGGTTGTGCCACTTTTGTGAAATTGAGCTTCAAGTTGAATGAACCGGACGTCTCTTCCAGAAACTTGATACCTACTATTTTGTCAAACTCATCTCAACAAAAAAAAAAACCATCCAATTGGACCTCGATCCAATAGAAACCTCAATCGAGATAGGTTCGCCTGCTTAGATTTTAACTACCTCCGTAAAATAATTACTCGGTCCTGTTGACTCTTTTTCAGCCAGACGTAGCTAAGCCTATTCTCCGGGTCCGTTGTTCAGAGGTTGCAAACGCGTGCGGATCTGGAAAGTTAAGGTCCCCATACACGGTCAAATCGGCTGTACAACCAGATTTTCATCAAACCTATAAGCGCAATGTATTTTGATCGGCCGACCGGCCCACAATCGATAGTTTTGGTTGTACAACCGCACTTCGCTGTACAACCAATTGGACCGTGTATGGAGGCCTTTAGAAGCGATAACGCCACTTCGGTACAATCTGGCTACTTCGAAGTTTTCATTACTTTTATTAATTTTTTGTACGTATCACATATATTTCCAAATATCCCTGTGAATTAAGCTTACATTGTCCTAAATGCTCTACAAACTATTTTAATTCTGAATCATTTAAATAATAATGAAATTTTTGTAGCATTTCACTTAGCAATTCCTACAGAATTTTCGGGCCCTTCATCCTGATCAAGGTCAATACAAATCCTATTGTTGCTCGACCAAAATAGGCTGTCGACTTGCATAGTTAAAAAAATGCGCCTGTCACACGAGTATGCTCGCTGACGCAACAAGCATGAAAATCTTGCGGTATATCTGTTGACTAAAGTTAGGAATTACTAGTGGTTGAGTGGAGAACTTGGTGAAACTCTTCATCTTCTTGTTAGCTCATAGTAGGTGATAAGGTATGGTATATATAGAAATTGCCTTTTCTCTGGATCGAGTGTATCCGTAACGACGTAGCGGTTTGTGGTCTGTGTATATGACAAATTGCTGGCTTAGAAAATGCCGGAAGTGCTTCACTGCCAACGCTTGATTTTTTGTTCAAAAAGCGCAGGAAGGATATTGATATTCAGTTGGAGATATTGAAAGACGAAGGACTATGCGGAGAGGCTTTTCGAATGACGAATCTTTGCAATGATAGTCGGGGCCTCTTAAACCCTACTTCACTTATTGTACCTAGATAACACAGCAATTCTCTACCGTTCGATCACCGAAGTCAGCGCTCTGTCACCGTACTACGGAGACAGTGGAATAAACCCGTATGTTGGCGTTAGCAGTTATTTAGCATTTCTCTATACTATGTTTTTGACTCGAAGTTGGTACTAGGACATTGCATTCAATTATAAATCCATCGACACTAAAATGGGGATTATCTTTGAGATCTAGATCTATCATCCAATATTACTTGATTCGGATTATAGATTTGAAATTAATATATTCGTCATCGTAAGATCATTTTTCTAACTTTGAAATGTATTTTTTTTATTCTACAAAAAAATATCTTCGTTTTGTACAAACAATCCTTTTAATTACATTCTATTTTCAATTTTAAAATTGTCCATAGTATAAATTTCACCAACACCTGGCTACTTTCTAAGACCAATTTTCTTTACAGAAATTTCAACAATTAAAACACAAAAACTACCAAACACACCAATCCCATATCCAATCCAAAGTAGTTTAAAAAATTTCATACACAAAACAAGCGTTTGATGACAGTCACTTCGGAGACGTTTCACCAATCCCGCCCGAACGCCCTCATTAAATGTTGTAGAACTCCATTTCTTAAAAAGTCCAGCTTGATGAATAGTTGTTATAAGATTGTTGAATGGCTCTATAAATGGTGAATCCAGCTGTGTTGCAAAAGACTGAAAGGTTTCTTCAAGAAGAACATCTGCAACACGAAATATCGGTCGTCGTAGGTAATCTTGTTGGTGAAACAGAAACTCCCATGACTCTCTAAGCATTGCATATACATACGAAGTGTTTAGTGCCAAAGTATGATCAGAAAATGTGTCTGGACTAACTTTTATAATTAAGTCCATGAATTCGTTGGAGAAGTTGTTTTTACTTTTTAGTATTGGAATAGTGTGGTCTTTAAGCATGATTGGATGGTTGAATGCGATGATGTCATCTACGGTATTTAACTGTGGCTCGTAGACTATGCTGGTTAAAAAGCTCGAAAGAACGGCGCCATAATAGTTGGACATAATAAAGCCTAGAAGTATGACATGACCGAAGAATAGCTTCCATAGTCATTTATTGGTGATTTGTGAATTTGGAATTGGAAGATACAGAACGCATCGGATTAAGTTCACTAGAATGTTGGAAAACTCCATTTTTGGTTTCAGTGTTATGTGCGATGTGACAAATGCAATTATTGATATGTAGATAATAAGCAGTGTTAATGACCACCAAACCTTGATACAAAATGGACTTATGATGTACATGTATACTGGTATTTGTGGTGCTACAGGAACGATAAGCTTACAAAGTGAAGAAGACACAGGGTATGTAGTGCCTAACTTGGCCGAATCAATCGAACTGATTGGATGAGGTGATATGGCAATGTCGATCTCTTTTCTCTCGAGCAAATCTGAAAATAACTTTATATCAAAATTTCGTGATTTGTTCGTCACTTTGTATTCTTCAAATGAAGCATTGTGCTTCTTTACAAATGCCATGAATATTTGCCCACCAAAACCAGTGATGACTTTTTCGCCATTTGCATTGATGTACATAAAAACACGCGGCGGATCTAGTTGAACTGGTGATCTTATGCGGTATCCATCTAAGTTCTTCATTTTATCGGGATATAATGCATCAATGTCATCGAAGTCCGTGACATTTTGTATCGAAATATTTGGAAACGGATCATAAGTGAAGATTTCATTTCTTCCCTGGTTGTTCATAAACACTGCAATCAAATTGATTATGCTCTTCCATTGGCACAATTCAAAAATTCTGACGATCGTTTGGTATCGTTGATTTGGTCTTGTGATGACAGCGATTATTTTCTCTTGATGCATTCCTCCTAGCGCATATCCAGCAGTATTTATTGATGTATCGTTGAATCTATTTATAAAAATAAGCGATAAGATATTTTTGGAAATATAATGTCACATTTTGTATCGTATCGATTTGGTGAACAAAACAACTGGAACCAACAATTCAGTCTGTATGTAAATGCTAAATTTCGTCAATTCCAAATTTTGCTGATGTTCTTCATTAGTAAATAATGCAAATGTTTCAAACTTGTATCGAGAATTGAGTTCTTTAATTAATGTCGATAACTCTGTGAAGTTGACATTTGAAACAGTCGATGCAAACAATGTCGATGTAAATAAAATTACAGCCCAAGTTATTGGAGAACGATACATCTTCAGCAAGAACTTTTATACTTATGTAAGTAATATCGAATTTGTATTATTATGTAGTAGGGTGAGAAAGAGGTTTAACCAAATACTGCGAATGTTATTCCTTCGGAGGTTTAATTTCATTTATGGAGGGAATTTAATTATTGATATAAAAGTGTTAAAGCTGTATTGAGGGCGAAATTTTTTGTTAGTAGTTTTCCAGATGATTAAATTACGCTTTGGTAACTCTGTAATCAAGCTAATGCAAGTTAACAGAAAATGTGGATATGATTGCATTTATTCTGATTGCTGTAATTTATGTAAAAGGATAATGGCACCCTTGCTAAAGTAATTTTAGATATTTGTAAGTATTAAGCTCTGTGAGACCAATATCTGTTTCAGTTTCAGGATTTCTTGTATGTAGTTGTTTTAAAGCAATTTTTTATTACATCACAACAAATCTGCAAAGGATTAGATTGAAGTTCGATATATGCGAAGACTCCTACGATAAGTGCCATCTATATAATTTATTCGTCCTGTTTACCATACCAGTTGCGCGTTTTCGAGAAAATGTCATTTAAAAAACCCCCTACGAAAAAATATACACTACCACCAATTTTAAGCCCTGTATCATAAACCAATGAACTTATAACATAATACAAAATTATATAAGAATCAACATAATGTACCTTGCTTGATCACCGACATAATACACTTCCATAGATTTTATCGTTAAACGTTAGAAATTAATGTTTTTATATCGCGCATAAACCGGCATTCCCTTTTTGCAGAAGTACTATTTTGCCTAAACTATGAACTTTATGCTCATGCGCTCGATGACTCATAGCAGTCAGCGACTTAATATTTTTACACGTGATCTGATACATTATTACAACTACGATGATACAATTTTTTTGAAAAATTTACACATTTTGAAAATTGAGTTTTGAGCAGAACCTTCTATGAGCGAGCCCCACTGTGCGACGGTCACCGATAATCAGATTTTAATAATGTATTGGTTTTACCACTTACCAACGAACCTATCACCTCCCTTAAAAAACAAAAGCCCCGAAAAGTTTACTCCTTTTAGCCCTGCCACCATGTGGTATTCGATGTAGCAAAGCGAAACACACTTGTCGAGTTCTGAGCAAAGTCTAGTAATAACAAGTCTTTCATCTTCATACAAAAATTTCCGACCGTTGATTGTGTGCGTGCATATATGAACATCACTGCTGAGCAAAACTCAACGCATACTTCGTGAATTCAGCGAGACAAAGCCAGAACTGCCATTATTATGCTTCAATAGTCAGTCAGTACTACACACCCACTGTGTCGGATGTGTGGGAACATGTCCCGTTTTTTACAATTTTTTCTATAGAATTATATCATACCAGTAGCGTACGCAGGATGGAACCATGGAGGGAGTTTCACAAAACATTTTTGTACACATATTCCAAATAAAACACAAAATTTCTCATGTAATAGTACATATATTATATCCCACTGGGGTACCGTATACGGAAGCCTACTTTGAGCCATGACGAAGCCTTCTTTTAAAGCTAAGGAGCCCTTCCTGTCCGTATCCAACGTCATATCTTTTTCATAATTGTATGTCATTGGGCCTGTTTAGACGGTTCACTTCCAGGAACATTCCTCGCGAACTTTGCAGATGAATGGGGAATTGGGGATGATGAGAGGTGCCACCCCACTTATCCCCTCATTCACAAAGTTCGTGAGGAACGCTCCTGGAAGCGAACCGTCTAAACAGGTCCATTGGGAGGAAGCTACCGCTCCATTCGCCTCATGAGAAAACTTCCTTCTCAGAGAAAACTTCCCTAACTATTTATAAAATTTAAATCAATTAAAAACTGAAGAAAATTTTCACTCATTATTCAAGAAAACTTCCTCATATGGACTTGCTTGAAAAAGTCGGTTGAACAGAAAACTAAAATCTTCGTAACACCTTCCAAAGGGTACGATGTGGAAGCAATTCTTTACTGCTTATCGAGAATAGCTTCTATATTTAGCCGCTGGGATTTTATGTTATTTCACTACAAAAACAATTATATATATGTAGGTATATTTTGTTCGCATTTTTTTATTGAAAATTGTGAAGAAACATAAATAAAAATTCAATAAGAAATATGAATAATAATTATAAATATGTATAAGAAAACTAGTGGGATGTTGTGCCTAGAGGCTAGCCACTAATTACGCTTTTTCATGGTGTTCTTTCTGTTGAATAACACTTCAGACTGGATGACAATATATTAAGTGGAGATTGATCCGCACTCACTTCCAACCCGCCGGATCTGGGAATCGAGGCCAATAATTCGAATGTGTCAAATTGAAAAAAAAAAAAAAGCACATCACACATGTAAACACTATATAAAACGAATCTAAACATTTTTCTTTGGATTGGAGGCAAATCTAATGTGAAGCACTTTGCACAACAGAATTAGGTGTATTATTTTACTTAAACATATGTACATGTATTATTGTTAAAAATTCGGCTTACCGCACCTTTTGTATTAATTTACACTGCAATGTAACTTTTTTTGACGTGACAACGTCTATTAAAACGATGAACGCCGGCTGCATGCACGAAAAATGATGACTCATTGTCCCGTTATGTCCCGTTATGTCCCGTTATCTCCCGAAGTAATTTTAAAAATTTGATCGTAGTAATCTTAAAAATTTGATTAAAATTGTCAATATTAATTAGATTAAATTTGTCAAATTGTCAACAATAAGCAAAGCAAGCCAAACACTCTGTCTCCTAACTGGGTGCCGGTGTATAAGGAAATAGTGAACATTACCCTGACGAAAACTGTGAAATGCAAACGAAAACAGTTTCCTTGCGTTCCTGCTTGTGCTATTACCATTCACAAGTCGCAAGGTGGGACGTTTACTGTTATTATCTATAATATAAAAAGAAGTCGGGTTTTCCTTCCAGACGCTATAATTAGAAAACGCACGATCCGATTTCCACGGTTTTGCATTCGTTGGAAAGGTCTCGGGCTCCGTGAGGTTTATAGCAAAAAAATTTCAACAGAAAAGCAGGCGTTGGGTCCATAGCAGCCATCTCAAGAGGGCGGATTACCATTTTCTTTACAACCCCTCGACATGGATATCAAATGAAAGGTTATGGTAAGTAGAACACCAAAAGCAATATAGTATACTCAATATATCGTTTGGTCCATGGCAGTCATCACAAGAGAGCAGATGACCATTTTCTTCACAACCCATTCGAAATGGATATCCAATGAAAGAGTATGATAAGTAGAACAATATAAGCAATATAGTATACTCAATATGTCGCTTGGTCCATAGCGGCCACCTCAAGAATGCGGATTACCATTTTCTTCACAACCCCTTCGACATGGATATCGAATGAAAGAGTATGATAAGTAGAACACCATAGGCAATAAAGTATACTCAATATATCGTTTGGTCCATGGCGATCATCTCAAGCGGGCGGATTACCATTTTCTTCACAACCCCTTCGAGATGGTTATCAAATGAGAGAGTATGATAAGTAGAACACATAAGCAATATAGTATACTCAATATATATCGTTTGGTCCATAGCGGCCATCTCCAGAGGTTGGATTACCATTATCTTCACACCTCTCGATATGGATTTCAAATGAAAGGGTATGATAAGTAGAACACCATAAGCAATATAGTATACTCAATATATCGTTTGGTCCATGGCGGTCATCTCAAGAGGGAGGATGATCATTTTCTTCACTACCCCTCGACATTGGTATCAAATGAAAGGGCATTATAAGAAGAATGCCATAGACTATGTCTTTAGATTCATGGCGGCCATCTCAAGAGGGCGGATTGCCATTTTCTTCACAACACCCGAGACATGGGTATCAAATGAAAGGCTATGAAAAGTAGAACACCATAAGCAATATAGTATACTCAATTTATAATTTGGTCCATGGCGGCCATCTCAAAAGAGCGGTTTACCATTTTCTTCACAACTCTTTCTAGGTGGGTATCAAATGAAAGAGTATGATAAGTAGAACAATATAAGCAATATAGTATACTCAATATATCGTTTGGTCCATAGCGGCCATCTCAAGAGGGCGGATTACCATTTTCTTCACAACCCCTTCGAGATGGGTATCAAATGAGAGAGTATGATAAGTAGAACACCATATGCAATATAGTATACTCAATATATCGTTTGGTCCATAGCGGCCATCTCAAGAGTGCGGATTAATATTTTCTTCACAACCCCTTCGACATGGGTATCAAATGAAAGAGTATGATAAGTAGAACACCATAGGCAATATAGTATACTCAATATATCATTTGGTCCATGGCGGTCATCTCCCGAAATCAATTTTCCCAGATTTGTTCTTTTTTCACTATAGCTTTTTCCTATCGCAGACTGTGTCCTCATAATCTTATTTTATTGAAAGGCGTTGCAACGCACGCGGGTTTTTGCTAGTTTAATATAAATGATTCAATTTTATTCATAAAAGTATGCAATCATTTCATCAATGTTTTCTCATGACGTTGTCACGTTAAACTATCGTCCGTAAACCCTCTTTACAGACAACAAATTTTTTATTTTTAAAGAAAAAATCAACTGAAAAACATAGGCATCTGTTTATCCATAGCATATATGCACGTGCACACACACAAGTGCCCCCTCCTCGTAATGAGACCAACACTAATAATTACCCGCCAAGAATTTGAAAGAATTGATATATTTTAATTGCACCCCATCTATGACAAAGAATAGTGAACACCATCTATGGCAATATTACATTACTCTTTGTTTTACCTATGATTATCAATTTCCATAAAATATACAAAATACAACAGAAAATCTGTTGTCATAATTCAGTTGTTTACTTCCTTCGAAACTTTATACATATCTAGCATTGGAATGTACCTTTTTACGTAAGCATAAATAAATACATATGTTTATGGCCACATACCTACAAGTTAGTGTTTGGAGTAATGGGAAGGCGCTAGATCGGGGTGCGAAGGACCAGATTTCGATTCTTGATGAATTTGAGTACTTTTTTTTAGCTATGATGATTTATTGTAGTATAATAAACTAAGCCTGCGTTGATGGTAAAATCTCAAAGCGGCGACTAATTAAAACTTTTGGTACATATTCAATTGTGAGCTATAACTCAATCTATAATAAGCTAAATAAGCCAAATCCGTTCTTAACTAGAACTTTTATTTCACGTTGCATTGATTTAATTATTGTCATAATGCTGTATCCTAGTTTGGCCATGGAGATTCATAAGTATTACACTGACCAACGCTATATATAATTAATCTTGTTTTTGTTAAAGGCTTATGTAGGTTATAAGTTGTGAGACTGCGTAATCTAAAACTTAACAAAGTATTTAACAAACACTACAATATAATCATCATAGCTTAAAAAAAATTAAATAAAATGAAAACAATAAAATTCTTTGATTCTTCACCCACATCATGGTATATTTCTATATTCAATATACCTAAACAATAGTTTTTGAGCTGCAAATAAAAACTATATGCCATAATTTCGTTATCATCGGTTTTTTGTTCTGGAAGCAAATTTAGAGACGTATTCATGTCAAAAACTTGTTTCATATAAAACAAATCCCCGAAGGAAATTAAAAAAAAATTATGACGAAAAAAAAGCACCGCCAGCCGGAATCGAACTCGCAGCCCTACACAGTCCACAGACGACAGCACTTCGCCTTAGACCTTCGGGCCATGGCTGATACTATCGGTGGTTGACTAATATGTTAATAAATCATTTCAGAAAGAAGAAAAAGAGAAAAAAAAAATCTTCCCGACCAGGGCTTGAACCTGCAACGCTACGCGCCGCTGGATCGAGGATCCAACGCGCTACGCACTCTCCCACCGAACTTCTATCAGTTTTGCAGCAATAAAGTAATTTGTTCGGTGCCTATGAAATGTTTAGGTTGAACTAATTTTAACAGTTTTTATGCCTAATACATACAAAGTTAGTTAATAAAAACTTAAAAATATGCTTTTAAACAAAGGGCTGCAAAATTTTTTAGATATGGGGCAAATCGTTTGTAAAATATTAAAAATTCTGAGAAAAATCACTTCCTTATATTCATGGACTATAAGGACGGTCTTAAATACATCGTTCGTGCAATTAAATTTATAAATTTTCATTCATTTCAGTAAGCGTTTATATGCCCTGGTAAAAATTAGATATCTACTTTTCGTTTTAAACCTACCAAATGTTTCGTTTAAATCATACATATTTTTTGTGACAAATCCACAGCGAAGTTCGATAAAATTAAATTTTTGTTTTGGTCTACAGCACCACCTACATGACTATAAACAATAATAAAATGAACAGCATATAAAATATGCATATAAACAAATAAATAATTTATATTATTTCCGCGAAATTTCTTAATGATTTATAAAGCTGCCGAAGAGCCATAAAACCTCAAGAAAATGATTTTTTTGCACTTTTAATTAAATAAATGTTTATGTTCTCCTGAGTATCATTATTAAATAATATAATTTAGTGAGAAATAGAATTAAAACATGTTACACCGAAGTAAAAAAAAAATTTTATTTCACCATTTTGCGGTCGGGGATTGAACTTGGTTCGCCTGGGATTGGACTCCAGCGCCTTACCTCTAGGCCACCGATATAATGGACTTTATTAGAAATCTCTTTTTTGTTGTTTAATATACTTTTGTTGTTAAATATACTTCTGGTTGAAATTTCCAGACCATTTTCTCAGTTTTTGGTCTTTTGGCCAAGAGCTACATTTTGAGATATTTCCCAAGTCTGTATCTGCAGTACTTTCAGAGATGAAAGTAGGCTTCAGACGGACAGACGGACAGACGGACAGACGGACAGACGGACAGACGGACAGAGCCTCTGTATAAGCTTTTTTTTTTTTTGAAAAAGCTAAAAAATTACTAGAAGTTATATAAAAATAATTAACAGATGTTATACAATATATTAAAAATTAATAAAAAATTCAGCAAGAAAAATGAACAACATTAAAATTGCTTATAACTTCAAAAGTAGAGGCTGTGGCGTAAAAGTTGTCGGACATTATTCATAGGAAATTGTTCAAGCTTTTCAATTTTGGAAAATAAAATTGATTAACTATGTATAGATTTTTTCAAACTCCGTGACACAAAAAATTTGAACAGTTCTGCGCACCTCATTGCCAAATTTAATAAATATTGTTCTATGATTTCCCCGCTTTTTAGTTAAAACGGCAACAAACGCAGAAAAAACTCAACAAAATAATTTGGGAAGGGATGCGCGCATGCCGAATGAATAAAGTTAATCAATCTTTATATGTGTTGAGCACAGCTTTTAAATACATGTAAAACTCCTGCTCAACCAAGTCAGTTTATCCATCGTAATAAGCATAATTTTACTATAATTATGCTAAATATTTCTCATCCCTTAATTTAAAATAAATTAAAAGAATTGCTGGAAAAATTTCTTTTAAAGATATGAGCATTTTAATTCATAAATTGAGAGTTTTCCGCAGCCGCAAGCTGCACAATCTCCCCAAGCAGACGCGCGCTTGCGACTGGCGGAAAATGTCAAAAATCTAGTAATCAAAGTGATAAAAACACAAATTTCGTATTTTTTAGTAGAAATTACTACAAATTATTTCTGTAGCATATGTATGTGTAATATAAAAAAACGGGTGTTTTTCAGTCATAATTTGTAAATTTTTTAAATAATCATTGAAGTCCCAGAAAAATACACCTCCCTTTGGCAATACGCAGTCGCGACTGATTACATGGCAGCAAGTGATTTGATAGGAGGAGTTAAGTGAAGCTTTTGTCTGAGCTTTTAAACATTTTAAGGAGCTTAGCTGGGGAACATGCGCGGGATGTCACGAGGTTTGAAAACAACTATACGTATTTTTTGAAAAAAAAAAGGGGGGGTTGAAATTTTAGTTAATAAAAAACAAAATTTTGACTTTGACTAATAACTCTGGAAGTTGGTGGGCTGAAACCTTGACTTTTACAGTTTTAGATAGGTGGGAATATTCTGCGTATATTGCTGCCTTAGTCATGAATATGTATATCTAGTAGGGTTACAAAAATACGGGGTAATATGTAAACCTCTACCAAAGAAATTTCGTTTCGTTTCGAAATTTTCACTGATACACCCGTATACATCGGTATTCGGAATATTTTTTTAATTGTTGAATAAGTTGATATATTTATTAATTATAATTTTTTCTATTATTATTGGAATCATGGGGGGGGGTTTAACCCCCAGTAACCCCTCCCTGCGTACGCGCCTGTATCATACCGATATTGTTTTTTCACTGATGGTCTCCGTGACGTCACGGATATATGACGGATATGGATCGAGAGCAAATCTGACGATAAACTATGAAAATCTTCAATGAAACCGACGAAATTTTTAAGCCACAACGCGCATTTACTTCAAGAAATGGCAAAAATAAAATCGCAAGTAACTCTTTATTTGCTCTAGTACATGTATTACAAAATGCATGCTATATATTTTTAAATAAAACAATCTCTATAATAAAACACATAGCAGCAAAAAGATGACCAAAGAGATAAATAAAAAATATTAATTGCAGATGATCGACTTTTATTGTTTCAAATTCTTTCTGTTCATCTCGAAATATTTTCAAGAAACCTGCTTTTAGTCCATCCTGGAACGCAAACCGTTCATAAACACTGAAGTATCCATTTTCTTGTAGTCTGAGTATGTGATCGTCAAAAGCCTCTAAAAGTGGCGAATTGGGCGGTAGAGGAAATCTTAATAAATATTTGCATGCGGACATCTTGGTTTTCCTGAATGCCGGTCGAGCAAGGACCGTCTGCTGTTCAAACAAAATTTCTGTTGTCGAATCTGTAATAAGGTAAGCAAAGGACGTGTTAAGCTTGTAGACATTTTCAAACCACAAATTATCCTCCATTGGAAACATTAAATCCTTTATATCATCATAATAATCATAACCTGCTAAAATTGACTCAAAAACACTTCCAAGAATAGCAATTTTAAATCCACTATTTCGCAGGTCATTTTTAGTTTGAATTTCGGGTTCATATGATGTGGTTGTAAGAAACGATGCCAAGAAGGATAAATACAAATTGGATATTACAAAGCCCATTAACAATGATAAACCAAAAAATATAGTCCATGCCTTTCCTAAGTTGAAATTTGAATCGGATATCGGAAAATAAAGAACACACTTAATAATGTCCATCAGCAGTTGCCCAAATTCGAACTTCCGTCTTATTTTGACTGCGGTGAGATATCCAAATACTGTGGCGTATATGATAAAACTGAGGACTGCAGCCCAAGTTGCTTGTTTGTATGGATGGATTATGTATAAATAATGTGGCAATTGTTTTGCAGTTGGTACCACCACGAAATTTTGTCCAAGCCGAACAGGATAAGCCAACGATATACCATAGGTATTATCTTGGTTGTTCTTGTCTAGTTGATCTGGTACTTCGTAAATTAATAAGTCGATCTCTTTATTTTCTAAGATTTTCAACCTTTCTGCTATACTAGATAATTTATTGTAAATCCCGACAAAAGTTGCGTTATGTTTTTCAATAAACGTTAAAACAATTTGTAAGTAAGGACCAGTAAGGACTTCCTCGCCTTTTTCGTTGCGGTACAAAAAAATACGTGGAGGAAAATATTCATATTGTGTTTTTAGATGATATCCTTTCATATCCTGCAATTTATCTCTATACAAATATGTTGCAGGAGAATCAGTAACATCTTCCATTTTGAAAACAGGAAAGGGATCGAATGTGTACAACTTTCTTGTTTTGGCAATCATTGCAACAACATTCAAGAAATCATTCTTCCAAAACCATTTGAAAACGCCCATCAAGTCACTCTCCTTCATGTCTGCTGTAAAGACAGCCACAATTTTCGTACTATGTGTTCGATTTAAAACTTCATTTGCGATTTCTAAAACTGGAAACGTTTCACTTTCAATAAATAAAATACATATAAAATTATTTGTAAAAATGTCTTTGACGCTAAAAGCTACAACTTTTGTTAAAAAAATCGCGGGCCAATTAAGTTCATTTTGAGTTATGGAGGAAAAATCATTTGAGTCAAATTTTGATCCATGCTCAGAAATAATTAGTGCGTGTTCAAATTTGTGGATATTTTGTAACTGTTGTGATAAGTCAATCAAATCTCTGTGTACCGCGTTACTAGATACAATAAGTTGGCATATAAGCAACACCAGGACACCATGCACCATTGCTAAAGTACTTTAATTCTCTGTATCTGACAAATTAGCAGTTGTGAATCACATTTTGTGTCTTTATTGGAGATCCGTGTTTTATTAAATATACCCACCAACTTCCAGAGTTATGAGACGTAAAATTCAAAATTTTGTTTCTTCACTAAAATTTCAACTTCAACCTTTTTTCCAAAAAAAAATGCGTAGTTAATCAGTATTATTTTTTACAAAATTCGAAAGCTTGGGCAGTTTCCTATGAATAATGTCCGGCATTTTTTACACGACGTTCTTTACTTTTGAAGTAATAAGCAATTTTAATGGCTTATTTGGTGCTTATTTGATACTTTTCGACAAAGCTATCGCTCCATCCAAAAAAGACCACTTCGGTTAGAGCGGGTCTCATTCCATCAAGTTTATTAGATATTACCAAAACTTATCAATTTAAGGTATTTCTGACACTTAGCCGTAGTTTTTACATTTAAACAAAAAAAAAAAAGGCCCGACCGAATGTTATAAATTTTTTTCAGAGAATTTTTTCTTTAATATTTTTCTTTCGGCACTTCAAAGAAGTCGATTTAGATTTTGGTTCGTGCGGTATTGCTTAGTAGAGTTGAGCCGGACTTACAAGAGGTAGTTCATTTGTCCCGTACACGATAGAAATTTGTACTGAGGCCTCAACTTTTTTAAATGTCCCGGTTCAAAAATAATGTACTACTGGGATATGAGCGTTTATTGTACGCTAGTAAAATACGAAGTGGAGAGACATTTATTACTTCTTTTGCGGCAGTAAAATATCCAATTCGAATTGCGGCGAGGTGAGATTGTAAACACGAGCTGGAGAGACATTTTCTTACTGCTTTTGCCGCAGTAAAATATCCAATTTAAACCGAGCCGTAGTGATATTGTACATACGAACTGGAGAGAAATCTCTTACATTTTTGGAGGGAGTGAAGTTTTGCACTTGAGAGAAATTTCTTACTTCTTTTTAGGCGAGGTACGATTGTAAAATAGAAATATACTTAGGCATAGCTTACATACCTACTCTGGGTCAGTTTAATGCATGAGACTCAAAACCGTGATTCTGAAGCCATGCCAGTATCTGAAACTACAACATTGTCTCCGCTTTCGGAGCGGGAGTCTAAGTATTTGGGATGACTTTGATAAGCAAGTGTGTGACTTAATAAAAACCACAATATCCTAGACACTATCAACTTTTCAAACTAAGACTGTTCAGCGTTGCAACTTTTGTGCTTTCTGAACGCCTCTTTTCTAAAGCGGGTCAAGTTCTGGGAAAAAGAAAGAATACGTTAAGTCGCAAAAGTGTCACAGATAGGTACTATTTTTAAATCTCTATCTATAACAAATAAAATATTTTCGTGTTATTTTCAATTTAAGGGAGTTTCATTTTAAATCTGTAAATATGTTTTTCCTTATACAGTTAACTAAAATTGTAAAGAATATTTTTAACTTCCCAGTATAAGAAGTTATTGTAATCGGTCCGAAAATCGAAATCGAAAATTTCGACGTATTTTCATCTTTCAAGGTCCCAGGAGCATTTTAAGCAAAAATTGGGAGGAAGTATGTGTGTGTGTGTGTGCGTACGGATGTGGTCATTTTTTCCTGCACGATATCGCGCGAACCAAAACTGATACCGACTTCGTTGAGGTGTCGTTCGAAGCGTATTAACCGAAATATGATCTGAAAAGATTTTCATGAAATTCGGTCCAACTGTTTTTTTGTTTAAGCGACGTAAGTGATTTTTGTACATGAACGATATAGCACGAACCAACCATGATACCGACTACTTTGAGGTGCCGATCGTAGCGTATTACCGAAAGTACACTTTGAAAAGATTTTCATAAAATTCGATCAAGCGGTATCTGTATTTAAAGGGCGTAAGTGATTTTTGTACATGCTCGATAGAACGCAAACCAAAAATGATATTGACTTCAATGAGGTGCCGATCGAAGCGTTGGAATGACACCCGTTCAAAATGAAGTTCACTTTTATGGATTCAGCCGAGCAATAGCTTCCCAAAGAGTCATCACTCGTCAAAATCCGAGTTTTCTTTAAAAACCATTCAACAAATACGTTAACCATTACAAACATGACGAAATTTTCAAACTTTAGTTCAGAACTGTTTGAACGGCGGATTGCTTTCCATGTCCTACAGTTTTGGGAATTGAGTTCATCGCGGGATTTCCAGTGATTACAGTTTGGCCTTTTCGGACAAGTTTGACAAATCCGTTATATTGATTAATTTTGGTACTTTCTCCTGAAATCGTTGCAGTTTATCATCAGCGCGTCAACACGCTCAAAATGAATTCGCTTTATAGTGTAGCGAACGAAGTGCCAGGGACATGTTTGTTTGCTACTGTTCAACAAAAAAAAAGTTCTTTAGAAAAGCCTTGCGGATTTACCATTCTTATCTTTATTTCAAAGAGCTTCCTTCCATCATACTGGGAAGTTGATCGTGTGGACCGAAAGGGTCGAACCCACATCCCAACTAAGTTGTAATTAACATTCATAGGCACTATAATTAATATTCCCTCTTTCGCAAACACAATAGATCTAACCGCATCGCAACATTTGAGCCATTCACTACGTGACGTGCTAGCAATACAATGGCACCTCGCCTTATTTGAAGTGAGACATTGTACTGGTTCAAAAGGAAAAGGAGGCTCCTCTTACAAACTCATTTTATAATCGTGTCCTACAAAAATCACTTACATATGTCGTTTAAAGCAAAAAACGCCTCGACCGAATATTATAAAAATGTTCTTTTCAAATCATATTCCGTTAATACTACACCTCAACGAAGTCGAATTTTCAAGTGAGGGTAATCGAGTTCCATGCAGTACGGCAGTGTGTATAGAAATGTTGCACACACAGACTAGAGCTTTTTCGCTTCTTATGCCCGATCCTTCCCATTTTCTAGCGTTATACGAAAAATCTGTTGATTTTTCAATATCTGAAAGTGAAGGAGTTTTTTTAAGGAAAGGCGAGCATAAAGAAAATTTATTTCGAAAATATCGTTGGCAAAACATATTTTCTATTTTTCAATTGCGCCTGAAGGGTAAATAGACCGTGGTGCACACTGTGCCTAATGCATTTAAACATACATATATCGTTTTTCACAATTTTTTTCCATGAAATTACATCTTAACAATATTACTTTAACTGAGACTGCCTGTACTGCACTGAAGTCTCCGTCGCGTCACGGATATGTGTTGATCAATCTTAAATCTGACCATAATGTGTGAGAATCTGACACTAATGAGACCAAGTAAATTTTTAGGCGGGCATTAAAAAGTTTTACTTTAAAAAATGGCTATTATAAAATCGCAACTAACTCTTTATTTGCTCTAGTACATGTATTAAAAAATTTGTTTTTTATATTTTTTTAGTAAAACAATCTCTATAATAAAACACATAGTAGCAACAAGATTACCAAAGAGATAAATTAAAAATATTAATTGCAGATGATCGACTTTTAATATTTCAAATTCTTTCTGTTTATCGCGAAATATTTGCAAGAAACCTGCTTTTAGTCCAACCTGAAACGCAAACGGTTCACAAACACTGAAATATCCATTTTCTTGTAGGCTAAGTATATGATTGTCAAAAGCCTCTAAAAGTGGCGAATTAGGCGGTAAAGGGAGTCTTAATAAATATTTGCGTGCGGGTACGTTGGTTTTTCGGAATACCGGTCGAGCAAGCCCCCTCTGCTGCTCCAACAACATCTCTGTTGTCGAATCTGTAGTAAGATAAGCAAAGGACGTGTTTAGTTTGTAGACATTTTCAAACCACAATTTATCCTCCATTGGAAACATTAAATCCTTGATGTCATCATAATAATCATCAGTTACTACCATTGCCTCAAAAACACTTTCAACAATAGGAATTTTATATCCACTATTTCGCAGGTCATCCTTAGTTTGAATTTCGGGTTCATATGATGAGGTTGTGAGAAACGATGCCAACAAAGATAAATACAAATTGGATATTACAAAGCCCATTAACAATGATAAACCAAAAAATATAGTCCATGCAGTTCCTAAGTTGAAATTTGAATCGGATATCGAAAAATAAAGAACACACTTAATAATTTCCAATAGCAGTTGGCCAAATTTAGACTTCCGTCTTATCTTGATTGCTGTGAGATATCCAAATGTTGTGGCATATATGATAAAACAGAGGACTGCAGCCCAAGTTGCTTGTTTGTATGGATGGGTTATGTATAAATAATGTGGCAATTGTTTTGCAGATGGTACCACTCCTCACCTTGTATCTACACCTTGTCGCGGTGGTGAGGCTTATGGCTAACTAAGATAGATACACGAAATCCCAAGGTGGAAACAATCGTGCTGAGGGGATTTATGGTACTGCGTCAGTGTACCGCTAACGATGGACTCCGAATACCAGGCGACCTTCGGTTTAAAGGTAGCCTTCCCGTGGTAATGCGGAGCTCTGCCATGGGTGACTGTCCTTTCTCGCGCAACTCGTGGAAGCTTCCCAAAGCTCCAAACGCAGCTAGGGCTTTTATAGTCCAACAAAGGGCGACTCCGGAAGATGGAAATTCCACCCAAAGGAGCAGAAAGACGGTGAGAACACCACCATCAAAGAGTGCTAAGGACCCAGAACACCCTGGTTCTGAACAACACAGTGCGACTCCCCAAGGAGGAAATCCAAAGAATTCCATCCCAAAAAGCAACAAGACGGCGAGGACACCGCCGACAAAGAGCACCAACGACCTAGAGCACCTTGGATCAGCGAAAAATGGTGAAGTGAGGGTGTGCACTCCGGCGACCACAGCGGAGGAGGTTCAATCATCCCCTTTTGAGAAATTAGGGGTTATGATAAAGGACCTCATGGAGTATGTCGACGCTAAGAAAAACGTCGAGCATGCCATAAAGGAGAAGATTAGGTGGGTTACGTCAACCTACCTCAAAGCAAAGGAGGAAAAAATGTCTCAGCAGAGGGCGAAAGAGCTGGTGGATACATCGCCCCAAACAGAAGAATTGCCGCAACATAAAGAGAGCTGTTCAACCGGGGATGCTGGAGAGAAACGGCCCAAAGAGAAGAGCAAAGAGCCGCGGCCGCGCAAGCGCCGTAGAGAGCTCAATGAGAAGGTGCAGCTGCAGCAGCACACCCCTAAGAGAAAAAAGGGAAAGACTCCCGAAGCAGTGACCGAGCCATCCCCACTGCAGGCGGCACGCCTCGTCAAAAACGAGAGCAGGAACCCGGACGGTTCTGCCTGGACGACGGTGGGGCGCAAAAAGAGGAAACTGAAGAAAAGAAGGTTGAAAGAGGGAAGCAAGCTGAAGCAAAAGACCAGGTCGGATGCCACTATCATCACGACCAAAGGGGAAGCGACTTACGCGGAGATTCTTCGCAAGGACAGGACAGATTCCTCCCTCGCAGAGGTCGGAAGTAGCGTAAAAAGGGTCAGGAAAACGCAAAAGGGCGACCTCCTGCTTAAGCTCAAGAGGGGAGATGCTAAGACCGAAGACTTAGAGCAGAAGGTAAAAGCATCGATAAACGAGGTGGCTGAGGTGAGAGCCAGCACAAATACGGTGGTGATCGAGTGTAGAGACTTGGATGAGATCACAACCAAGGAAGAGGTCTGCGAAGCACTGAGGACCCAGCTGGGTCTGACGGTCGAAGAAAAGGATGTCCTCAGTCTAAGAGAGTTGTGGGGGGCACACAGACGTCGTTTATAAGCCTGCCTGTTGAAGCTGCGAAGAAGGCTATCGCAGCAGGTAAGATTCGAGTCGGCTGGGTTGTATGCCGAATGCGGGAGCGGGTATCGCTAAAACCGTGCTTCAAATGCATGAAATTCGGTCACATAGCGAAAAACTGCAGGAGCAGCCAGGATAGAGGAAAGCTGTGACGAGGCTGCGGGAAAGAGGGTCACAAGGTAAAGGAGTGTGACCAAGCTGCAAAATGCCTAATTTGTAGGGAAGTTGAGGGCAGAGATAGTGGGCACGTGACCGGAGGTAACAGATGTCCAGCGTTCAAGGAGGCGCTGAAAAACAGACGAAGATAAGGTTTATACAGATAAACCTGAACCACTGTCAAGCGGCACAAGATCTGCTGGCACAGACAGTCTACGAGGAAAAAATCGACGTCGCAATCGTCTGCGAGCAGTATAGAAACCTGCAGAGCGGCGTCTGGATAAACGATAGTCAGCGATATGGACGTGTGGGAGCCGAGCCATGGAAGATACCATGAGAAGCCCAGAGAATGGCTTCACGCGGGCAAAAGTAGGCGGAATACACGTCTACAGCTGCTATGCGGCGCCAAGCCTGGCACTAGACGATTACGAGTCGATGCTGGAAAGGTTAGCCGCCGAGCGAGCCGCCATCCATCACCCGGTAATATTAGCGGGTGATTTCAATGCTTGGGCTGTCGAATGGGGCAGTCGATAAACGAATGCAAGAGGGCGCATACTTCTAGAAGTATTCTCGCGACTTAACGTGGTGTTGGTCAACACCGGAGGCGAAAACACATTCCAAAGGGGTGGGAGATCGTCTGTAATCGACATCACTTACGTGAGCGATTCAGTGGCCAAGCACCTACAGTGGCGGGTGAGCGATTTGTACACGCACAGCGACCACCAAGCCATCATCTTCGAGGTAGGCCAGGGTATAGAAAAGAGGAATCCTACGTACGGAACGGCTTGAGGATGGGCCGTAAATAAACTCGACACAGAGATGTTCGAGGAAGTATTCCTGCATGATGCGAGGTCGGCAGGAGGTGCTTGGGAAGGGGCAGAGCGAATCGAAGATTCGGAGGGGTGTTTTTTGCATTTTTAGGGGTGACAATTTTTGCCATTTTTCGCCAATTTGTTTGTAGTTTCAACCCTTTAGGAGTACCCCCTACCATTAAGTTCGCCTTAATTTAGTATAAATCAACCACCTTCGCAAATAAATATTAAAAAAAAGTGCATTTCGTCGCATTAGTTTTCATTATTACTGAAATAATCGCGAAAACCCCCTAAAAAGGTTTTTTTTTGCATTTTTAGGGGTGACGCCCTAAATTTAGGACCGCGGGACCTCGATTTTCGTGATCAGCGACCCCAAAAACTTTTAGGGTTCGATTTTCTTAACGGTGTTATTTTGGAACACCCCCCCAGGGTTTTGAATGGACTAATATTGGCATATAAGTAACACGAGGACACCATACACCATTGCTAAATCACTTCAATTCGCTGTATCTGACAAATGAGCCTTTGTGAACCACATTTTGCGTTTTTATAACATATACATACCTACAATGTCGTACAACGTAGGTCCTACATATTCTAGAGTGTAGCCCAATAATTAGGGAAATATTTCGATAAACGGGTGTATCCTTAAGTTTTCCCCACAGACTTATCATTTAATGATGGCTTAGCAGATTGAAGCCATTAGTCACTTTGTGCATTTACAGCCTCGCTAATGGAAAACTCACAACCACAGTTGGAAAATAATGTCATATCCTAGTTACGCAAAATATAAGTTAATCAATATTTAATTTGTGAAATTAAAAAAAGCCTAATATTGAATAAGGATATCTTTGATTGATTTATTACACATATTCCGGTTTTAAAGTAAAAGCTTATAGTTAAAAAAGCGATTCTACGGCTCAAAATTAAAATTAGCGTTTCATGAAATATTTGTGCAAGGGTGGGACATGGAACGATGCATGTCAATAGTTGGTAAACTGAAATCCTCTAAAACATTTCTTCTGGTCTTATTCCTATTTAAATATAACTAAAAGTTTTATATGTAGTTATCAATTTTGAAATTTAATGTTTAAAATCCAGGACACGACTTATAACTGTTTACCCCCCCCCCCCCTCCCCCCCTGCAAATATTTCTTGGTACGCCACTGGCCATGACTTATGTATATTAAGGTCAAAGGGGCTTGGAAGCAAAGTAAACTTTAAGCAAAACACACAATTTTAAGCTTACTTTGCTGAAGACTGTGAAAGCTGTTTGTTCCAAATTGCTGCGAATGCTGTTGCTTTTAAATTACTTTCAGGTGCATACTGGGCCGACTGCAAATGCTTCAGCTTCAAAATACTTTGCTGTAGAAAGCTTTCTGTTTGCTTACAGTTTTTCAAAGTTTTCCTCTTCAAAGCTTGTGTGAGCTTGTCAGCTTTTTTTCATGGTCCAACCAACTTCTTTTGTATGTGTATGTAAAGCAAAAATTTACAATTGGGTACAAAAATTTGCATTCTTCGTGATTGCATTACTCAATTTTAAGATAAGTATGAGTTCTAGCATTTATTATTTTGCAATGAAACTTTTCTTGGGTATAAAAAAAAATATTTTCTTTTTAGCGCATTTTAGTTATAAAAGTTATTTATTTTATACGTTTTTTTAATTTATTTTATTAAAATGAATGGAAATGGTCCTCGCAACCAAATTTTACAAGTGTTCACTCACAAGCGAACGTTCCTTTATTCTCATGAAAATGAAGTGTTCACTCTATATAGAGAAATTACAGCGTGGAACCTAACGAAAGTTATTTTTATTCACCCCAAATTAAGTGTTCACTCCAAAAAATGCAGTGAACACTCTTATTCAATTTTTATTCATTACACCCATCGTTACGGTTGCGGGTAGAACCTTAGATCCCGTTTCCGTTTGATGTTTTGTATTAATAATTTTCACCTTCCTTTGTCCCAGACACTGTTGCCAGATATTTAGATTCAATTGTCGATCTTGGTCTTATTCAATTAGAGCAGCGTGAAGTTGAATTATGCCTAAAGGAGTTAAATGGTGACCATTTTTATGGGCCTGACGTGACTTATTATTAAAGAAATGTTTCTGTAGCCTCTTATGTTCTTATCAAAGTGTTTAATCTGTCCTTGATGTTTCATTTATTCCTGGATTCTTAGAAATTTTCGAATATAAAACCGCTGTATAAATCGAGTTGTCGTAGCAAAATTATTATTTATAGAGGTATTGCGAAGTTATTACCTGTTCTTAAATGTTTTGAAAGCCTGGTTGAAGCCAGACTAGAATTTGTTGTGAACAATAGTATATGTGATGAACAACATGGTTTTATGAAAGGGAAGTCCACTACCAGTAACCTGGTAGTCTTTAAGAAGTACACAATTAATGCAATGGAATGAGGTAAACAGGTTGATTTTATCTTTACGGATTTTGCCAAAGCTTTTGACTGTGTCGATATTGCACTATTAATAAGGAAATTACGTGCAATTGGTTTTCATTCTTCACTTCTTAATTTAAAAAGTTCTTATCTTATTGGTCGTAAACAGTGTGTTCTAATTGATACATGTATGTAGAAAATATTTGCAGTTAAATCAGGTGTCCCACAAGGTAGTCATCTTGGCCCGTTATTATTCATTATTTTTATTAATGATGTTTGTAGCATATTTTCTCGTGCTAATGCGCTATTATTTGCGGATGATATGAAGACTAGATTCCCCTTACCTCTTTTCACAGTTCTCGTATCGAATCTATTCAATCTATCATTGTACTCGATTTGCTCTACGTAAGATTAGTTGGCATTTTGGCAAAACAGTATTCCTTCATATAATAATTCTAGATGTTTGCTTCGACTAGAAGGCATATTGCTAGTGTAATGTTTGTCAGAGATGTTTTATATTTCCGAATTAAGTCTGCTTCATTGCTTTCTCTTTTTAATATACATATATGCACCTGACGTATCTTTAAGATGTAGACCTCTATTGTTTGCCTCTCAGCATAGCTGTTTATGGCCAACATTAACCAATAACGTATTGCTCTGACCTCTTTAATAAAATTTAGGATGTAATTGATTTAATTCTGATTAGAATTGCATTCAAGTCCATTCTATGTACCTAATAATGTTGGTTATTGATATTTTATCATCTTTTGCCTAGTGTTTAATACAATTAGTTTACTAAGTTTTTTTTTTGTTTTTGTTAATGTTTTTATACTCATAGTTATAACTTGTTTAATTTGCTTCTGTCTGTTGGAGACTTACTCTGTAGACTGTAAATAAATAAATAAATACTGGGATTTTACTAAAAAAGAATAAGAATATTGGAATTTTGATCACACTTTTTAACTACATATCATATTTCTCCGGAGTTTATCCAAACTCTTGGAAACTAGCTCATGTTCAGCCCATTCCCAAAAAAAGTGAAGCCAGTGACCCTTTAAACTACCGCCCAATAGCAATAACTTCTGTTCTCTCCAAAATCATGGAGACAATAATCAATAGAAAACTGATGAAATATCTAGAATCTAACCAAATTATTCACGACAGGCCGTACGGCTTTAGACCGAAAAGGTCTACTGGCGACCTTCTTGGGTGTCTGACTGAACACATCAACCAAAGCATCCATGGCTCCTGTGAATCTGGTCTAGTTGCTCTGGATATCCCCAAGGCCTTTGACAGAGTATGGCATCCCGCTCTGCTGTCTAAACTCCAAGCTATTGGTATTGACTCAGTTCTAAGGAACTGGATTGAGAGCTTTCTTTCTGGCCGTTCAATCAAGGTAGTATTGGATGGCGTTGAATCCAACCGTCACTTCATCTCCGCCGGCGTTCCCCAAGGGGCGATCCTCTCACCTACTCTCTTTCTTATATTCATTAATGATCTGCTCTCAATCCCCTCAAATCCACTTCATAGTTTTGCCGATGACGGTACTCTGAGTTACCCCTACCCCTCCGACAACATGGGACAAGCAAGTGGCAGACCTTGTCTCTTAGAACGTGAACTCATGTCCAACTCTCTTAACGCGGGCATTCAACTCATTCTTGATTGGGGCCGCAAGAATCGTGTCGAGTTCAATGAAACCAAAACCAAGTACTGTCAATTCTCCACTAAAACTTGTACCAACTTTCCCTCCATTTCAGTGGGCGAGGAAATATTGCTGCTGACCCATTTCTTAACATCCTCGGCGTTACTTTATCCAACGATCTGCGTTGGAATAATCACATACTCCAAGTCACCAAACAAGCGTATCAATGCCTTGGCTTCCTTAAGAGATGCAAGTTCCTTCTTCATCCAGCTGCCTTGGCTACAATATACAAGTCCTACATTCGGCCTCGCCTTGAATACAACTCGTATATCTGGGCGGGCGCTCCTAAAACCACCCTGGCTTGGCTAGACAAGGTGCAAAAGCGCGCCATCAAACTTATTGGCGATATCACTCTTTGCTCCTCCATCGATCCTTTAAGCCACCGTAGGAATGTAGCAGCGCTCTGCAATTTTTACCGCTATTACAATAGCGACTGCTCCACTGAAATCAAAAACCTCCTGCCTGCACGGCAATTTGCTTCCGGCAACACAAGACTAGCCAACTCGGCTCACCCCTTCACCCTGCAGCCCTCCCCTTCACGCACATTACGGTTTAGCAGTTCGTTTATAAATAGAACAACTCGATTGTGGAACTGTCTCCCGCAGTCGGTATTTCCGAACTCATATAACATCTCAGAGTTCAAACGCAAGGTTCATCGACATCTACTCATGCACCCTCCAGACCCCTAACCTATCCTATCTCATCTTTCCTTCAGATCAAGCTTACTACTATACATTGCACCATGACTTGAACGACATGACGGACTAGTAGTACAAAGGATGACTGCTAAGCTTCATCTTATCACAAAAAAAAAAAATGTTTGCTCTGATGACTGGATTATCATTAATTATAGTGCGGGGAAATTAGCGAAAAAAAAACGTAAGAAAGGAGACAAAACTCCAAATTGGCTGAAAACTGGTACACAGCTTCCTTATGACTTTTTAAGAAAGCAATTTCGGAATCCAAAAAAATAAAACATGGCCGCCGGAGATATAGCGTTTTTACCAAGTTTTCCATGTATCTCGGTTTCTATAGATCATACATCCACGTGCGAAGGCTCAAAATGTTGACAATGAAATTTCTACAACTTTGGTTCACACAAAAAAGTTGACCCGATTTAACATATGAAAGTTATTCAAGTTCAAAGTTTTCGAAAATCACTGTTTTGGCCAAAATTATACCCAAAAACCGATATTTTCGAAATTTTTTCGAACAGTCAATACAAAACGTTGCTTCCTACAAGAAGTCCTTATGTCATTTTTTCGAAAACTTAACCCTTTCGAAGTAACTTAGTTAAGTTAAGTTAAACTGGTGCCAGCTAACTAAACAAATTTGATTTTCTATCTCGCTGTCATGAATGTTCATGATAGTGTGAAAGTTTGCAAGCTTTAGCGTAACCACTCTGGATGAGATACTTGGTTCAATTTTCTTGTAACAGATGGCACCAGATGGACTATCAGCCAGTGTTACCGCAGCGTTAGGAAAACAACTTAATTTAAACCCATGGGACCGCACGGGATTCGAACTTTGGTCACTTTATACACAGATTTTTTTTGCACGAGCTCTAGTCTAAGGCCCATTTTACACGATGAAACACGAAAGAAAAAGCTACGTACCACACGTGTTTTCTCAAGCTTTCTCTCACGTCTACCCTTCAAACTGAGCGAAACTTTCTGTTTTGTGTTTCATCGTGTAAAATGGGTCTTTAAGCTCCAAGTCGGTATTCTCTTGACAAGAGCTCAGACAAGACAGTGTAATTGCACGTGGCAATAGGTGTTTTAGATTCGCAAAAGGTGGTAAGTAAAATAAATTGGGAGCTCTAGAAAGAAACATAAAAAATATTCTCAAAGTGGGCGGTGGGCAAAATAAGGATGAGAACCTATGGTCAAACCCTTTTCTATATTTCACATATCCTGGTTTTTCTAGAATTATATATATGATTTATTGATTAATTCATATTTTTTTGTACTTCCTTTCAATTCCAGGCTCTTTAATGCACAAAGTATGTAATAGCCTTAATCTGTCAACGACTTCAGGACATTTTAGGCGGCCGGCGGGGTGAAGAATAAATCGTTTTAACGAAATATATATTCGTAATTATTATTCGTTACCCTAGAATATTATGTAATAAAAATCGATCTCCATTTAACAGGCAAAATTTTGTTCACAAAATTTTATTTGTTAGATGTGAGGACATTAAGTAGGTTGGAAATGTTGTATGGTGTACTGGTTTTGCTTATATGTCAACCAAGTGTCTACTACAGCGCGATAGAAACGGATTTAAGTAATTTGACTGGCCGTTTGCAAAAACATCACAAATTTGAACACGCACTTATCATTTCTGAGAATGACTTAAGATTTGAATTAAATAATTTTTGTTCAGAAATTCAAAATGAATTTAGTTTGCCCACGATTGTTTTAACAAAAATTTTAGATTTATGCTTAAAAGATGTTTTCATAAATAATTTTATTTGTTTTTTGTTTATTGAAAGTGAAACATTTAAAGTTTTAGAAATCGCAAATAAAGTTTTAAATCGAATTCATATTACGAAAATTCTGGTTGTTTTTACAGCAGAAACGAAGGAGAGTGACCTGTTGGGAGTTTTTCAATGGTTTTGGAAGAATGATTTCTTGAATGTTGTTGCAATGATTGCCAGAATAAGAAAGTTGTACACATTCGATCCGTTTCCTGTTTTAAGAATGGAAGACGTTACTGATTCTCCTGCAGCATATTTGTATAGAGATAAGGTGAAGGATATGAAAGGATATCATCTAAAAGTACAATATGAATATTTTCCTCCACGTATTTTTTTCTACCGAAATGAGAAAGGCAAGGAAGTCATTACTGGAACTCTAACACAAATTGTTTTAATGTTTATTGAAAAACGTAACGCAACTTTTGTCGGGATTAACAAGAAATTATCTAGTGTAGCAGAAAGGATGAATATTATAAAAAACAAGGAAACTGACTTGGGATTTTTAGAAGTGCCAGACCAACAAGACAAGAACAGCACAGATAATACCTATGGTGTATCGTTAGCTTATCCTATGAAGCTTGCACGGAGTTTCGTGATCGTATCATCTGCAAAACAATTGCCTCAATATTTATACATAACCCATCCATACAAACTAGCGACTTGGGCTGGAGTCTTCTGTTTTATCATGTATGTCACAACATTTGGATATCTCACAGCAGTTAAGATAAGGCGGAAGTTCGAATTTGGGCAACTGCTGATGGACATTATTAAGTGTGTTCTTTATTTTCCAATATCCGATTCAAATTTCAACTTAGGAAAGGCATGGACTATATTTTTTGGTTTATCGTTATTAATGGGCTTTGTAATATCCAATATGTACTTATCCTTCTTGGCATCGTTTCTCACAACCACATCATATGAGCCCGAAATTCAAACCAAGGATGACCTGCGAAATAGTGGATATAAAATTGCTCTTCTTGAAAGTGCTTTTGAGGCAATTCTAGAATCTGATGATTATTATGATGACATCAAGGATTTAATGTTTCCAATGGCGGATAAATTGTGGTTTGAAAATCTCTACAAGCTAAACACGTCCTTTGCTTATATTGCTACAGATTCGACAACGGAGATTGTTTTGGAACAGCAGAGGGTGCTTGCTCGACCGGTATTCAGAAAAGCCAAAATATCCGCATACAAATATGTATTAAGATTCGTTCTACCGCCTAATTCGCCACTTGTACAGGCCTTTGACAACCATATACTCAGATTACACGAAAATGGATACATCAGTGTTTGTGAACAATTTGCCTTTCGTGATGGACTAAAAGCAGGTTTCTTAAAAATATTTCGCGATAAACAGAAAGAATTTGAAGTAATAAAAGTTGATCATCTGCGATTGATATTTTTAATTTACTTGTTTGGTCATATTTTTGCCAGTATGTGTTTTATTATAGAGATTGTTTTATTTACAAAATATATATATCATGTATTTTTAAATATTCTAGAGCAAATAAAGAGTTACTTGTGATTTTATATTTGACGTTTTTTGAAGTAAAACTTTGTTAGACACGCCTTGGCCAAGAAGTTTACTTGGTTTCATTAGCGGCAGATTCTGACACATTATGGTCAAATTCAAGTTCGATACACACATACATATCCGTGACGTGACGTGAGACTCCAGTGCCGCATCAGTGAAAAAAATATCGGTATGGTGTAATTCTATGGAAAAAAGCTGCGAAAACTGGACATGTTTCCAGACATCGGGCACAGTGAGACACTGATGTTCTCTTTATGCTTGAGGCGTCCGTAAAAAAACCCCAAAAAAGCGTTGCCAACGATATTTTTGAAGTAAAACTTTTTTACGCTCGCCTTACCCAAATAAATGTCCATGGGAGTTAATTTGTGTCATTCGCATCAAGCTCTCACTCATTTAAAAATCAGATTTTTCGTATAATGCTAAGAAATGGATATCATCTGGGAGTCAATTCTGGTTCGGTGCAGTGAAAATATAAAAAAAAAGTTTTCACTTGACGTTTTACACACCTTTTTCACTTTATGACTGCACTCAACCTGAAAAAACGATTCTCGTTGCATTCGTGAAAACTTAATGCTGAATAAAGGCTGAATTGAATGTTTGTACTGGCAAGTGTTAGTTTGTCAAATCTAGTAGGCACATATCTAGTAGGAGGCACATATCACTCGAAATTTCACGGTGTAAAAAATTTGACAGTGGTTTGCACGGTGTAAGAATCAACCAGCCAAATCAGAATGTGGGCTTGTTCGGGCACACTTCGGCTGAGTAAATCCAGTATTATTTTACAATCAAACCAAGCAAATGGTTTTAAGTTTTGGTTGGAAACTCGTCCCGTTATGTCGTGACGATCTATTGGCGACTGAACCTAAAATAATAGAGGTTCAATATCCCTCCATTCTGGGTTACAAGTAAAAGCTATGAAGAAATCTTGACAACCATATTGACGAGCGTATGCTTCTCCTCCCCCACAGCCACACACAATGTGTGTATATATATAGATTTTCGAGGGATACCGAATCAGACCACTATCTGCGGGTCCCTTTTCGTCCCTCTGCCTAGAGTCATCTTATTGGGGTTGCAGTGGGTTGTCCCATTGCTCCCTTACTTCGACTCCCCTAGTTATCGCAAGCAGCTGATTGAAGGGAGTCTGCCTCATGTCCTCCATCCAATGGAGTCCAGTTATGGCAGCCCTTTTCCTCGCCACCGCCGGACAGTGACACACTATGTGTGTGGCCGTCTCAGGTTCCTCCAGGCACATCCGACAGGTGTCATCCTCCAGAATTCCCATTCTTTTTAGGTGATACCTGAAACATCCGTGTCCTGTAATCAGTGCCACCAACCATCTGAGGGTTCTCCTTTGCATATGCAGGATCCTTCTTCTGGCTGCGGTAATCGGCAACGTAAGCACCATCTTAGCCTGCCTACACGTGGTCATAGCGTCCCACCGTCTCCGGTGTTCCTCAGCGACCCATTTCTCGATGCAGTTCCTCACCAATCCTCTGCCAATGGCAGAGTATGGCTCCGGTCCCCAGAATTCCGAGGTTGACCCCTGTTTTGCCAGGTTGTCAGCCTTTTCGTTCCCATCGATGCCTGTATGTCCTCTAACCCAAGCTAGCGTCACGTTGTTTTGTTTCACACACCTGTTCAGTTTTTGGACACATTCCAACGCCAGAGACGCATTAATCTCTGTCTGATTCATGCGCTTAATCACAGCCTGATTGTCCAGTGCTATAAGGATACTTCTTCCCTGCACCTGACCCTCACTTATGTGATCCAGCGCGTGCAGCAGAGCAAGCATTTCCGCCTGGTAGACTGAGGTGTAATTCCCCAAAGCCAGAGAGCAGGTCAGATTTAAGTCCTCCGAGAAGACTCCCGCACCTGCTCTGCCGTCAATCTTGGATCCGTCCGTGAAGATATATATGTCTTCCGGTCTCCCTTCGGGGAGCGTTCCGTTCCCTATGAGGGTTTTATGATACCTTTCGGTCACCCTCATTTTTGTGATCCCTTCCATGGGCATCATGAGCTCCCTAATCCCTTTAATGCGATCCAGGATCTTCATGTGCCCATATAAGGTTCCTGACGCCTGCCATGCGGCATCACGTCTCATCCGAATCGCTGAGGCTGCCGCAGTCTTCATCACCTGGAGATCTAACGGCAGCAGACCTAACAGCGCCTCCAATGCCGCGGCGGGTGTGGTGCGGAAAGCACCGCTCACACCTACGCAGGCCATTCTTTGCACCTTGTCCAAATGCCTCTTGACGGTTTTCTGTGTGGCTTTAGTCCACCAGACCACCGAGGCATAAGTTATGATGGGTCTCACCATCATGGTATATGTCCAGTATGCTAACCTTGGTGAGATACCCCACCTTAGTCCACATACTCTTCTGCACTGGTGAAGCACCCTTGTCGCCTTCTTAATCTTCTCTTCAACGTGGTATTTCCAGGTTAGTCGCGAGTCCAAGTATACACCCAGATACTTGACCATCCCAGACACCTTGATCCTCGATCCAAAAAGCATGAGGGGCTGAAAATCCAGATCTTTAATCTTCCTAGTGAAGATTATCGCGTCTGTCTTATTGGCATTTATGGTGAGGCCCTGTTCCGTACACCACTGCTCAACCACTTGGAGTGCATTCCTCATGATATCTGCCGTAGTGCTCATAAACTTGCCACGTGCCACAATCGCTACATCATCTGCATACCCAACGGTATGCACGCCCATTACCTCTAGCCGCCACAATGTGTGTAAGCGTATGGGTGTATTTATGTATAACGTGGAAATGTACCTGTAACCTGTGTCGTTAAATGTGGAGTATTGTAATTTTTTCAACAAGAATTTGTTGCTTAAAAACTAACACATGCCCCAATGCTTCATAGATAAAGAAACATTCCTCGGGCATATCTTTTTACATCCCATGAAAGGATAATAAGTTACTCTTCCTGAAGCACTCCCCATTTACCCCGAAAATATAATAACAAACCGGTTTACCAAGTATTGAGCTTTGATCCATGTACGCTAGCGCAATGACAATAACATATAAACGCACCATAAGATTATTGCTGCTACGTTTCATTTAATGCGTTTACAATTCGGCACCATTATCGCTGCTGCATTCCTTTTTTCAGAACGAGTTCACTTTTTTTATTTCATTTAATAAAACAAACCGATTTCACATACAAATCATAGATATCAATTTTATGCGAGCATTAAAAATATTTTGCAATAGGGATATCGACAATATTTTCAAGGGACATTACAAAAATACCAACACACATAATCATGAAAACGAACTCCGCCGTCGTCGCCTTGTACCAAGCCCAGGGTGTGAAAGGAAGACGCTCGGAGCGCCAGATAACGGTTCCAAGAAAGAAGAAAAAATCATGAAGACTATACCTATGAAGCTTGCTAATGAGGTCTGTTAACCCAAAAAACTCTCAATCAATCATTTCATACCATCAAATTTTCATCGATTACACACCAAACAATGATGCATTTTTATATAAGATTAGCAGGAGCCCGTTGCGTCTTGCTGCACCCATCAGAGCAAAATAAAGGGACAATTGCTTCATCCCTGGGTTCTCATCTGCAATTTCAGTGTCCCAGGTTTTATTTGTTAACCCAGATGCCTCTTCCCGTATTTGCAGAAAATAAGGCTAATACCGAAAATTTCAGAGGTGGAGGGTTTCTTTCATTCTTATCCTTATTCGATTGCTTGGAGAGTTTCAGGATATACCTACTATGTTCAATGTTTTTCCATTTGTAGCTAGGACGTCAAGATTTTCCGTTTTTCCAACTCTTGAACAACCAACATACAGCTAACCGGGAAATGCCACTTAGGAGGCAAAGGGGAAATGACCAATATCCAAAAACCTCGGTTGGAGAAAAACGCGATCAAAGTTTTCAAAATACATGAAACCGAAGTAAATAAAGTGAACATTCACTTTGATAACTTTTAATTAAAAAGGGCAATCAGTCTGAAATTTTTTTTAAGGATAAATATGAATATTTCATATCAAAGAAAGCCTACAAAGCCATTTTGACCTATAATGCATATAGGTCATTTGCCATTTGCACGGCAGATATTGGCCCCCAATTTTGAATTTATAAGTTTCGATCATGAATTCGTTATTTGCTACCTTAGAAAGCCCCTCTATGCCTACTTTCATTAATAAGATAAGAATAAGAACAAAATTGGCAAATACAACCATGTTTCTGCGGCCATTTTGAATTTCGGTCATATTTCGGCGGCCATTTGCAATTTTTCAAACCCAGTGCATCATGGGAGCCCTGCACGGACATGGGGGTAATGCAAAATTTGAAGCTCTGCCATGATTTTCAAAGACGCACTTCATGATAGCTAGGAGTGGCTTTAGAAAGTAATAGAATATCCTATTATCTTTCTTTCAATATAAATAGCACATGGCTAAAATTTAAAATTTCATTAGGATCGGTTGCACGCAGGCGCGGATCTAGGATTTTTATCCGGGGGGGGGGGGGGGGTCACAGGATAGAACAAACTAGTTGGGATTTGGGACCATTCGGTCCACACGATTAACTTCCCAGTATGATGAACCTAGATGGAATAAACTACAAATTTTGCAGTAAATCAGGCAATTCCCCGTCAAAAAGTGCTAATCCAAGGTTTGAGAAATTCGTGATGTTTGTAAAAGGTATCGAAATTTTTGCACGATTTTTAAAGGTTGTCGGATTTTGAAAAGTGATCTTTTGTTCGAAGGCTATCGCTGTGAAGAACCCAAAAAAGGTCACTTCGTTTAGAACGGTTTTCATTCCATCGAGTTTATTCGATATTAGCGAAACTTGTCAATTTAAGGTCTTTCTGACAATTAGCCGAAGTTTTTCAATTTAAACAAAAAAGACCCGACCGAATAATATGAAATTTTTTTCAGAGCATTTCTTCGTTAATATTCTTTTTTCGGCACCTCAAAGAAGTCGATATAGTTTTTGGTTGGCGCGATTTCGTGCAGGTGCAAAATTCACGAACGTCGTTTAAACAAAAAAAAAAACGGTTCGACCGAATCTTATGAAAATCTTTTCAGACCATATTTTGGTTTATACTCTTCGAACGGCACGTCAACTAAGTCGATATCTTTTATAGTTCGCGCGATATCGTGCAGGTACAAAAATCACTTATGTCATTTAAACCAAAAAACCACTCGACCGAATATTATAAAAATCTTTTCAGATAATATTGTCGCTAATACGCTTCGAATGGCACCTCAAGTAAGTCAATATCTTTCGTGGTTCGGGCGATATCGTGCAGGTACAAAAATCACTTACGCCGCTTAAACAAACAAACGGCTCGACCGAATTTTATTAAAATCTTTTCAGATCATATTTCGGTTAATACACTTCAATCGACACCTCAACGAATTCGATATCTTTTTTGGTTCGCGCGATATCGTGCAGAAAAAAATGACCACATACGTACGCGCACACACACACACATACTTCCTCTCAATTTTTTGCTTAAACTGCTCCTGGGACCTGGAAAGATGAAAATACGTCGAAAATTTCGATTTTGTTTTTCGGACCGACTACAATAACCTCCTATACTGGGAACTTAATAACAAAAATAACCAAAAAAACAACACTAGCCGAATTCTTTCAATGAATAAAAAACAAAGTCAGAATAACCTTAGATAGTATATAAAGCATAGCTACAATCCAAATATAGAAAAAATAATAAAAAAGTCAGTGTTGTGTAAGAAAATTAGTCAATTTTGTTGATTCAGTCATTTTTTGATTCCAATTTTTTCAGAGTGCCAAAAAGTAAGTTAATTTCAGTCGTTTGGTTAGTTTCAGGTTTTTATGTTTGCAAAAACTAGGTTTTGTTCGTTTGTTTTTTTTTGTTTTTCGGTTTGCAAAATATTGTTTCAGCTCTATTTTTTGAAATGCGGTCTGTTTTTGGGGGGGGTCATGACCCCCGTGACCCCCCCCCCCTTGCATCCGCGCCTGGTTGCACGGTATAGATGCCTATTACGAACAAACGGACATACACACACTAGTCGGTAAGTTTTCTGACATTATCCAATTTCCGGGGAAACTTTCAAGGATATATGTACTGTACATATATGCCAAGTCAATAGAATACAATTAGCTGTGTGGCGACATTTCGAATTAAAAATAGCGGCCAGCACAAAATTGCGGAAGACTTATAATAGACTAAAAAGTAAAAAATATAACCGATAAACTTTTTCACACATTCGTAGTTGGCGCGGTAATAAGTATGTACCTATACATGACAAGTTGATTAGTTGAGTTGAGGTTGAGTTGAAAATAAAAAAGCACTACACATTACAAAAAAACTCAGAGATGCTAGTGTCGACTAAATTCAACTACGGAGCTCTCGTCTGTTTGCATAATTTCAACTCACCCCAGATAGCAGAGTTAAGTCGATCTCAGTCGACGCTTACTCATCTCGACTCCCGTCTACATGTTGTTAGACTCGGGTTCAACTTGAGTTCAACTCATCATGTATAAGTACTAAATGCAATCTGACCATTTGGCAAAAAAATCTAGAAGGCGGTTCCAAGATGGCCGATTTTTGCAATTATGTTCCCGAGCCCCCGAAATGGTTATCAAATGAAAGAGCACGACAAGTAGAATACAGTAAGCTGTGTGATGTAATTTTAAATCTAATATAGCCGCCACCACAAAAAAGCGAAAGACATAGAACAGACTAAAAAGTAGAAAATAAAAATAAATAGCTTAAAAAAACTAAAAAATACGGTTTTATTTGAAAACTAGCAAAAACCCGAGTACGTTGTAACGCCTTTCAATAAAAAAACATATATGTGCCTTGTCAGTCAAGTCAAGATTAACTTTGGGGAACCGTTAGAATGATAAAAAATGTTTACTCGCTTTCTTTCGACTATGGGTTCAAATTTTCGGTCTAATACCATAGTCGGCTACAATAACTGGAACTGATGATCGATTCCGATAGTCGGACTGCAGTAAAAACAGTTTTAAAAAAACTAAAAAAAAAAGGTTTTTATATTAAAATTTACTGAAAAGTAAAAAATAAGTTTGAATGTAAAGTTTTTATTGGTCCAGTCAGTATATGGACACAACCTATCTTCCGAAATATGAAAAAGCGTTTACATATATTCCTAATTTAGTAACACCGGAACTAATCGCTAGTGCCCCATTTGTTATTCATATCAAGTGGGTTGTAAGGATACAGGAATATTCCATTTTGTATTGGCCGCCATTTTGAATTTTGAATAGGCGTAATTCGCTTCTTCGCTTATTGTATTCCACTTGCCATACCCTTTCATTTAATTCCTATGTCGGTGGTCGGGGAGCATAATTCAAGTTGATCGGGGATATGGAAGTGGGTCAAAATCAAATTGCAAGATTTTTATACATACATGCATACATACAGATGAAGTTAATATAAAACGTAAACAAATTACCTTAAACATGCTCCCAAAAATATTGAATCTTCCAGTAAAAGTCCCATCTCAATCGGATTAGCCGTTCCCGAGATTAGCGTGGCAAAACCGCCAGATATACAGACATATAGACGTTCTGACATACACACACAGACAAAAATTTTAAAAATACTTGATTTTGTTTTAATTATTATTATTTTGAAAACACAGACGGACACCCCAATTATATTTTGATAGATAAGATAATTAAAATGTTATGCAGTTAACTAATTTGGGGGCACACTTAGGCATTGCTCACACGGGGATACTCAAATCTCGGAACGACTAAGAGACACTAGGCCAAACCTAAATGGGAAGTGAAGTGAAGTGCAGTTAGGTACCATTGCATATGAATGTATGAGAGTGACCAAAACGGAAGTAAGTGGAAGTTACATCCATGTATTTCAGTGGAAGTAACGTCTACTTCACTTCTGCGTTACTTTTCATTTAGGTTTGGCCTTCCATGGACCACGATTCGTTACTTAATCCCTTAATCCCAACAAAGCTTTATGAAAATAAATATTCACCCAAAAGGCTGGGTGATTCTCCTTTGAAAGCTTTACTTCTAAACTTTAAAGCTTCCCACCCAGGAAGCTTTCTAGCTATAAAATAAACCGCTTCACCAGGCCAAAATCAGTCTTTCACCAGGCTCGTTCCGGAAAAGTCACCTTCTCCGCTCCTATACCCAGTGACGGCTTAACCCTTAATCAAATTAGCAATTGCCTAGGGCATCAAGTATGGGGGGGGGAGCAGAAGAAGCACAAAAAAATCTGCGCGTCTCATTCTCACATCACCAGTCTTATGACAATGCTTCAAATATGTCTGGGCGTTACAATGGCATGCAACAGAAGATTCTAGAGGCGAATCCGTTCGCAATATACTTATATCCCATGCGCAGCCTATTCTCTCAATTTTTCTGGTTCAACCATAAGGTGGCGCATATTAAAAGATCATTTGGATAATGAAAGTGTTTTGAAATCTTTATCAGAAACGAGATGGGAAGCACACGCTAAAGCAACATCAGCTATTTCACAGACATATAATAAAACTAGCTGGGACCCGGTGCGCCTACGCTGCACCCATAAGTCAATAGTAAACAATAAAAACCATCCATTGACTTAATATTTTTCGAGATATGAATTTTACGCAGATGAAATGCCTCACAGAACATGGGTCTTGCGTCGGCCGCAAATTGGTCGGTATATTGAGTCTACTACATTGCTTATTGTATTCTACTTATCATACCCTTTCATTTGATACCCATGTTGAGGGGATTATGAAGAAAGTGGTAATCCGGCCTCTTTAGACGGCCGCCATGGATCTAAAGATATATTTTGTATACTACATTGCTTATTGTATTCTACTTAACATACCCTTTCATTTGATACCCATGTCGAGGTGGTTGTGAAGAAAGTGGTAATTCGGCCTCTTGAGACGGCCGCCATGGATCTAAAGATATATTTTGTATACTACATTGCTTATTGTATTCTACTTATCATACCCTTTCATTTGATACCCATGTCGAGGTGGTTGTGAAGAAAGTGGTACCCCGCCCTCTTGAGACGGCCGCCATGGATCTAAAGATATATTTTGTATACTACATTGCTTATTGTATTCTCCTTAACATACCCTTTCATTTGATACCCATGTTGAGGTGGTTGTGAAGAAAGTGGTAATCCGGCATCTTGAGACGGCCGCCATGGATCTAAAGATATATTTTGTATACTACATTGCTTATTGTATTCTACTTATCATACCCTTTCATTTGATACCCATGTCGAGGTGGTTGTGAAGAAAGTGGTACCCCGCCCTCTTGAGATGGCCGCCATGGATCATTTTAGTTTCAATAGCGTCATGGCCTACCTATTGTTTGACAGCTGCGTAAATTTGAAATTTTCATTAAATGTAATGATTCAATTTAATGACAATTTTACATTTGTCAAACAATAGGTAGGCCATGAAGCTATTGAAACTAAAATGAAGTGAAAATTCCTAAAATTACCATTTTTGTTTGGATTTTGCAGCTGTTTTTTTGGTTAAAGGTATAAAAAATAGCCTACGACCTATTCTCAGACCTACCAAATATACACAAAAAATTTCATGCAAATTGGTCAACCCGTTTCGGAGGAGTACGGTAACAAACACTGTGACACGAGATTTTTATAGATATAGATTATAGATGCATTAGACGTCATTTTTGTGGATGACATGCAAATAGGAGAAACCAGAAGACAAGCAGCTAATTTGTCAAATAAAATACAAGAATTGGGGTTCGTACTCATGTTGGTCATGCGGGACGAAATTTTGCAAACCTTCGGAAAAGTCAGCAAAGTATTACAAGACCCAGAAGTTACTCTAGAGACTTGCGCTAATCTCTACAAATCACTCGTGGATTTTTTAGAAAAATTGCGGTGCGACTTTGATTCTTTAGCAGCCCGCGCAGTAGAAAATCTACCAGATGTGAAATACAAAGACACGCGTCAAAGACGAAGAAACAAAATACCCAATGATGGTTCAGCTCCTGAAGTAAGTTTCAGCCCAAGAGAGCAATTCAAAATAACGTGATAAATTAAATGCAGAGATGCGAAAAAGAGGAAAGATATACAAAGAAACAGCAGACAAATTCTCATTCTTGAATGAAATATCCGAGGCTGCTAAAACTTATGTGTCCCGATCAAACTGCAGAATACAATCAGCACGGTACAAATCTAGTAAACACATATCCAAAAGACCTTATCACCGAACTAATAACAGAAATTCAATAGTTTCATTCATATGTCATAAGTAAAATAAGTTCCAGACTCAATGATTCGGCTCACACAAGTTTACATCAAACTCACGCACAATTGTATAAAATAATACATGATGATAAAATTGAATCAGCTTTTCCTAAAGTTGGAACAGTCCTGCGTATATTTTTATCGTTTATGGTTACAAATTGCTCAGCAAAAACGTTATTTTTCAAAATTAAAAATATTGAAAAATGAAAAAAAAAAAGACAAAGATGATACAAGAAAAGCTCGCAAATTTATCGATATTATACATAGAGACCGATATGTTAAAATCGTTAGACGTTATTGTTGTCGTACCTCCTCCTTTCATAAGGTACGTTACATCTGCTCATCTTATTTTGCAAAAAAACTAATGTTTTTAGGCGGTAAAGGTTTAAAGACCGATTCTAGTTTACATATGGATAGGGGGCCCACAGGCGTGGATTGTTTAGGGCATCAAAAAGTCTTAATCCGTCACTGCCTTGCCTATACCGTGTTGAGGTGTATAATCCGGCACGATAAAAACACATACCGAAAACCTGTGGGATGTTACCCAGGCCTTGTTGAGGTATATGGTCCGACAGTGTTCCTGGAAACATTTTCAAGACGAGTGTCAAGGTATGACCCGACCAAACACCGTACACCCCGATATATCCATATACCCTAGATCGCCTTATAGTCCAATCAATCTACGGAAATTCTCCAGACAATTGAAGGCAGGAAAAAAAATATGGGCGTGTAGAACACTTAATTTGAAGAAAGATAGCATGGTTTTTTACGGAACTGCATTGGCGAACTTAACCTAAAAAATTCGCAAAAGTCAAAAAAACGGTTTTTCGCCAATAAAACAAAAAGTTGAGCTCAGATCCGAAAAAGTTAACTGAGAAAGTTATAGGTATTAAAATTATCTTTCAATTGATGTGGTACTAAATATTGGTTAGTGTCTTATACATGGAGAAAAATGCTAAAAACCGTTAAAAATCGCGTCTTTTTCATTTATTTTTTGCTTTTTATTGATGCGACCTAGAAACTTTTTACTTGGTAAAAATGTTGCCTTTGGCAATCTGAAAACTCATATTTTTTTTTTGGCTGGAAATTTTGCAAAATATGGGTGAAATTTCGATTTTTGTAAAAAAAGGCGTTTTCGTAAAATCCTTCGTCTACAGCTCCTCGGCCTCGTAGGACCTTTTTTCGAAGCTCTTTTTCTTCGTTAAGAGTTGTACTATTATGCACTATTATTTAAAATTTGAGTTTTTCAATTTTATATACAAAAAACTCCACCGCAAAAATGACAAGTTTTTTGCCGCAAAAAAGACAAGTTTTTTATTTCATTATTTTTCGACTCTAAAGTACATACTATTTAATAAAAGTATATTAGTATATTTTTTTTCCTGCCTTCAGTTGTCTGGAAATTAACATTGTGAATCCGTAGATTGATTGGACTATTAGTAACTAGCCGCAACACACATGTAGAGAATACTAATAAGCAAGCAGGCCTTTAAACTTGTCAGTACTCCAATAAAACGGATACGACATAATCTAACGAAGTAGACAAATCATTCAAAGATTTTAAAGACACCAAAAGAAATTGCTCCTGAAATCAAAGATCCAGAAAAAAAATGTTTCTTTTAAACTTGCTACCAGAAATTCAACCATTGACAGAGGTTCAGATGCGGTCATTCAGAGGTGGGTTCTTAAATCTGACGCTAATGAAACCAAGTTTACCAAAGTTTTACTTCAAAAAACGGCAAATATAAATGCACAAGTAACTCTTTATTTAATCTAGAATATTAAAAAATGTATGCTATATATTTTTTTTATATAAGACAATCTCTACAATAAAACACATAGTAGCAAAAATATGACCAAAGAGATAAATTAAAAATATCAATCGCAGATGATCGACTTTTATTACTTCAAATTCTTTCTGTTTATCGCGAAATATTGTTAAGAAACCTGCTTTAAGTCCATCCAGAAACGCAAACCGTTCACAAACACTGAAGTATCCATTTTCTTGTAGCCTGAGTATATGATTGTCAAAAGCTTGTAAAAGTGGCGAATTAAGCGGTAGAGCGAATCTTAATAAATATCTGCGTGTGGATATCTTGGTTTTTCTGAATACCGGACGAGCAAGGACAGTTTGCTGTTCAAACAACATCTCCGTTGTCGAATCTGAAGTAAGATAAACAAAGGACGTGTTTAACTTGTAAACATTTTCAAACCACAATTTATCCTCCATTGGAATCATTAAATCCTTGATATCATAATAATCATCAGCTGCTACAATTGACTCATAAAAACTTCCAAGAAGGGCAATTTTATATCCACTATTTCGCAGGTCATCCTTGGTTTGAATTTCATGTTCATAGGATGTGGTCGTCAGAAACGAAGCTAACAAGGATAAGTACATGTTGGATATTAAAAATCCCATTAATAACGATAACCCAAAAAATATAGTCCACGCCTTTCCTAAATTGAAATTTGAACCGGATATTGAAAAATAAAGTACACACTTAATAATGTCCAACAGTAGTTGACCAAATTCGAACTTCCGTCTTATCGTGACTGCAGTGAGATATCCAAATGTTGTGGCATATATTATAAAACAGAAGACTGCAGCCCAAGTTGCTTGTTTATATGGATGGGTTATGTATAAATAATGTGGCAATTGTTTTGCAGATGGTACCACCACGAAATTTCCTCCAAACCGCTCAGGATAAACTAACGATATACCATAGGTAGTATCTGGCTTGCTTTTGTTTAGTTGATCTGACAATGCGTAAATTGCCAAATCGATTTCCTTATTTTCTAAAATTTTCAATCTTTCTGCTACACTAAATAATTTCTTGTTAATCCCAACAAAAGTTGCGTTATGTTTTTCTATAAACATAAAAACCACTTGTGCTAAAATTCCTGTAATGACCTCCTCGCCTTTTTCATTTTTGTAGGTAAAAATACGTGGAGGATAATAATCATACTGTGTTTTTAGATGATATCCTTTCATATCCTTCAATTTGTTTCTGTATGTTTCAGGAGAATTAGTAATGTCTTCCAATATTATATCAGGAAACGGATCGAATGTGTACAACTTTCTTGTTCTGGCAATCATTGCAACAACATTCAAGAAATAATTTTTCCAAAACCATTTGAAAACTTCCAACAAGTCAACTTCCTTCGTTTCTGCTGTAAAGACAACCACAATTTTCGTAATATGAATTCGATTTAATACTGCATTTGCGATTTCCAAAACTGGAAACGTTTCACTTTGAATAAACAAAAAACATATAAAATTATTGTTGAAAATATCTTTGACTCTAAAAGCAACAACTTTTGTTAAAACAATCGTGGGCAAACTAAATTGATTTTGAATTTCTGAACAAAAATGATTTAAATCAAATTTTAAGTCATTCTCAGAAATAATTAGTGCGTGTTCGAATTTATGAATTTTTTGTAAACGGCCAGTCAAATTAGTTAGATCGCTTTCTATCGCACTACAGTAGTCACTTGGTTGACATATAAGCAACACCAGCACACCATACAACATTTCCAACCTACTTGACGTCGTTACATCACAAATAAGAATTTGTAAAGGAAATTTCGCCTCCTTAATGGAGATCGATTTTTTATTACATATATTCTAGGGTGAAGAGTAATAATTACGAAAATATATTTCGTTAAAACAATTTATTCTTCACCCCGCAGCCTGAAACTGTCATGAAGGTGTTGACAGATTAAAGCTATTACATACTTTGTGCATTAACAGCCTCGAATTGAAAGGAAATCGAAAAAATGTTAATTAATCAATAAATCATTTATATAATTAAAGGAACAACAACTAAGGGGTCGTCCATAAATTACGTGAGGTGATTTTTGAGATTTTTCGACCCCCCTCCCCGTTGGTGAGATTTCGTGAGATTTGGCTCGACCCCTCCCTCCCCCCCTAATCTCACGTGAGATTTTTTCAAATTTTAAAAAATCTAGTATTTGGGCCAAAATACTTTTCAGTGCCTAATAATCGGTCTCTTCGGAGAAATTTAACTTTTTATGAGAAAAAAGTAGGAAAATTGTGAAATGATGCCCTCATTCGCAAATCTAATACTATAAAGTTATTATCCAGCAACGTAAAATAAAACCAAAATTTCATATTTATTTACAAATCGCGGTAACGATGTTGTTTTTCTTAGTAACGCAGTTGCTTTTCATACAAAATATTTCTGTCCTGGAATAGAGTCCCATATTATAATGACAAATTTCTTATAATTTCTCCTAAATGGCGTTGTAGTTGAATATCTTAATGAAAATTATAAGTTTTTAACTTTGTTAGAATTCCAATAGATACCATTTACTTAAAACATGTAATGATATAAAAAATATTTCAAATTGTGTCCCAAGAAAACATAAAATCCGAACTACCCTGTGTTACTCAATGAAAGTTAACCTTGAAATTAGTTCGTCACGATTCTATATACGTCATTTCGTTCGGATTGTTGTAATTCTTAAAAGAAACTATAATCGCCTAGTGGGGGGAATATGCTGAGCGAATCAGTCGCGCAATAGTTTTCGTGAGAGGTGCGTATGTTTATTTTGTGACCGCTGAGTTACCACCGGGAAAAGTATTGTATTGGCAATATTTACATTATATTTATTCTCATAGACAGTTATTTAGTTATATATTTTTATATTGATAAAATTTTTGCTTTATGTTATTTCATTTAGCGCACATTGATGAAATAATCAAATAGTTACAACTGCGTTACTGCTACACTGCGTTACTATTAAAAGTAACGCAGTTGTAGTATTGGTGACGCGGTTGTATTTGGAATCAAAATTCCCATATATTTCTTTTATTTTTTTATAGAAAAGAGATTCTTCACTAAATGGCCTTGACAGCAGCGGAAAAGCAGCGTCGCTATAGGCTTAAGTTAAGGCTGGACCACGAAAGAAATGCTGAAGCCAAAAGGAAACACCTTGCAAGATACCACGCGAGAAAAAAACTTGCAAAAGATACCTATGACAGAGCGGGAACACAGAGCTGCTAAGCGTAAATGGAAGATTGCAAATAAAAAACGACGAGAACGTCAAAAGGCTGCACAGCAAATTATGATTAACACACCGCCTTCTACACCACTTTCAGGAACTCCAAATTCACCTAGGTCTAGAGGACGGAGAAAAGTAAGACGCGACAGATCTGCATTATTTAGACAGAATGTGAAATTGCAGGACGAACTGGAAAAACTGAAAAATAAGTGCAATAAGTACAAAAAAAGATGCCAAAGAGCTAAAAAATCAAGCGAAAATTCTCAAGAAAATAAATATTCTACTTTATGTAATGCTATCAAAGATCGTTACAATCAATTGAAAACAGTAAAAGAAAAGGTAGTTTTGAAACAAATTTTCCAAGGAGAAGGGATATCAAAATCAAAAATGAAAACTGCTATTGTGCGTGAGACTTTGGGCATTGATCAGCTTAAACAAAAGCAGACTGCCCCCAAGAAAAACATTCTCGTTGTGAAAATCAAAAACTTTTTTGATCGCGACGATGTGTCTAGAGCTACAGCTGGAAAACGAGAAACTGTTACCTATAAAAAAACAAAAATTCAAAAACGATACCTACTGGATACAATGAAAAACCTTTATCGCTCATTTAAAAAAGAGATTCCTGTCGAAAGATGTTCATATTCATATTTCATAAAACACCGGCCATTTTATGTAAAGCCGCTTACAGTTGGTGGCAGGGAAACTTGTCTATGCAAGACACACACTAATGCGCAATATATGATAAATGTTCTCCACAAAAAAAAGATAATTCCTGATCCAAATATGAACAACCTCATCGCAAGCATAGTATGTTCAACCAATAGACGAGCTTGCATGACCGGCAATTGCCAAGACTGCAAGACCAAACAAATACCGTACCATATACGAAATGAGCTTGAATCAGTTAAATGGTCTCAGTGGATTAGAAAATCGGAAATGATCGAAAAGTCTGGTAAAAAAGTTAAGATCACAAAAAACGTAAAAGAAATAGTTGAGGGAACTCTTGGGGAATTATTTGAAAAGTTTCATCAAAACCTGGTGCAATTAAAGAAACATGTTTATAACATAAAAATACAATATAAAAGTTATCGAGCCGCTATAGATAATTTGAAAAGTGATGAAATTGTTCTGCACATCGATTTCAGCGAGAACTACAGCTGCAAATATTTTGAAGAGGTGCAGTCCCATCATTTCGGCGGATCACGGAAGCAAGTAACTTTACATACTGGAGTTATGTACACAAAAGCCGAAAGAGAAGATAAACCAACTGTAACTTCATTTTGTACCATCTCGGGAAATAATTCCCACAACCCTGTCTCTATTTGGGCACACCTTCATCCAGTTATTAGTGCCATAAAAGCTGAGTATCCTAAGGTAACAACAATTCATTTCTTCTCCGATGGTCCTGCTACTCAGTATAGGCAGAAGCTAAATTTTTATTTCATATGTACAAAAATATTCGAAGACTACAATTTCGTTCGCGTCACATAGAATTTTATTGAAGCCGGCCACGGAAAAGGGGCCGCCGATGGCGTTGGTGGTTATCTTAAACGAGAAGCAGATGCAAAAGTTGCCACTGGTTTGGATATTTCTGATGCAGAAACCTTTTTTCATACCCTGAAAGGGTTGAGCAAGATTCGTCTGTACTTGGTGACTGACAGTGACATTCAAAATGTCGAAAAAAATTGTACCTAAAAACCTAGTGCCTCTACAGGGTACTATGCAAGTTCATCAAATTTTTACAGACACTCCAGGTGAATTGCAATTCAGAGACCTTAGTTGCTTTTGCCAAAGAGGTTTTTGCATTTGCTTGAATCCAAAAACATATCAGCCAGTTCCTGTTCCCGTCGTTGGCACAATCAGCCACTCTAAAGAAAATAATTATTTAGATGGATTGAACGAGAAAGAAGTGCTAGCCAATACATCCAATATCATTCTCGAACCTAGAAGAACTTATTACAATATGGTTTATTCCTCATCCTCCAGCTCTGACGAGGAGCCACCCTCAAGTTTGGTCAAACCACCAGTTCCTAATGTAAGAGAAATTGAAAAAGAAAACGTTCATCTATCGAAAATATCAGACGGTGTTTATGTTTTGGTTAAACTTTCTTCCATTCAAGACAAACATTATATTTACCTCGGAGTCGCTAAAAGTGAAGTTGATGAGGATGAGGAGGGAGAAGTCTTGATCATGTTTTATAAGACTGCAGACTGTACTGGTAAGAGATTCAAAGAAGTAAAGACTGATATTTCTTACGAACTTTCTGATAACATTTTGGAAATTGTCCCTAATCCTAAAATGATAATGAAAGGTAAACAAGTGTACTATGATTTTGATAAACCGTTGAACGTTTTTGAAAAAAAAAAACTGATTTAAATGTACCTAATATGTTTTAAGAAGTTAGTTATTTTTGTTAAATAAATAAATAAATAAATAAATAAGAAGTTTTTTTAACTACGGTTATTACATACCAGGGTGGATAATTTGAAGCTACTTGTGTTATTTTATATTGGGTTAAATCCTTGGAAGTCATTTTTTTTATTTATTTTCTAATATACGTTATGAAAATTGAAAGTTGTAACCAAGATACTGCTGCGTTACTATAATTACTACTGCGTTACATTTTTGTCCCCCGGTTTTCAATAGCATTTGGAGCAATATTTAGGTTTCTGTTTAGTTAAATTATCTTAACTTCATACATCTCTTATTCATCATAAGTCAAAGTTTCTCTCGTTAGTTTGTGTTAATACATATGTTCTTTTTGTCATTATTTGAAAGAAGTTTAAGTTTTTAAAAAGTAAGACTGGTAACGCAGTGATCTAATTTATAAATAATATTTCATTGAACTGATTATTTGTGTAATTTAACTTTATAGGTAAACAGCATTAATGTACTAGTTTAAAACTGGCATATTAGTGAGCTTAATTTATATGATTTAAAAATAAAACTTATATTTATACTAAAGTAACGCAGTGTTTCATTTTTCGACGACTTCGTATATATAAATAGCCAAAAATATTGTAATATCATTAACCCTTGTCGAGCGGCATAAATTTACAACCTTAAGAGGCGGCATAGGTACAATTGTACCTTCATATATTTTGTATGAACAAATCCATTTTAGGTATAATTTTTTACAATTAATGAATAATATTTAGTATATAGATATTGTGTAGTCATGTTTTGTGATATTTTACCTGTATTCAGGAGTACCAGGAATTTTTTTTTGCATTTTATGACAGGTACCTAATAAAAATAATAAATATTTGCGGTATATCTGATTCAAAGGATTTTATTACCCTGATTATTCTTGGTATGGAATACTAATTGGTTTTAGATTAGGATAAGAGTACCTGCTCTTATTCCAAGACTTATTGGAGTCCCTTTTGATATTCCAAGAATAATATAAGGAAATATTATTTCCAGGTACCTAATAAAAATAATAAATATTTGCGGTAGATCTGATTCAAAGGATTTTATTACCCTGATTATTCTTGGTATGGAATACTAATTGGTTTTAGATTAGGATAAGAGTACCTGCTCTTATTCCAAGACTTATTGGAGTCCCTTCTGATATTCCAAGAATAATATAAGGAAATATTATTTTTTAGAATAATTAGGGTTATATTCTTATGATTCAATCAAGAAGGTATAAAAGAAAAAGTAACTTTGACAAGCATTTAATATTGCTTGAGGCTTTGTGCAGTGAAGATATTGTTAAAGATAAAAGTTATACTAATCATTATGAGTGATGAAGCTAGACCTAGTACCAGCCGCAGTTCAAGAACACGAGATTGCAGGTCGGTGTTATATAGTGACAAACCTATAATGTAGTAGTATTTCATAATACAATTTCCATATTTTTACAGATATACATGCGAAGAAATCAGTGGAATGCTCGAAAAATCTGATTCTGAAGACGAGGGAGAACCGTACTGTGCATCTGATGACGAAAGTTACGTACCACAAGTTTCAGCAGAGGAAGAGTCTGATATTGAACAAGAAATGATCATCGAACATGAAGAAGAATACGACTCAGACGAAAGTGTTGAAGATGAAAGTGTGTCTCCAAGTGTGGGTGATATATGGACTTCGAAGGATGGAACTCAATGGCGTAGTGTTCCACTACCCAATGCTCAAACAAGACGTCGTAATATCGTAAGACAAAAAGGTGGAGCTGCAGCAAACAGTAAGATGTATACAGCAAGAGAAATATTTAAAACAATCATGACTCCGGAAATGTGTGACATCATATTACGCGAAACAAATCGGAAGGGCAAGAGAGTTTGTGAGGATTTCAATAATAAACTGGTTCAAACGTTTCCTGTAGCTTCCAAACGGCCACCACCAAAAACATTCAAGCCATTTAGTGAAAGTGAACTCGACGCATTTTTTGGTATACTTATTTCTACTGGTGTGCACAAAGATAATAAAGTGAATCTGAACGATTTGTGGCAGGTTGATGCTCTACCTCTTATACGTGCAGCAATGCCTCGTGACCGCTTCAAGATGATGCTGAGATTCATCCGATTCGACAATGACATTACACGTGCAGAACGTTTGAAATCTGATAAAGCTGCACCAATACGGGACATCTGGACAATGCTGAACAGAAATTTGGAGAGAGCCTACAAGCCACATGAATGCATCACAGTCGACGAGCAACTATTTCCGTATAGAGGACATACCAAATTTACCCAATATATGCCTTCCAAACCGGCTAAATATGGGATAAAGGTTTTCTGGGTTTGTGATGCATCAAACGCATATCCGTTACAAGGTCAGCTTTATACTGGAAAACCAACAGATGGCCCTCGACAGGTAAACGTTGGTGAACGAACAGTTTTGGACCTAGTCAGCAAATACAAAGGTTCTGGAAGAAATGTCACCACCGACAACTTTTTCACATCTATGGAACTAGCTAAGGTATTGAACTCCTGGAACATGACGTTAGTTGGCACAGTAAGAAAAAATAAAAGGTTCCTGCCAAGCAACATGCAGGCCTCCAAAGAAAGGCCTATAAACTCGACGAATTTTGCCTACAATAATGAAGCAACAGTTTGTTCATATGTGCGAAAGAAGAACAAAGCAGTCGTGCTTCTATCAACCATGCACATGACGGGAGAAGTCGAAGAGACGCAAGCAGCCAAACCAGAGATAATAACATATTACAATAAAACCAAAGGCGGAGTAGACGTTATGGATAAAATGTTGGGAGAATATAGTGTCAAACGACGGACATTGCGTTGGCCTCTGGCATTTTTTTATAACATGATTGACGTCTCTGGGTTAGCATCGTACGTCATCTTCAGAGAACACAACCCACGTTTCTGCACAAAGGATCAACGAAGAAAGTTCCTCAAAGATCTTGCCACTCAGCTTTGTATGCCTGCAGTCGAAACTCGGAGTACAAACCGAATGTGTATGAGGAATCATTTCCTTCGATGTGCAGTGGAAATGGTGCTTGGAAAACGCATTCTGGTGACGTCAGAACCAGCGGCTGGACGTCAAGAACCTCATGGTAGTCGTGGAGCCTCCCCTGTCGTTGGTAGCTGTTATATCTGCCGAGAGCTGAAGAGGAAGCAGCGCAAAACTAGAAAGTCCTGTGTGGTTTGCCTTAATCCCGTTTGCGATGAACATTCACTACCAAAGACGACGTGCATTAATTGCGAAGAAAATCAATAAAATAAAAAAATCTTAATTATATTTTGTAAGGTACAATAAATTAACATAATCATTCAAAAAACGTTGATTCTTTTTTTTTCTTGCATTATCTTCATAGAAAATATATAAAGGTACAATTGTACCTATACCGCCATTTATAGGTGTAAAAAAAATGTGATCTCTTGATAAGTGAGGGGGTTGAGATATTTTTCTGAAATTTGACTTATGAAATCTAGGCCACAAAAGTAGAGATGTCAGAAAATATGAGGGCTCTATTGCTTCTGGGGAAAGAGCAATCAAAATTTAAAAACGCAAAAGTTACAATTGTACCTATTCAGCTCGACGAGGGTTAAGAACATCTCTGCGAACATACGTATATTATAAAATAAACTATTACCATTCTGTAACAACAATTAAAAATAAGAAAATATAAAACGAAATTTCAAAGTTTTTAAAAAAAATTACAGCCCAAATTAGGCATTGAAAAGTATTTTGGCCCATTTACACTAAAAATACGTATTTACGGTCGTAACCACAGCAAAACGAGCCTTCCTTAGAATATAGAACTGCAGGAAGAGCCCTCGCTTTTAAAATGCTTGTTTGTTACCGTAGTGAAATCTGAGTCAGTTGAGTGTCAAATTATATCTGATTTGTTTACATTAAGATGAATTGCCATCAGCGAATTAGAATTCTTGTAAACAGTTCATCTGGGCCGAAGGGGGGTGTTGGGAGCAAGATATTATTTGAGATAACTGATAATTTGGACTCCTTGCCTTCCTCTATTCTACTCGCTTTTCCGCTTGTAGGGGACATACAACTACCAAAACGTGAGCACTCACTCAACAAGCATTTCATTACGCTAAAATTCGGCGTGTGCCTTCTTGTAGTTCTAAATTCGAAGGGCCTTTGGGCGGGTCAGTATTATTTGGCTCGTACTCTAACGCATTCGGCGAGACACCCGTTTGGCTAGCCAGTGGAAGCTAAACAATCGACAACAAATTTTTGTGGGGGAGTTACCCATTTCTTAAGGCCCCAATTTACACACAAGTCGCTAGCAGGCCGCGGCCTGTATAGGGCCTGCAGTTCCAGAAAGTTGACAAAACTCGCTATAATATATAATCTAAGTAATTATACATTTATTTACATTATACCTTGCGTAAATAAAAAAGAAAGTACAGTGGTATATTATCCCACTGTTCCATTATTGGAACGGTACTAAAACAAAAAAAAAAATAACAATTCAAAAAAAATTTTTTTTAATGTTTTTGTGTTTATACTTCCTATTAATAATAACTGACAAGAGTTTCACAAAAATCGGATAAATTTATACATGCTTGGGATAATATGGGTTAAACTATAAAATTACTTGGCTAGGGACTGACAAAGTGACTGGATCAACACAAGATTGCACAGCAATTGCCGCTCTGCTCTGATACAAAATGCCCATTGCAAAGGGAGTGCAGTCTGGAGATAATTTCATTTCGTTCTTTAAAATCAACTGGATTGCATTCACTCTACAGTCATGTAAAGCCGCGAAATTTTAAAATCCGTTAATAGCTAGGGACTGATGATTAAAATTGAGGACACTAATTTCGACCTTTAGAAACATATTTATTGTTTTCTTAAATCACAAAAAATAATGAAATTAGTTGTGCATACTTTAATATTGAAAAATTATAAAGAAAATTAAAGTATAAATTAATTTTTTTTTTTTTCGAAATATTGATGCCCAAACACAAAATTTCGGTGCACGGACATGGCTAGGGACTGACATTTGGGGTCAAAAAGTATGATTTCAAGAGTATAGTGTAATATTATAGGCCTGCAGCGAATCCCCAAAAATTGCTCTAGAAATAAAAAAAAGTGATGGAAATGAGATAACCGGTTGAGACTAATTGCAATCGATAGAGGATGGAAAAATGCATCTACAGTTGATTTTGGCCGAAGTTTGGACATGGCCAACACATAAAAAAGTCATGAAAATGTCTTTTTTTCGTAAGTGCGGTTTGAACGAAATTTTCACTTTATCTCGCATTATCTCAGTTGATATTGCAGATAAATATCAACTTCAAATTTTAACATAGTCTAATTTGACTAATTCCCTAAATATAATATTTTAACCGAACGGTTTACATCGTTTCAAAACAAAATGGCGAATGTTTAAAAATTTTCAACAAATTTGTGAGATTTTATTTTCCAATCAAAAAGTTGTGTTATAGATTTTCGAAATTCGCTTTTTTGGCTATTGTACATTGTAGTCGAATTCTTAAAGCAGTTTTCTGTCTTATCTTCCAGATAAAAATATCGTCCCGTTCAAAAGTTACGGCAACATAAGTTGACGCTCGACTTCGCACGCAACAAATGTTCATAGTACAGGTAAATTAAGCCGAAAATCAAAATAGCGGAAATGATTGGAAACAGGCTGAAAATTGGCTCAGAGCTTCCTTTTGGGGTTCTTAATAATAGTCCATTCAAAACGCGGGGAGGGGGGTGTTCCAAAATAACACCGTTAAGAAAATCGAACCCTAAAGGTTTTTGGGGTCGCTGATCACGAAAATCGAGGTCCCGCGGTCCTAAAACTAGGGCGTCGCCCCTAAAAATGCAAATCAATCCGCGATCGCGCAAAATTGCCGAATTGCCCTTTTTGTCATAATTAAAGGTAATTTAGGCGATCAGCAATTGTGCACGCGCAATTGATTATTGCAATCGATTTGCAATTCGAAAGGAGGGCGATCGATGCACTCTTAGTGGAAAATCCAAATTATGTTTCCGGTGTCTGGTAGCGAAACATTCCGGCGGCCTTGAAATCCTGGGATTTAAATTATGATTCCTGCCGCGCTTCCTTGTTCTTGCGTGCTTGAAAAGACAAAGATATAATGAGTGTGGACAGCCTCTCGTCGCGGCATTTCCTCCATGCAAACGAGTGGTGTCCAGATTGTTGAGAGGTTAATTTAAGGGGCCTCGACTCGCCTAGAGTTGAAGGGAAAGGAGTTTGGGAGTAAGGGATATGTGAAAGTAGGGAACTAAGTGTATGTGAGTTTGATCATTAGATGTGTACCTGTGGGTATAAATTCCATTTCCTTCGTCTGATTTGGTCGTCTATCCTTTCTTGCCAGCGGATTTTTAGGATACGACGCAAGCATCTGTTGATGAAGACTTGTAGGCGCCCTGTGATGAATTGGGTGACTTTCCATGTTTCGCAACCCTACAAAAGAACTGCCTAAAGTTTTTCTGTGAAAAAAATGATATTTTGATTCATAACTCTGGAAGTTGGTGGTGTAGAACCTTCGCTTTTATAGTTTAGATAGGTGGGAGTATTCTGCGTATACTGCTACCTAATTCATGGAAGTAGGTCATCGGGTTACCAAAATACAGGGTGATATGTTAACCTCTATCAAAAAAATTTCAAAACGCCATAGTTACCAAACCGTTACGATTTCTGCCCCCTCCCATATGATTTTTTGTTCGTCTATCCAAAGCCTATCTACAGCCCGCCACTTTGTAACTTTAGGTGGGACACCCTGCATAAAGAAAACAATATAAAAACAAAATAATTTTTCATATGTTTTTTCTTTACCCTCCATTTTCCGAACAGCCGTGAGGTTTTCCGGGAAAAGCTTATATAACTTTTTTTGTTGAGAATTTTCATAGCTTTAATTTTGTCTTCTTAACATTTTTCCAATTTCGACGTTTTTCCGAGCTACGGTCGGGAAAGCGTCGTAAAATTCTTTCAATCGGATTTTCTCGTGATTTTCACGAAGTACGGCCCGGAACTCAACGGTTACCTTTTCACCAATTGCTAAACTCCCACCATTCCAAATTTCATTAACCTACAATTTTTTTCGCAGAAGAAATCTCTAGGAGCTGTACTATGTGCCTTGTTTGGCGAATTAATAAATATATAAATAAATTTCCGTCTTGGATGGGGCCCGGGTGGTGATTCTTATTGGCTGTGCACTGTTGCTGTTTTCCTGAGGTTCCTGTGTAAATGAACCATTCAGGGCGGCGAAGAAGTAATCTCTCCATCTTTGGAGTTGCCCCTCGTCGCTGCACAGCAGCCTTTTATCCGCACTCTTAGCGGCATGCTTTTTAGTAGAGTGCTTTCCCGTGAGCTGTAAATTTTGTACACTTGTTAAGGGTGGTGATAAGAACTACCCCAAAAAAATTCAAGTTCATAACATCCCCGGGTGATACCCTAAAACCACCCTGTTTCGATACCTGACACCGGAAACATAAGTCAACGTCAGGCAATCGAAACGTTCTGACCCTATCACTGTTAGGGCATGATACTGATACCCGGAATATTGACGTGCTAAATTTGTTCTCTACAGAACATCTTGGGAAAATAACAGCATACTTGAAGGAGACCTGGTGGGGATTGTCGCACTTTGGAACCTTTAGCGCTAGTATTTTCGGCATATTTATCATCATTCGAGCCATAAAGTTTTTAGTGGATATAATAGTCAACCTGCACATAATTAGGAGAATTCATGGATGGAGTTGGCACATACTCGCCGCACTAGGCAACTCACTTACAACTTTAATCGTTCACAAGCATCATCAAAGGACCCATGAAACCGTGTTATCATCTGTTAGAATTAACGATCAACCAGAAGCTGAACCTATACCGCAGTCAAATGATGTCAATCCCGGGTCTGCAAGCCTCCCAACAACAGCGGAGGCCGATACCATTACTCTTCACACTGTAACGGTCAGTTTTGCCTAAATATCTACTTGACTAAAAATTACTGTGTAGAAGGAAATCGAGTAGTTGGTTGGGAACAAAAAGGTAGGCGGGGAGAAATGAAAAAAAAAACAGAAAATAGGAGTTCGAATTTTGACGGAGGCAGAAATTTACTGCACAAGTTTTTGTTCGGAAAAATTTAAGATAAAATAAAAAAAAATAGAGTTCGAATTTTGACGTATGAAAAAATGGACTGAAAAAGATTTTTGGTCCGGGAAAAAAGTTGGTGTTCGGGAAAAATTAAAAAGAAAATAAAACCGGAAAAAATCCGTTAGGAACATCTAAGACTGGCTGAAGTAAAACCCGTCATTATTCAGTTCATGTGAACAAAACTACCAGTTCGTGTCGAATTATCAACAAGCCGGACTATTTTGGTGACTATTTTGGTGCTGTGAATTCCAGTCGAAAATACAAGAAGGATTAGGCCCAGCCAAAACATTAACAAATAGGAAAGGAGTTTGGAGAGGTACCGAAGGGTATACCAGCAATACAAAAATTGCTTTAGTTTATGGAGCCGGATGTGCAGGTTTCGGTGTTTTAAGTAGCTGGAATTTTTTACAGGAAAAGTGCGGATTGGTGTTAATCTGTACCAACTGTTTTATTTATTTAAGGGGAAGGACCCTGCGTTTCTAATTCTTCGTTTATCTGTCACCCAAAATTTCAGAAAACACTGGAAAAACGGGTAGAGAAATGGTTTAAGATCAGAAGACCGAGGGGGAAGGAGAACAGACCGAAGCTTATCCAACGTCACTCGAAAAGGTTTTTAAATAGAACAATTAGCTGAAGAAAATTAGATGATACTTATCACACTAGTATAAATACGGAACTTCAGGTAATTAAGCAACCTCTATAGTGCATCCACACCAGCTGGATCATAGATAAGAAAACAAACAAAACATACACAAAATAAAATAATCAAAACTTTCCTTTTTGCTTTAATTAAAAAAAAAAAAAACCAGAAAAAATATTCATTACTAAAATAATAATTTTAAATAGTAGTTAGTATTCCATTTATAATATTTATAATATTCTTTATAATATTCTTGATAATTATTAGTGAATTCGTGTTGCTCCTTGTCGGATCTATTTTCTTCTTTGTTGGTTCCGAAGTGATTCTATTGATTGTAATCACATTTGTACAAAACGAGGAGTATTGGCCAGTACTGTGAGTTTTTCTTTTTATCTTGAGCTCATACCTATGTAACTATATTAATGAAACCTTAATTTTGTTGACTTTGCTCATTTAATTTTAATAGTGGACAAGGAATTATAAATTATTGTCGTGGTTGCTGGTTGTTCTGTGTAATTGTGGTTCTGATGATTAAATGTTTGTAATGAATAAAATGACCATGCGTTAAATTTGTTTCTGGTGGAATGGTTGAGGGAGGGGGTCATTCCTTTTCAGGGTGATGCGGCTCAGGCGATGCCGGGAGAATGATGGACGGAAGTCAAAGTTGCACAGACACAGGTAAGTGGTGAACCAACCGCGGTAAGCCCCGGCCACACACCCCACGACCCCTCCGGCGAGCTAGACAACTCCGTGTGGCCGGCGTAGGAGTTCCGGATTTTCTTTTTATTTCTTATGTATGGTGTTGGCTCCTTGGCCATGCTCTTCCGGGCTTGTGGCTAAGGGGGTAACACCTCGCATAAGTGGCGCCCACTATTTATATCGCGCCATTATGCTGTTACAACACTTTGAAGGATAAGGTAAATTTATACCCACAGGTACACATCTAATGATCAAACTCACATACACTTAGTTCCCTACTTTCACATATCCCTTACTCCCAAACTCCTTTCCCTTCAACTCTAGGCGAGTCGAGGCCCCTTAAATTAACCTCTCAACAATCTGGACACCACTCGTTTGCATGGAGGAAATGCCGCGACGAGAGGCTGTCCACACGCATTATATCTTTGTCTTTTCAAGCACGCAAGAACAAGGAAGCGCGGCAGGAATCATAATTTAAATCCCAGGATTTCAAGGCCGCCGGAATGTTTCGCTACCTGACACCGGAAACATAATTTGGATTTTCCGCTAAGAGTGCATCGATCGCCCTCATTTCGAATTGCAAATCGATTGCAATAATCAATTGCGCGTGCACAATTGCTGATCGCCTAAATTACCTTTAATTATGTCAAAAAGGGCAATTCGGCAATTTTGCGCGATCGCGGATTGAGGTGCGCGTGCGATGCATTCAAAAAATCGAAGAGACATCAACCAGTCTGGAAGTCAAAATTATCACCGCCGGATGGATTAGCGCCGCGCCGCGTCTATTATCAATAATTATTAACTTTCCTTTTTTTATAGAAAGTTTTAGTAAATTTGTTCAATAAAGTTCTTAACTTTCCCTTTTTTGAATAAAGTTTGATTAAATTTGTGTAATAAAGTTCTTATTGTTACTACATACTAATAAATTACAAAAGCATTTCATTACAAAATCCCTGTAATTATTTCACACCCCCTATAAATGATTATTTTGAGACAAATAGTTAGAGGCTTTAGACCCCGCTGCATTTTTGCACACTCATTAAAGGTAGTATTAGGGAACTACCACAAAAAATTGCAAGTTAATAACATCCCGCGGATATGCGGATGTGCGGATGTACGGAAGTGCGGATGTGCGGATATGCGGATGTGCTTGCGAAGAGAGACAATTGAAATTATTTGAGCAGTTCCTGAATAGCGTTAAAGATGGGGAACAAAAAGACAAGTTTGAAAAGTAATTTCTAAAAAATTGAAATTGCTTCCATTAAGAAAACGATGCAGCATTGAAGTGCAATTACTGGAAATAGTCAACACGGCAGTAGCAGATTTGGAGACTGGTGAAAACCCAGAAATAATTTTGTAAATTTTTCTAAAATTTACACCAGAAATGTTAAATTTGAGTTCTTGAGATGTGTAATGTGAATTAATAGTTTATTCAGAAATATATATGTATGTACATGTTATTTTTTAAATTTCCGTGTTTCATTTTGAGTTGTGCATTGTACAATTTTGCCAGTATAATTTTTTCCGCGTTCTCCGGATGCATGTGAAGGGTTGTTCGTAGTACTCGCCATCGTGCTGTCAATATACCTAAAAAAGAAATAGGTTTATTTCCTAAATATAATTGACTGAAGAAATTTACCAAATGTATTTTCTATTGTTACTCGTACTTTCGATATTCTGTAGTTTGTTGCTGTTTTTTCAGAATTTAGGTGTATCCCAGGGAATGGTTTCATCAAATTAGGCAGCAACGGGAATGCAGCATCGTCGACAAAAAAATGTGGGAATAATAAATTGGTATTTGGAAGTTTGGCAGGTGCAGGTATATTCATTTTTTTTGCTGTGATCTCTTTCCCTAGATTAGATCTAGCGAAAATTCCTCCATCACTTTGGAAACCATATGCGCCCACGTCGATTGCAGTGAATATATAATTGGCAATAGGGGGCCTCGGTAGCCTAGAGAGTAAGGCGTCTGGCTACTATCCCAGAGGTCCCGGGTTCGATTCCCGGCCAGCCCAGGGTCCTTCGCCTTTTCCACTTTCCCACCTACATAACTTTCCTTCTTTCTTCTTCCCTCTTTACATTCCAGATTCCTGCTGTCATAAACTTCCTTCGCCCTTCCCCGCTCCACCAAAGCGCATGTCATCGGTTGGTTGATGAGATTCAACACGTTTCAGGAGGCATAACACTCCAGCGAGTTGTTTCTCGATGCCCCGATGTCAAAGTCGCAATAGTCATGGTTGGAAGTAGGTGGACTAAAAATATCGGGGGTAGGTTGTGGCAGTTCCTTCCTTCCCCGACTAGAGCTACTGTTCGACATTGCACTCTATACGAAGAAAATAGATTGTCGACAGTATAAAGGGCCTTTCCTGAGACTCTAGTCTTTCACATAAAAAAAAAATCACATATAGCCAAAAGCACTACACTTTGATGTCCTTTTAATTAAAATATAATGACCCACTATTCGGTGGGGCCACAATATTAATGTGTTTGCCATCAATAGCACCAACACAATTTGGAAGATTCCATTTATTTTCAAAATTTTTAGCAATTCTCTTCCATTCTTCACGGTGTGGGACTGCTAAATATATTGGGCCCAATAATTCCCACATCTTTTCGCATGTTTCCAAGACAATATTTCTCACTGTAGTATGGCCTAATTTAAAGCGGGCCGATAAAATATGGTATGCACTGCCGTGTGCTAAGTAACTAAAAGACATTGAAATTGTTATAATAATAACCTTTATATAATTTATAAAGTTAAAAGCAATCTTTCCGCTGGTTGAACTGGGGTTCTAATAGAACATTTAGTCAAAGATAGCTCCAATAATATTGTCTTCATGCATTGTCTTCATTGATTGGGCCGTATATCCTTCGGAGAACCTTCCTCTCAAATATATCCAGCTTGTCTGCGGATTTCTGGGAGATACTCCATGCTACTGTACGTATGATGGTTTTGTAGATTCTTATTTTAGTTTTTCTGTGGATGTCTCTGGATTTCATGACTGGCAGTAGTGAGAAGTATGTTCTGTTCGCGGCGTTTATTCTTCTTTGTACGTCTATCGTTTCATCGTTGTCTTCGCTGACTGTGGACCCCAGGTAGTTAAATTGGTTTACCCGTTCAAAATTATATTCCCCCCAGGTGGTATTGTGGTTTCTTCTTCTTCTTTCCACCCTTGATTGAATTAGAATCTTACTTTTCTCTGCGTTTATTTGCAGCCCTATATGTTTTGCTCCATCTTCAAATTCTGTAAATGTTTCTCTAAGATATGACAGTGATCTTGCAAGGCAGTTTATATCGTCGGCATATCCTGCCAACTGTTTGGATTTGTTAAGCAGGGTTGCGTTCGCATCAATGTTAACCTTGCGAATTACTCCTTCTAGGCAGATATTAAATAGCATGGGTGCCAGCCCATCGCCCTGCTTTAAGCCTTGCTTGACTGGGAAGGACTCCGTCTGTTCCGGCGACACTGAAAATCAAAAACTAAAAAAAAAAACCAAGAAAAAAGGAAATTAATAAAAAAACACCAAATTTCACAATATTTTGCACTTTATTAAAATTAAACCAAAATTATATAAATCTACAAAAAATATATACAAACAAAAACACACACGTCAAGGGACAACACTAAACAACAAGAAATTCGTACCTGCAAATAGAAACGAATTATTAAATATAAATATTAAATTTTTACCTGTTTTTAAAAACCAAAAACCGACCAGAAAATCCATCCAAGAAGATGCCGAAATGCCGTCGGCAAATCGACATTCTGTAAATAAAAAAGATTACAAAAAAATCCACAACAGGTTCCACAAATTACTCACCTGACAACCCCAATGGAGTGATCGCCGGCTCCTCCTCGTTCATCCCCCACTAGAATCCTGAAAATATAGATAAAAATTAGTAAATAAACTAAAATTAGAATAAAATACTTACCAAAACAAACAACTCCATTTGACGTCTACGCGTCAGAAGAGAACAGCTGATCGGACATCGCACACAAATCTAGTACATAAACCCGAAATTATGTACTTCGAGAACGAAGCCCCCTACTACAGAATAGCTTCAACCATTATTCAAAGAGAAATAAATACCGACGCACAGACGGCGTTAAATCAGATTGCTTTTAATCTTTCTAGAGTCTTGAACTAGAAGACAAAATCTGTATTGAGGTTTTAGCAATAAAGCAATTTCAAGCCTAAGTATCGAACTTAGCATTCTGAAAAGACAGAATTGAGGTCTTTTCCCAGTAAAGCCCGAATTAAAGACAGTTTTGAAGTCTTTAATACAGCAGTAACTTAATCACCAAAATTGATTTCAGCAGTTACTCTAACCAACCACAGAGGGACGAATTTGCGAAGAAACAAGGCAAAGTAGTCCAGCAAGCCACAACCAGAGCAGCAAGCAGCAACCAGGCAGCAAACAACAAGCAAATCCCAAGCGATTCCCAAGAAACGAAACCAGAGTGCAGCAACACAAAGGTTATTCCTGGCTGTTCTAATTGCAGAACACATCAGGCGAAACATCGATCGTCATCTGACAGATAGGTGGCGTTATCAATTAAGCTATCAGAGCAAGCAATATTTTGGTAATTCTTATTTACAAACAAATAAAGAATAATTTACGAATTTTCAAGTACTAAATCACGAATTAATAACGAATTTAAGATTGAATTGAAATATTTTGGCAATTTGTTGAATTTTTACTGAATTTATATTTGAGAAAATCTCATAATTAATTGCGAATAAATAGTAATTTGGTTATTGGAGAAAGTTATCTTTTTATTGAATCGCACCCTTCCGGCACCTTTTTATTGAGTCAGAAATTAAATTGCTAATTCTGAACATTGGTCCTTCGAGCCGGATCGTGATTCAATAAGATAACTTAAGCAGCAATACAAGCATGGATGCTTTAATAATTCAACAGAGCGAAGTACGAGAGAGACTCGAAAAGTCTTTCAGAAACTATCTCAAGGATGGCCCATCTAGGAAGACAGCGCAGTATTTTCAAAAAAGGCTCAAGATGCTCGACGATGACTGGACGGAATTCAAGAACAATCATCGACAGATTACATCAGTCAAGACGAAGAAGGACGAGAAAGAGCAGCTATACTTCAAAGAGGATTGGTATGCCGACACAGAAAACGCCTATGTCGAGATGTACTGCAAAATCGATGAAGACTATCACAAAACGCTGTCAGTCACAGAACCAGTCGCACGAGCGGTGCAGTCATCAGCCGATTTAACCCTTCGTCGGGCGCGCTCCTAAGCGGAACAAAATCAGGCGCACCCGGCCTGAGAGGCCACATATATTTTAGCCCCCCCGCTCCTCCCCCTAATCAATTTTAACTCAAAAGACCGGAAGGGAATCCTTCGGTAGGATCTAACGAAAGCAAATATTCCGAATTGAACGGAAAAGAACGAGTTTATTGAATGGAATGAAGCTTTAACTAAAACAAGCAAAATTACTAATTTCACACAAAAGCGTTTTCAAAATTGCACGAACCAAGTACCTTAAAAATAAAAAACTCAAAAAAAAAATAGTACATAGTATACTCCTGAGGTGGGACCATCATTTTTCGCCACAGTCGTGGGCAGAAACCGACGTTTAGTTTTCCAAAGCAGCAGCTGAATAACAGGTCTGGCATAGCGAATTTAAGTGGTGCGCCTCTGAGCCAAACAAAACCAGGCGCACCCGGCCTGAGAGGCCACATATATTTTAGCCCCGCATCACCCCCTAATCAATTGGAAGTCAAAACATCGGAAGGGAATCCTACAGTAGGATCTAAGGAAAGGAAGAATACCAAATTCCATTCGTGGAATCAAGCCATTTTGCCGTCAGATAAGTGGTTCTGGATCGTTATCAGGCGCACTCGGCCTGAGAGGCCAGGGTTAGAATAGCACTTAATTTCTCAAGATATCGACGAACTTTACCTAGAGCAGGTCTACTTTGAGTATAACGAGCGATTGCAATAAAAATATCTTGAAAAATTCATCTTCGAAAGTTTTGACGCAATCGGGCGCACCCGGCCTTACAAGCCAGGGGGGGCCTAGGCGAGCCGGGTGAAAGGGGACGGCGGGCTGGAGTAGGGATTCTTACTCACCGTCCCGAGTCAGGAAACTATTGGGAAGGGCACCCCGCTCTGATGCCAGGGGTAGGAGGCGCGTCTAAAAAAGTGTTTTGCTGGCCTCTCAGGCCAGCCGCGCCCGACGGAGGGTTAAACAGCAGCTGCACTTCGCAACACAACAACAATGTGAAACTACCAAGGATCTCGATACCCACATTTGCAGGGGATTACGAGTCGTGGCCATCATTCCTGGATTTATTTTCCAGCCTTGTGCATAACAAAATATCGTTAACAGGAGCACAAAAACTCCAATATCTAAAGGCTCATCTTTCTGGAGAAGCTGCACGACTACTCAGCAACACGCTCATTAGTGACGCCAATTATGAACCAGCATGGCAACTTCTCGTCGATAACTACGACAACAAGAGAGCATTGTTGAAAACCCAGCTCGACATTCTGCTCAATTAACCTAAACTAACCCGAGAAACAGCTCAAGGCATCAAGGAGCTAAAAACGAGGACACACGAATGCCTCACTGCCATTGAGAATCTGGAGGTCTCAACAAAAAATTGGGATCCCATTCTCATCCACTTGCTGGTCCAAAAACTACCAAGCGAAACTCACGAACATTGGGAACAGTCGCAGAGCACCAAATCAAGGCAATCGATTCCAACATGGGTGGAACTACGCGAATTCTTGGAAACCAGGTTCAGAACCTTGGAAGCTGTCAGCAAACCAACAAGCCACAAGAATGAACCTCACGAAAGCAAGTCCAGAGAGCACCCAAGAAGAAGAACACAAGCCTTCCACGTCGCAAATCAAAGCGTATGCATCCTGTGCAAAGGCGCACATACCATAGGGAAATGCCCCAAATATGTGCAGTTCAGCATCGATGAGAAATACAAAACAGTTAAATCAAAGAACTTATGCATCAATTGCCTGAGAGCAGGCCATCGCTCATCACAGTGTCCCAGTAAAGGTAGATGTTTCCAATGCGGAAAGACTCACCATACAACCTTACACAGAATCCAGTCAGCGAGTCAAACCAACAGCAGCGTTTCACCGCCCTCAAGTTCAAACGATGAATTACCATCCAACCAAACACAAACATACTTCGCTCAGGCAGCACGCTACGACTGCCGACAAGTACTATTAGCCACAGCCCTGGTCACCGTAGTATCTCCAACTGGACGAGAGCAGGTCTGCAGAGCACTCATTGATCCCGGATCTCAATCCTCATTCGTACGGGAGGCAGTGGTTCAAAGTCTACAACTCAAAAAGGAGCCAATACAAACAGCATTAAGCGTAATCGGTAACATGCCAGCCGGGAAAATCACAAAATGGGCCTCGCTGCAACTAAAGACACGAAACCAACAGGCGAAGAACATCCAGGTCCAGGCAATGGTAATTAATAAAATAACTAACCCATTACCAAATAGTGAATGTTCCAGCAAGGATTGGACGCACTTAGAGGGTCTCGAATTAGCGGATCCAACGTTCCACAAGCCGGGTCACATCGACATCCTTTTGGGAGCAGATGTATTCCCCATGATCATCTTGGCCGGCCTAAGGAAAGGCAACGAGGAAGCCCCAGTGGGACAAAACACGGTGTTTGGGTGGATCATCTCTGGGAAGACCACTTCAGCTGCACGAGCAAACACACATATGAAAACATTCTTCTCTCAGGCGGCTCCTAACGATGAGCTAAAGAGATTCTGGGAACTAGAAGAACTTCCATCAAGATCCAAATGGACAACAGAAGAAACCCGTTGCGAAAACCACTTCAAACACAATGTCACTAGATGCAGCAACGGACGTTACCAGGTACGGCTTCCATTTGTAGCTGATAAAATACAACTTGGCGCATCAAGACACATCGCTATTCGAACATTGATGCAAATGGAGAAACGATTCCAACAAGATCCCGATTTGAAAGCGGACTACGTCAAATGCATACAAGAATATTTGACGTTAGGTCACATGGTGCCTGCCACCACCCCCGAATCAGCACTTCAAAACCAACTGCCTAACGGCACAACAACATATCGATGTTGTTACCTGCCTCACCATGCTGTCATCAAACCGAGTAGCACGACCACCAAACTGAGAGTAGTTTTCGACGCATCCCGTCCGACTGCCAACGGAAACTCACTCAATAGCGTATTATTGAATGGTCCAGTGATACAAGACTCTTTGATGTCCACACTCATGCGATGGAGAAAATATCGAATTGCTAACATGGCCGATATAGAAAAGATGTATCGCCAAATACGAGTTCATCCAGACGATGCCGATTATCAACGAATTGTTTGGAGGGAATCACCAGATCAGCCTATACGAGACTACAAACTCTTAACCGTGACGTTCGGAACAAAGAGCGCTCCTTTCCTTGCCATCCGAACCATGCACCAATTGGCGAAAGATGAAGCAGAATCATTCCAAATCGGCTCTAACGCCGTACTCAACGATTTTTACGTTGACGATTTGATGACTGGCGCAGATAATATAGAAGAAGCAAGACAAAAACAAAGGCAACTAATTCAGCTTCTCCGAGCTGGAGGGCTAGAGCTCCAAAAATGGGCCGCGAATCACAACACCATCTTGGAAGAAGTTCCGGCAACCGATCGAGAGGTCTCATTTCCACTCGCAGTGAATGCAGAAGAAGTCAAAGCTCTTGGCTTATTATGGAATCCTGCCAGCGATACACTGTCGTACAAGGTCAGCATGGAGTCAGCACCAGAAATATATACAAAACGGAAAATATTGTCCGAGATTGCGAAGCTGTTCGACCCCATCGGCTGGCTTACACCAGTAACTATTAACGCCAAAATTTTAATACAAAGTCTTTGGCTAACAAAGCTCGACTGGGATGAAACAGTCCCGATCAACATCGATCAACAATGGCGAAAGTTCCGAGCAGACCTCCAAGTCATCCAAACTATTCAAATCCCGCGATGGATTGAAGCTCACAACAAAATCCAGAACATCGAAATCCATGGATTTTGCGACGCATCCATCAAAGCATATGCAGCAGCCGTATACATCCGGACACAGGACAAAGACGGCAACTGCCATTGTCACTTAATCGCTGCCAAAAGCAAAGTGGCACCCATCAAGACCATCTCACTGCCAAAGCTAGAGTTATGCGGAGCACACTTGTTGGCCAAATTACTGGCGCAAGTAAAGGACGACATGAAGTTCGAGCAGGTAACTACACATGCTTGGACTGATTCTACAATTGTACTCGCATGGTTGAGAAAGCACCCATCATCATGGGAAACATTTGTGGCGAACAGGGTCTCACAAATACATCAGCTGCTAGACCAAAGTAGCTGGAGTCATGTTAGAACAGAAGACAACCCTGCCGACTGCGCCACAAGAGGACTATCACCGAGTGAATTGAAACCACATAAGTTATGGTGGACAGGCCCTCATTGGCTCCAACAGACAAAGGAGCATTGGCCCAAAAGGAAGGAAATCCAAGATACCACGGTGGGAGTACGAAAAACCACCACCAATCTGCATATCGAAGTAGATCCCTCCAATCACGATCTGATCAACAAATATTCGTCATTAACGAAACTGCTAAGAGTCACAGCATATTGTCGACGGTGGTTAAAAGCATCAAAATCATCATCCAGCCTTCCTCAGCCTAGCTACCTAACTTCAAGAGAAATCCAAGCAGCCTTACAGTGCTGGATAAAAAACGTCCAAACCCAGGAATTTGAAGAGGAGAGACGAGCGATCCAATCCAAACTCCCAATATTCAGCAAAAGTAGGCTCATCAAATTGACCCCGTTCCTCGATCAGGAAGGTATTTTGAGAGTAGGCGGGCGCATTCAGAATGTCAATACAACATTCTCCGAGAGCCATCCCATTATCTTGCCAGAAACTAGGCCCCTATCCAAGCTCATCATCGACAATATACATCGCACGACATTACCCGGGGGTACGCAACTGATGTTACACACGCTGAGACAAAAGTATTGGAGACTGAACGCACGAAACGCAGTAAGACGTCATAACTACAAAGGTATTCGCCAACCAGCAACGAGCCCTAAAGAAAAAATACCACAATGGCATTTCCGCCGGAAAACAAAATACCTCAATCAGCTTCCTCGAAACACTTTTTTTTGAAGCTTAACGCTTCAAGGCGGGGAGAATGTTCCGGCGACACTGAAAATCAAAAACTAAAAAAAAAACCAAGAAAAAAGGAAATTAATAAAAAAACACCAAATTTCACAATATTTTGCACTTTATTAAAATTAAACCAAAATTATATAAATCTACAAAAAATATATACAAACAAAAACACACACGTCAAGGGACAACACTAAACAACAAAAAACAACAAGAAATTCGTACCTGCAAATAGAAACGAATTATTAAATATAAATATTAAATTTTTACCTGTTTTTAAAAACCAAAAACCGACCAGAAAATCCATCCAAGAAGATGCCGAAATGCCCTCGGCAAATCGACATTCTGTAAATAAAAAAGATTACAAAAAAATCCACAACAGGTTCCACAAATTACTCACCTGACAACCCCAATGGAGTGATCGCCGGCTCCTCCTCGTTCATCCCCCACTAGAATCCTGAAAATATAGATAAAAATTAGTAAATAAACTAAAATTAGAATAAAATACTTACCAAAACAAACAACTCCATTTGACGTCTACGCGTCAGAAGAGAACAGCTGATCGGACATCGCACACAAATCTAGTACATAAACCCGAAATTATGTACTTCGAGAACGAAGCCCCCTACTACAGAATAGCTTCAACCATTATTCAAAGAGAAATAAATACCGACGCACAGACGGCGTTAAATCAGATTGCTTTTAATCTTTCTAGAGTCTTGAACTAGAAGATAAAATCTGTATTGAGGTTTTAGCAATAAAGCAATTTCAAGCCTAAGTATCGAACTTAGCATTCTGAAAAGACAGAATTGAGGTCTTTTCCCAGTAAAGCCCGAATTAAAGACAGTTTTGAAGTCTTTAATACAGCAGTAACTTAATCACCAAAATTGATTTCAGCAGTTACTCTAACCAACCACAGAGGGACGAATTTGCGAAGAAACAAGGCAAAGTAGTCCAGCAAGCCACAACCAGAGCAGCAAGCAGCAACCAGGCAGCAAACAACAAGCAAATCCCAAGCGATTCCCAAGAAACGAAACCAGAGTGCAGCAACACAAAGGTTATTCCTGGCTGTTCTAATTGCAGAACACATCAGGCGAAACATCGATCGTCATCTGACAGATAGGTGGCGTTATCAATTAAGCTATCAGAGCAAGCAATATTTTGGTAATTCTTATTTACAAACAAATAAAGAATAATTTACGAATTTTCAAGTACTAAATCACGAATTAATAACGAATTTAAGATTGAATTGAAATATTTTGGCAATTTGTTGAATTTTTACTGAATTTATATTTGAGAAAATCTAATAATTAATTGCGAATAAATAGTAATTTGGTTATTGGAGAAAGTTATCTTTTTATTGAATCGCACCCTTCCGGCACCTTTTTATTGAGTCAGAAATTAAATTGCTAATTCTGAACATTGGTCCTTCGAGCCGGATCGTGATTCAATAAGATAACTTAAGCAGCAATACAAGCATGGATGCTTTAATAATTCAACAGAGCGAAGTACGAGAGAGACTCGAAAAGTCTTTCAGAAACTATCTCAAGGATGGCCCATCTAGGAAGACAGCGCAGTATTTTCAAAAAAGGCTCAAGATGCTCGACGATGACTGGACGGAATTCAAGAACAATCATCGACAGATTACATCAGTCAAGACGAAGAAGGACGAGAAAGAGCAGATATACTTCAAAGAGGATTGGTATGCCGACACAGAAAACGCCTATGTCGAGATGTACTGCAAAATCGATGAAGACTATCACAAAACGCTGTCAGTCACAGAACCAGTCGCACGAGCGGAGCAGTCATCAGCCGATTTAAACAGCAGCTGCACTTCGCAACACAACAACAATGTGAAACTACCAAGGATCTCGATACCCACATTTGCAGGGGATTACGAGTCGTGGCCATCATTCCTGGATTTATTTTCCAGCCTTGTGCATAACAAAATATCGTTAACAGGAGCACAAAAACTCCAATATCTAAAGGCTCATCTTTCTGGAGAAGCTGCACGACTACTCAGCAACACGCTCATTAGTGACGCCAATTATGAACCAGCATGGCAACTTCTCGTCGATAACTACGACAACAAGAGAGCATTGTTGAAAACCCAGCTCGACATTCTGCTCAATTAACCTAAACTAACCCGAGAAACAGCTCAAGGCATCAAGGAGCTAAAAACGAGGACACACGAATGCCTCACTGCCATTGAGAATCTGGAGGTCTCAACAAAAAATTGGGATCCCATTCTCATCCACTTGCTGGTCCAAAAACTACCAAGCGAAACTCACGAACATTGGGAACAGTCGCAGAGCACCAAATCAAGGCAATCGATTCCAACATGGGTGGAACTACGCGAATTCTTGGAAACCAGGTTCAGAACCTTGGAAGCTGTCAGCAAACCAACAAGCCACAAGAATGAACCTCACGAAAGCAAGTCCAGAGAGCACCCAAGAAGAAGAACACAAGCCTTCCACGTCGCAAATCAAAGCGTATGCATCCTGTGCAAAGGCGCACATACCATAGGGAAATGCCCCAAATATGTGCAGTTCAGCATCGATGAGAAATACAAAACAGTTAAATCAAAGAACTTATGCATCAATTGCCTGAGAGCAGGCCATCGCTCATCACAGTGTCCCAGTAAAGGTAGATGTTTCCAATGCGGAAAGACTCACCATACAACCTTACACAGAATCCAGTCAGCGAGTCAAACCAACAGCAGCGTTTCACCGCCCTCAAGTTCAAACGATGAATTACCATCCAACCAAACACAAACATACTTCGCTCAGGCAGCACGCTACGACTGCCGACAAGTACTATAAGCCACAGCCCTGGTCACCGTAGTATCTCCAACTGGACGAGAGCAGGTCTGCAGAGCACTCATTGATCCCGGATCTCAATCCTCATTCGTACGGGAGGCAGTGGTTCAAAGTCTACAACTCAAAAAGGAGCCAATACAAACAGCATTAAGCGTAATCGGTAACATGCCAGCCGGGAAAATCACAAAATGGGCCTCGCTGCAACTAAAGACACGAAACCAACAGGCGAAGAACATCCAGGTCCAGGCAATGGTAATTAATAAAATAACTAACCCATTACCAAATAGTGAATGTTCCAGCAAGGATTGGACGCACTTAGAGGGTCTCGAATTAGCGGATCCAACGTTCCACAAGCCGGGTCACATCGACATCCTTTTGGGAGCAGATGTATTCCCCATGATCATCTTGGCCGGCCTAAGGAAAGGCAACGAGGAAGCCCCAGTGGGACAAAACACGGTGTTTGGGTGGATCATCTCTGGGAAGACCACTTCAGCTGCACGAGCAAACACACATATGAAAACATTCTTCACTCAGGCGGCTCCTAACGATGAGCTAAAGAGATTCTGGGAACTAGAAGAACTTCCATCAAGATCCAAATGGACAACAGAAGAAACCCGTTGCGAAAACCACTTCAAACACAATGTCACTAGATGCAGCAACGGACGTTACCAGGTACGGCTTCCATTTGTAGCTGATAAAATACAACTTGGCGCATCAAGACACATCGCTATTCGAACATTGATGCAAATGGAGAAACGATTCCAACAAGATCCCGATTTGAAAGCGGACTACGTCAAATGCATACAAGAATATTTGACGTTAGGTCACATGGTGCCTGCCACCACCCCCGAATCAGCACTTCAAAACCAACTGCCTAACGGCACGACAACATATCGATGTTGTTACCTGCCTCACCATGCTGTCATCAAACCGAGTAGCACGACCACCAAACTGAGAGTAGTTTTCGACGCATCCCGTCCGACTGCCAACGGAAACTCACTCAATAGCGTATTATTGAATGGTCCAGTGATACAAGACTCTTTGATGTCCACACTCATGCGATGGAGAAAATATCGAATTGCTAACATGGCCGATATAGAAAAGATGTATCGCCAAATACGAGTTCATCCAGACGATGCCGATTATCAACGAATTGTTTGGAGGGAATCACCAGATCAGCCTATACGAGACTACAAACTCTTAACCGTGACGTTCGGAACAAAGAGCGCTCCTTTCCTTGCCATCCGAACCATGCACCAATTGGCGAAAGATGAAGCAGAATCATTCCAAATCGGCTCTAACGCCGTACTCAACGATTTTTACGTTGACGATTTGATGACTGGCGCAGATAATATAGAAGAAGCAAGACAAAAACAAAGGCAACTAATTCAGCTTCTCCGAGCTGGAGGGCTAGAGCTCCAAAAATGGGCCGCGAATCACAACACCATCTTGGAAGAAGTTCCGGCAACCGATCGAGAGGTCTCATTTCCACTCGCAGTGAATGCAGAAGAAGTCAAAGCTCTTGGCTTATTATGGAATCCTGCCAGCGATACACTGTCGTACAAGGTCAGCATGGAGTCAGCACCAGAAATATATACAAAACGGAAAATATTGTCCGAGATTGCGAAGCTGTTCGACCCCATCGGCTGGCTTACACCAGTAACTATTAACGCCAAAATTTTAATACAAAGTCTTTGGCTAACAAAGCTCGACTGGGATGAAACAGTCCCGATCAACATCGATCAACAATGGCGAAAGTTCCGAGCAGACCTCCAAGTCATCCAAACTATTCAAATCCCGCGATGGATTGAAGCTCACAACAAAATCCAGAACATCGAAATCCATGGATTTTGCGACGCATCCATCAAAGCATATGCAGCAGCCGTATACATCCGGACACAGGACAAAGACGGCAACTGCCATTGTCACTTAATCGCTGCCAAAAGCAAAGTGGCACCCATCAAGACCATCTCACTGCCAAAGCTAGAGTTATGCGGAGCACACTTGTTGGCCAAATTACTGGCGCAAGTAAAGGACGACATGAAGTTCGAGCAGGTAACTACACATGCTTGGACTGATTCTACAATTGTACTCGCATGGTTGAGAAAGCACCCATCATCATGGGAAACATTTGTGGCGAACAGGGTCTCACAAATACATCAGCTGCTAGACCAAAGTAGCTGGAGTCATGTTAGAACAGAAGACAACCCTGCCGACTGCGCCACAAGAGGACTATCACCGAGTGAATTGAAACCACATAAGTTATGGTGGACAGGCCCTCATTGGCTCCAACAGACAAAGGAGCATTGGCCCAAAAGGAAGGAAATCCAAGATACCACGGTGGGAGTACGAAAAACCACCACCAATCTGCATATCGAAGTAGATCCCTCCAATCACGATCTGATCAACAAATATTCGTCATTAACGAAACTGCTAAGAGTCACAGCATATTGTCGACGGTGGTTAAAAGCATCAAAATCATCATCCAGCCTTCCTCAGCCTAGCTACCTAACTTCAAGAGAAATCCAAGCAGCCTTACAGTGCTGGATAAAAAACGTCCAAACCCAGGAATTTGAAGAGGAGAGACGAGCGATCCAATCCAAACTCCCAATATTCAGCAAAAGTAGGCTCATCAAATTGACCCCGTTCCTCGATCAGGAAGGTATTTTGAGAGTAGGCGGGCGCATTCAGAATGTCAATACAACATTCTCCGAGAGCCATCCCATTATCTTGCCAGAAACTAGGCCCCTATCCAAGCTCATCATCGACAATATACATCGCACGACATTACCCGGGGGTACGCAACTGATGTTACACACGCTGAGACAAAAGTATTGGAGACTGAACGCACGAAACGCAGTAAGACGTCATAACTACAAAGGTATTCGCCAACCAGCAACGAGCCCTAAAGAAAAAATACCACAATGGCATTTCCGCCGGAAAACAAAATACCTCAATCAGCTTCCTCGAAACACTTTTTTTTGAAGCTTAACGCTTCAAGGCGGGGAGAATGTTCCGGCGACACTGAAAATCAAAAACTAAAAAAAAAACCAAGAAAAAAGGAAATTAATAAAAAAACACCAAATTTCACAATATTTTGCACTTTATTAAAATTAAACCAAAATTATATAAATCTACAAAAAATATATACAAACAAAAACACACACGTCAAGGGACAACACTAAACAACAAAAAACAACAAGAAATTCGTACCTGCAAATAGAAACGAATTATTAAATATAAATATTAAATTTTTACCTGTTTTTAAAAACCAAAAACCGACCAGAAAATCCATCCAAGAAGATGCCGAAATGCCGTCGGCAAATCGACATTCTGTAAATAAAAAAGATTACAAAAAAATCCACAACAGGTTCCACAAATTACTCACCTGACAACCCCAATGGAGTGATCGCCGGCTCCTCCTCGTTCATCCCCCACTAGAATCCTGAAAATATAGATAAAAATTAGTAAATAAACTAAAATTAGAATAAAATACTTACCAAAACAAACAACTCCATTTGACGTCTACGCGTCAGAAGAGAACAGCTGATCGGACATCGCACACAAATCTAGTACATAAACCCGAAATTATGTACTTCGAGAACGAAGCCCCCTACTACAGAATAGCTTCAACCATTATTCAAAGAGAAATAAATACCGACGCACAGACGGCGTTAAATCAGATTGCTTTTAATCTTTCTAGAGTCTTGAACTAGAAGATAAAATCTGTATTGAGGTTTTAGCAATAAAGCAATTTCAAGCCTAAGTATCGAACTTAGCATTCTGAAAAGACAGAATTGAGGTCTTTTCCCAGTAAAGCCCGAATTAAAGACAGTTTTGAAGTCTTTAATACAGCAGTAACTTAATCACCAAAATTGATTTCAGCAGTTACTCTAACCAACCACAGAGGGACGAATTTGCGAAGAAACAAGGCAAAGTAGTCCAGCAAGCCACAACCAGAGCAGCAAGCAGCAACCAGGCAGCAAACAACAAGCAAATCCCAAGCGATTCCCAAGAAACGAAACCAGAGTGCAGCAACACAAAGGTTATTCCTGGCTGTTCTAATTGCAGAACACATCAGGCGAAACATCGATCGTCATCTGACAGATAGGTGGCGTTATCAATTAAGCTATCAGAGCAAGCAATATTTTGGTAATTCTTATTTACAAACAAATAAAGAATAATTTACGAATTTTCAAGTACTAAATCACGAATTAATAACGAATTTAAGATTGAATTGAAATATTTTGGCAATTTGTTGAATTTTTACTGAATTTATATTTGAGAAAATCTAATAATTAATTGCGAATAAATAGTAATTTGGTTATTGGAGAAAGTTATCTTTTTATTGAATCGCACCCTTCCGGCACCTTTTTATTGAGTCAGAAATTAAATTGCTAATTCTGAACACCGTCAATTCTCCTTGTATTCTGACTGCACATCTTGTATTTTCCATTGCCATTTTTGTTAATTTTATTATCTTCAGGGGGAAGTTTAGGTCCAGCATTGTTGCATACATTTGCTCCCTGTCGATGCTGTCATATGCTTGTTTAAAGTCGATGAAAAGTTGATACACGTCAATGTTGTATTCTCAGCATTTTCGGAGGATTTGCCTTATTGTAAAAAGTTTATCCATTGTTGACCTATTTCTTCTGAATCCAGCTTGGTATTCACTTATTGCAGCTTCTGCGTAAGGTTCCAGTCTGGTCTTAATTATATTGGTCATTATTTTATATACTGTGCTTAAAAGAGATATGCCTCTATAGTTTTCACAGTTGAATCTGTCCCCTTTCTTGTGTATTGGGCAGATAATGCTTTGCTCCCATTCTTCAGGCATTTCTTCATTCCTCCATATGCAGCATAGTAATTCGTGTATAGCTGCTGAGAGCGATTCGCCTCCTTGTTTGATCAACTCTGCTGGGATGTTATCAATTCCTGGAGATTTATTGTTTTTTAATGATCGTATGGCACTTTGTACTTCTTCCAGAGTGGGTACATTTGTTTCTCTGGTGTCATCGTTATGTTGTAGACGAGGTTCTGGTACATGTCTGATGCTCTCGTTTGCGTTCAGCAGCTCGATAAAAAATTCCTTCCATCTTTTCTTTACATCTTCGCTGCCTGTGACTATAGTGCCTTCTTTTGTTCTACATATACCGGAGGAGGGTTTGAAGCCTTTCTTGAAGAAGTTTACTTCCCTGTATGCTTCCCGTGTTTTGTTTTGGGCAAAGTTTTCCTCTGCTCTCAGGATGTGATTGTTGAGGAATTGCCTTTTCTTCTTCCTGCAGATGTTTTTTGCGGTTCTTCTCGTTTCCTCGTATTTCAATTTCTTACTCCTCGTCGGTCTCTCTATGTATATTCTCCGTCTTCGTCTCTATTATGTAGAACCTAAAATATTACAAACAATAAATAATTGATTAGAAATTAATTGGTGAAGTAAACGCTTGCCTCAAAAGATGAGTGAAAAAATACATTAGATTTATCTTGGAAAAGTTCTCGTGTATATATTCTGGTTTTTTTTACGCATCAAAGAAAGCAATGTAATTGCTAAATATGCTTTTTGTGCTTCTTTAACTTTTCCCATTGTTGTACTCAAGTTTATTATAATAGTCCACCAAGAAACGAAAAATGTCACAATATCGACAAGTCGGATATTTTTTTAAATTATTTGACTGCCGCAACGGCCTATTATAATTCTGCCGTCTTTAAACGCTACTACGTTATGCCGACGATATAAACTGCCTTGCAAGATCACTGTCATATCTTAGAGAAACATTTACAGAATTTGAAGATGGAGCAAAACATATAGGGCTGCAAATAAACGCAGAGAAAAGTAAGATTCTAATTCAATCAAGGGTGGAAAGAAGAAGAAGAAACCACAATACCACCTGGGGGGAATATAATTTTGAACGGGTAAACCAATTTAACTACCTGGGGTCCACAGTCAGCGAAGACAACGATGAAACGATAGACGTACAAAGAAGAATAAACGCCGCGAACAGAACATACTTCTCACTACTGCCAGTAAAGAAGAGACATCCACAGAAAAACTAAAATAAGAATCTACAAAACCAACATACGTACAGTAGCTACGTATGGATGTGAAGCATGGAGTATCTCCCAGAAATCCGCAGACAAGCTGGATATATTTGAGAGGAAGGTTCTCCGAAGGATATACGGCCCAATCAATGAAGACAATGCATGAAGACAATATTATTGGAGCTATCTTTGACTAAATGTTCTATTAGAACCCCAGTTCAACCAGCGGAAAGATTGCTTTTAACTTTATAAATTATATAAAGGTTATTATTATAACAATTTCAATGTCTTTTAGTTACTTAGCACACGGCAGTGCATACCATATTTTATCGGCCCGCTTTAAATTAGGCCATACTACAGTGAGAAATGTTGTCTTGGAAACATGCGAAAAGATGTGGGAATTATTGGGCCCAATATATTTAGCAGTCCCACACCGTGAAGAATGGAAGAGAATTGCTAAAAATTTTGAAAATAAATGGAATCTTCCAAATTGTGTTGGTGCTATTGATGGCAAACACATTAATATTGTGGCCCCACCGAATAGTGGGTCATTATATTTTAATTAAAAGGACATCAAAGTGTAGTGCTTTTGGCTATACCTATGTGATTTTTTTTTTATGTGAAAGACTAGAGTCTCAGGAAAGGCCCTTTATACTGTCGACAATCTATTTTCTTCGTATAGAGTGCAATGTCGAACAGTAGCTCTAGTCGGGGAAGGAAGGAACTGCCACAACCTACCCCCGATATTTTTAGTCCACCTACTTCCAACCATGACTATTGCGACTTTGACATCGGGGCATCGAGAAACAACTCGCTGGAGTGTTATGCCTCCAGAAACGTGTTGAATCTCATCAACCAACCGATGACATGCGCTTTGGTGGAGCGGGGAAGGGCGAAGGAAGTTTATGACAGCAGGAATCTGGAATGTAAAGAGGGAAGAAGAAAGAAGGAAAGTTATGTAGGTGGGAAAGTGGAAAAGGCGAAGGACCCTGGGCTGGCCGGGAATCGAACCCGGGACCTCTGGGATAGTAGCCAGACGCCTTACTCTCTAGGCTACCGAGGCCCCCTATTGCCAATTATATATTCACTGCAATCGACGTGGGCGCATATGGTTTCCAAAGTGATGGAGGAATTTTCGCTAGATCTAATCTAGGGAAAGAGATCACAGCAAAAAAAATGAATTTACCTGCACCTGCCAAACTTCCAAATACCAATTTATTATTCCCACATTTTTTTGTCGACGATGCTGCATTCCCGTTGCTGCCTAATTTGATGAAACCATTCCCTGGGATACACCTAAATTCTGAAAAAACAGCAACAAACTACAGAATATCGAAAGTACGAGTAACAATAGAAAATACATTTGGTAAATTTCTTCAGTCAATTATATTTAGGAAATAAACCTATTTCTTTTTTAGGTATATTGACAGCACGATGGCGAGTACTACGAACAACCCTTCACATGCATCCGGAGAACGCAGAAAAAATTATACTGGCAAAATTGTACAATGCACAACTCAAAATGAAACACGGAAATTTAAAAAATAACATGTACATACATATATATTTCTGAATAAACTATTAATTCACATTACACATCTCAAGAACTCAAATTTAACATTTCTGGTGTAAATTTTAGAAAAATTTACAAAATTATTTCTGGGTTTTCACCAGTCTCCAAATCTGCTACTGCCGTGTTGACTATTTCCAGTAATTGCACTTCAATGCTGCATCGTTTTCTTAATGGAAGCAATTTCAATTTTTTAGAAATTACTTTTCAAACTTGTCTTCTTGTTCCCCATCTTTAACGCTATTCAGGAACTGCTCAAATAATTTCAATTGTCTCTCTTCGCAACCACTTTTTCCTTTTTTGGATCTATTACTGGGAGTTGTATCAGATGCGGCACTTGTCGATAAAATACTTGTTTCCATTCCACACAATGAATTTTTCTCATTACATTGTGGTTCATTTGAAAGTGTTCTAAATTATAATTAATTATTATATCAATTTTTCCTTAAAATTATTTTTATTTATAACTTACGGTTTGTTGTGGCTGTATCCATCTAAAAACCTAAAAGATACCATCCAGGGCCACGGTGCTTGGATATCCTATTTGGAACCAGAAGCTTGTCGTCGTTCTTCTTTCACATAGTGAACCCTAAGGCTTTTCCACCGCGTTTTACATTCGTTTACTGCAATAAATTTACAATGGATTAAATATTATATTGTTTACAACATAAATTAAAAGACTTACAATTATAACCTATCGACTGCGATATATTATCCCACGTTTTTTCCCGAAGGTGACTATTTCTGTATAATTTGGATTTCAAATTATAAGTATAGAAATTCATGCTTCCTAACATCCTCGATTAGTTTCTCTTCCATTTTATTTTATTTTAAGGCCCCCATACACGGTCAAATTGGATGTACATCCAGATTTTCATCAAACCCATAAGCGCAATGAGTTTTGGTCGGCCGACCGGCCCACAATCGATAGTTTTGGTTGTACATCCGGCCTTCGATGTACATCCAATTTGACCGTGTATGGGGGCCTTTATAGAGAACACCTGACAATCAACAGTTTGTAGTTTCCCAAATTGATTTTTTCACGGTATCTATCGGGTTGTCAACGTTAACGCACGCCGCCGCTCTCACTGTAATTGAACAGTAAACGGTGCACGGCGACCTAGAAGACCTGAAACAACCTTTCCATTAAGAAGCTGATGAACAAATACAACATCGGCCACCTCACAACGCTTGTGAAGAGAGCTTAAGTTGAGTAACTTAAGCCGAGATTCATATGATGGAAGAACTAATGGGTTTTCCCAATGAAGATGATTCAGTGCGAATCTAACGAACCTTCGTTGAACCGATTCAATAGTTCTAACAGGCGAAGAGTAGTGAGAAAACCAAACCTGGGACGCATATTCGAGTAATGGTCTGACAAGGGAAATGTATAGGTTTTTAGATTCTATTATATAGATTAGCGATACTTTGAACTGGATTATTATCTTTAACCACAATAAGCGCTAACTCCGCCGTCTTTTAGTCCCAAGTCCAGGGTGTGAAAGGAGGAGAGTGGTCGACCTGTTGAATGGACCAGACTCGGGAAACCGAAGAAACACGAATCACGAATGATCACGAATTTAATATCAAATACTGAAAATTAAAAATGGCGAATCCAATATGGCGGACATTATTGTTAAAACATTGTAGAAATAAACTCAAAACTTGTATCTAGATGGTTTTGGGCATGCCGATTACGAATTTGATGTCAAAATTTGGAAATTCAAAATGGCGGATCCAATATGACGGAAATAATTTTTCAGAATTGTTCAAAACTTGTATTTATATGATTTTGAGCATGCTGAACACTAATTTGATACTTGAATTCGAAAATTTTAAGAACAGGAACCTGAGTGACTCCCTTTACAAGATATGTAGGTTCAAAATAAGACCAAAATGCTAAAATATTGGAATTTTTCTGAAAAAACGAAAAACATTTGGATTTAGATCACATTTTTAATTACATGTCTTGTAAACGATGTCATTCACTTAATATCATATAAAAGAATACACATTTACCTAAAAGACGAACCGAATTACGTTGCTCTACGATAATTAGTCTAGGAATTATTCAAGTTTAAGTAAATATTAAAAAAATACATTTTTTTTTTCGTAAACACCCTGTACCTTAGTCGATAGTGGGGATAGCCCCCTCTCTAGAACAATTTTTTTTTTCTTCAAAACCATCCAAAAATCACGCCTGAAAATATTAGCCACGTAGTCCAACAGAGGATTTATTCAATGTCTGATGACCGATACAAATTGCATATTAGGTCATGTAAACAAATTCATGAACGGTGATTCTTTGTAGATAATCGCATCATCTACAAACTTTGTAAACAATATTTTAGGATGGGACTTGCCGTTTAAGAGATATTAGCCAAAAACGGAATTTTCTGTTTTTAAGAGCAGCGGACAACCAATATTCCGAAACTTTTTTAACACTCACGAAGAACTTTTTTTGAAGTAAAACTTCTTTAGGGACGTTTGCTTAAAAAAATTTACATGAGAGTGAATCAATTTCGTTCGCGTAACGCTCTCACACATGAAAAATCGTCAGAACTTTCGTATAACGATGGGAAATGGGGTGGACGGGATACAGAGACGAAGAAACTCGGGGCTGTGTGTGCAACAGTTAAAATACACTCTGCCTTACTGCATAAATTTTCTGGCATGTTATCTACGTTGTCGCCCAGACTTTGCTTTATCTCATTATAGCAATACAAATTCACCATTCTGTAGAGGTGAATTATTTGAGATTTTTCTTGTGGTTTGGTCACTGGCCGGGCTTATGCCGCGGACACTTTGGAGTTGACTGACATGTTGGAAGCGGCATATACGACAAGAGTTTTCGGCGCAGTCTGAGCTTTCTGATCTGCTTTTTGGAGTGGCCAAACATGTAGCACTGCCGGGAAGTTACGGTATAAACACTTGAGACTTTCTTAAAATGCCGAACGATGTAAACAAAAATGAAAAAATGAAAGAAGAAATGAACAATACATCTTTCTTACGTTTATTTTGTTATTGTCTCCAATATAAAATAGTTTTTGCACGCTTCAATTAATAAAACCGAAGCTGTTAAAACCGTTCGTCAGTGGTTTGGGTGCTTAGAATACGAAAAGGGATTGGTGAATTAAATGTGTGAGGTGCTCTTGTTTTAAACTGGCACCCACTTCCCCTTTGGTGAGATGTGCTGGACCTATCCCCTTTTTAAATTACAATTTTTGTAACTTGCACAAATCGACGAATCGTTTATGTCAAAACATTAAACTGTTGTGAAAATCTTTCCTGATATGTTTTTTGGGTCGCTGATTACGAAAATCGGGGTCCCATAGCCTTAAAATATGCATGTCACCTTTAAATATGCTTAAAAACTCCCTTTTTAAAGGATTTTCGCGATAATTTTAATTATAATCAAAAACAATCCAAAAAAATACATTTTTTGCAATATTTACATATATTCAAAAGTGGTTGATTTATAACAAAGCAAATTTTATGATAAGGGGTAATAGTAAAGGGCTAAAACTATCCCTTTATGCTTCAAATTCGGTTTAATCAGCTAAAATAAATTATGTTCAACTACGCCAAGAATTTGAAAAAAGTTTGATTGTTTTTTGCATTTATTTTTGCTCCCTTTAAAATTAATTGGCTCCCTAAAAGATTGTATGGGACGAAGAAATCAGGTAATTGGCTAGGTGGCCATAAAGGGTGCCAATACCATACTCAAGTAGACTGGCTCTCGTTCGCGTAGGTAAAGCGGCTCGCGTAGGTCAAGCTTCATTGGATGTGGTTGGCGGACTGCTTGGTAAAACAATACTTGGGTTTGGAATAGTCTATGCCGATGCGGATGCAATTATTAATGATCATGAATGTAGCGGAAGCGGACCATGCATACAACTGGTGACATATCCAAGCGTACATGCGTTCAATTCGTTGATAAATAATATAGAAGTATGTGTATTCAAATGCGACCTGACGGAATGTTCCATGAATGGAATGCATGCCACGCAAAGGTCGGACTACTTTTAACTTTTTCTGTAATGCCGCATTCGAAATAGCACACACAAGTAAGCACAACAAACACATGCACCTTGCATGCACTCGTTACTTAGATTTTCGGGCTATGTGTGAAAGCCGGGACGGAAAAAAAAACCATGCAATTTTATGAACCTCTGAATGCAATGCATGTACGCTTGCATATGTCACCAGCTTACTTCCGTGAGGCGAATGTTTAGATTTTCGTGCCTGTGGCAGTAGTATCCATGCCTGTGGCGGAAGCGTGCATACTCGTGTGGGATGCGCACTTATATGCTATACGTACTAGGTGCACCGCGTGTATGCTTTTCAATAGCCAATAAAAACTATTTTTACTCGGTTACTTTTAGGTTTTAGGAATTCATAAATATTGATATTTTCAAATAATATTTGTATCAAGTCCGTCAGTATATTCGTCACTATTCTTCCTGCATCTATCGTTGGCCTGAATTTTCTCAAGCGTACTATAGATCTGACAGAATTTCCACTATATCTATTGCATATTACTAGCCGTTGGGCACAAAAGTTTTACTTCTAAAGTGTGGTCTTAAGCACACTCATATTTTTTTTTAGAAAAAGTTTCGTGAGTTAACATTTAGTTAGAGGTCTGCATTCGTATTGTGCTTTGACGACTGACCTAATATTTATAGGTATATATGTATAGGTATCCGTGATATTACAACGAAAAACGTATATACAAGTAGCGACTGCTACAGTCCCGGGTTCGATTCCTGGCGGTGCCACGGTCCTAGCCCTTCCCAATTTTCCACCTACATAACTTTCCTTCTTTCTTCTTCCCTCTTTGCATTCCTGATTCCTCCTGTCATAGCCTTCACTAGTTCTCTTCCCCGCTCCACCAAGCGCATGCCATCGGTTGGTTGATGAGATTCAACTCGTTTCAGGAGGCATAACACTCCAGCGAGTTGTTCTCGATGCCCCGATGTCAGAGTCGCGAAATGGTTGGGAGTAGGTGAAATAAAAATACCGCAGCTAGGTTGTGACAGTTCTTTCCTTCACTTCTCTCTCTATCTTCCGACTAGAGCTGCTGTTCGACATTTCAAAAAAAAAAAAAAATACATGGTCGACAGTACAAAGGGGCCTTCCCTAAGTCTCAAGTGTGTCTCATAAAAAAAAAAATTTTTTTTCAAAAATTATGTCCGCCATATTGGATCCGCCGTTTTGAATTTTAAAATTTTGACATCAAATTCGTCATCAGCAACGTCGATAACATAATACCACAAAATTTCGTGCAAATTTAACAATATGGAGAATTTTCCCGCACTTTTATAGACATTTCATCAAAAATAAAATGTAGCAGCCGTAACTGCATATGTGGTTTACTAAGAGAGTTGCGGCTAGTAGCTGGATTTTCTTTTTTAATCCTGAAGTAAATATAACTTATTTTATAAAAAAAATACTTCACTTAGTGGTATTCCGTGGAACTCATAACTAATCTCTTAATTTCGATTGAATTTTATAAATTTTTCTCGTTATTATACATAATTATTGTTTATTTCAATAACAAATGTTAACACGTCGCTTAACAAGTCATAAAGCATTTAAAATTTAGTATATATGTACCTGGAGAAACATTCTCCATTTTCAATATTTCGAATCTGTATTGTCGTTATAGTTTTATGCAAGTTTCAATTTGCACTACGTTTTTTAAGCACAGAGCCGAACCCTTTACAAAAACAATGACCAAGTTCGACCTGCTGTGCAGCTTCAAGGAAAAACAATTAACCGTTTCTATTGCCGGGATTTAATAGTGCCAACAATACTGTATTCAAACCAAAAGATGGAAATCCCTAAATCGAAACCTTTATTTTCGGACTTTTGTCCACGTTTTAGGCAATTCGTCCCACTGTGCGGTTATAAGAAAATCTCCATCGTTAGGTATTTATTTAGACAAATCTCACAATGAGCTCATATTTAGCTCATATTATATTTGTCATTTATATATACTCTTACGGCGGCATTTACACAGTAGTCTCAATAGCGCAGTTGGTAGAATGTTGGCTTCATGTTCCAGTGACCCAGGTTCGAATCTCGTACAAGGCAATCGAAAAAAAATATATTCTCAAATCATGAGTAAAATATGAAAATATATAAATATAATAATATAAAATTATATGAATATAAAAAATAGTAGAAAAAGACAGGAACAAAAAAAATTAATGTGAAAATAGTAATTTTGTTTTTTGACATTTCTCAGTACTTCTTTTCTGCTTAGTGAGCTCAATATGAGAACATTTTGAGATAGCTTTTAGCTCTTGATTTACTTCATATTGAGCTCATATTTAGTTCAGAAACATGCGCCAATTAACTCACTATTTTCTCATATGTATCTCATAAATTACTATTTGAGACTTTAAACGATTGCCAATTGCAAATAGATCATATTTAGCTCAATATGAGCTATAATGCCTGCTGGGGACATACGCTATAACAGATGTAGACAAATCATTCAAAGATTACACAGGCACCAAAAAAATTTCTCCTGAAATCAAAGGTGATACGGTAAACATAAAATCACAAGTAACTCTTTATTTGCTCTAGAATGCATGCTAAATATTTTTTAAATAAAACAATCTCTATAATAAAACACATACTGGCAAAAATATGACCAAAAAGATAAATTAAAAATATTAATTGTAGATGATCGACCTTTAATATTTCAAACTCTTTCTGTTTATCACGAAATATTTTAAAGAAACCTGCATTTAGTCCATCCTGAAAAGCAAACCGTTCACAAACACTGAAGAATCCATTTTCTTGTAGTCTGAGTATGTGATTATCAAAAGCCTGCAGAAGCGGTGAGTTAGGTGGTAGAGCGAATCTTAAAAAATATTTGCTTGCGGATAACTTAATTTTTCTGAATATCGGTCGAGCAAGCACCCTCTGCTGTTCAAGCATAATATTCGTTACTGAATCTGTAGTAAGATAAGCAAAGGACGTGTTTAGATTGTAGACATTTTGAAACCACAATTTATCTTCCATTGGAAACATTAAATCCTTTATATCATCATAATAATCATCAGCTCCTAGAATTGTCTTGGAAATTTTTCTAATAATACCAATTTTATATCCACTATTTCGCAGGTCATCCTTTGTTCGAATTTCGGGTTCATATGATGTGGTTGTAAGAAACGATGCCAAGAAGGATAAGTACATATTGGATATTACAAAGCCCATTAATAACGATAAACCAAAAAATATAGTCCATGCCTTTCCTAAGTTGAAATTTGAATCGGATATCGGAAAATAAAGAACACACTTAAAAATGTCCATCAGCAGTTGCCCAAGTTCGAACTTCCGTCTTATCTTGACTGCGGTGAGATATCCAAATGTTGTGGCGTATATAATAAAACAAAAGACTGCAGCCCAAGTTGCTTGTTTGTATGGCTGGGTTATGTACAAATAATGCGGCAATTGTTTTGCAGTTGGTACCACCAAGAAACTTTGTACAAGCCGCACAGGATAAACTAACGATAAACCATATGTGTTTTCTGGTTTGTTCTTGTCTAGTAGGTCTGGCAACTCGTACATTGCCAAATCGATTTCCTTATTGTCTAAATTTTTCAACCCTTCTGTTACACTTAAAATGTTCTTGTTAATCCCGACAAAAGTTGCATTACGTTTTTCAATAAAAATTAAAACAATTTGTGCTGAAGTTCCAGTAATGACCTCTTCGCCTTTTTCATTTCGATAGAAAAATGTACGTGGAGGTGCAAGTTCGTACTGTGTTTTTAGATGGTATCCTTTCATATCTTTCAACTTATCTCTATATAAGTAGGTTGCTGGAGAATTAGTAACGTCTTCCATTTTTAAAACAGGAAACGGATCGAATGTGTACAACTTCCTTGTTTTGACAATCACTGCGACCACATTTAAGAAGTCATTCTTCCAAAACCATTTAAAAACTCCCAACAAGTCAACTTCCTTCATGTCTGCTGTAAAGACAACAACAATTTTCGTAATATGAACTCGATTCAAAACTTCATTTGCGATTTCGAAAACTGGAAACGTCTCACTGTCAATAAACAAAAAACAAATAAAGTTATTGGTGAAAATGTCTTTGACGCTAAAAGCTGCAACTTTTGTTAAAACAATCGCGGGCAAACTAAATTGATTTTGAATTTCTGAACAAAAATGATTTAATTCAAATTTTAATTCGGAAATGATTAGTGCGTGTTCAAATTTATGAATTTTTTGCAAACGGCCAGTCAAAATACTTAGATCCTTTTCCATCCCGCTACAGTAGACACTTGGTTTACATATAAGTAACACGAGTACACCATACAACATTTCCAACCTACTTAATGTCCTCACATCTAACAAATAAGAATTTGTGAACAAAATTTTGCCTGTTAAATGGAGATCGATTTTTATTACATACATATATTCTAGGGTAACGAATAATAATTACGAAAATATATTTCGTTAAAACGATTTATTCTTCATCCCGCCGCCTAAAATGTCATAAAGGCGTTGACAGATTAAGGCTATTACATACTTTGTGAATTAACAACCTCGAATTGAAAGGAAGTAGAAAAAATATGAATTAATCAATAAATCATTTAATTCTAGAAAAACGTTGGACATGTGAAATATAGAAAAGGGGTAGACCATAGGTTCTACATAATGATTCCAATCCCGCAGCAAAATCTCAATCCCGCAATCCTTCGGGACTGCAAAAAAAATTCATAGATTTTGTTCTAAAAGGTTATGTTCATGAATTCACGAAGTATTATATGAAATAAGAGCGTAACAAACTACAGTCAAACAAGGCCAATTCTGAACTACGGTTACATAGAAATTTTAATTTCGAAATTGCTCTCCGTTTCAGCAGAGTTTATTCTACCACCGATGTAAGACAACTCCAGGGGAATTAATTCTAGCGTAGTTAGAAATGGTCTGAATACTTTATTTGACTGACTCAGTTGTTCGTTTGGAATTCAACACAATTAGCCGCGATGCACATGGAGTGTAAGGCTCTCCTCTCACGAGTCGACTGATTTGCAATCTCAATTTCAAACTGGTTTCACAATAATCACAAGCACAACCAGTTTGCAATTAAAATTAAAAATATGGGGCCACACACAAGCACAACTGATTTTGGATCAATCGGTGTTAGTTTTTAGACACGAGGTTTTGGCAAATATCATGCAAGTGCAACCACGCAATCTAAATCGCTTCGGATCGGCAAGTCCCGGGCCAGCAGTTCAAGCTAGTTTCAAATCGGTTTCGTTTCTGTGGACCCATGTATGGATTCCCACATCCATACACAGGCAAGATGAATCGATCAGTCGTATTCGGAGGGCCTCAAGCTATTTTTATTAATACTTGGCAATATTGTTAGAATTTCTCTATTTAGTCTCTATTTATATTCTACTGCCCGCGAATCCCGCGGATCCTGCATGTCTAGTCTCGCATTACTCATCCCGCATTTCATTTTTTTCTAGATTTTACTTGCCAGCTTTCGCGAATCTGAACCCCCTATTGCCACTATTAGATTTAAAGGTGTAATTAAGGTCTGTGAAGTTGGCAGCACGAAATGCGAATTATGGAAATTTTTTAATTCATACATTTGCCCAAGTTTGTCCACGAAATAGCTGCATTTGTCGACGCTCCGATAAAATTTTATTAATAAATCAATTATTCGGGAAAATTAAATTGGGCATAAAAAAGGCGCATTTCGAAATTCGTATTTATGTATTTCTGCAACAATTGGAACTTCAATTTTATTCCAAATAACCGACATGCGTTATAAAGAATGTTTTTAAAGTATATATACTACTAATAAATGCTTATTTCACTTATATATATACAGTCATCTGAGATATGCAACAGTCCACTATGTCGAATTTTTGACGTGACAACGTCTATTAAAACGATGAAAGCCGGCTGCATGCACGAAAAATGATGACTCATTGTCCCGTTATGTCCCGTTAGTCCCGTTAGTCCCGTTAGTCCCGTAAGTCCCGTAGTAATTTTAATAAAAATTTGATTGTAGTAATCTTAAAAATTTGATTAAAATTGTTAAAAATTGTCAACAATAATATTTGTTGTGGATTCTCGATTGTGAAAAAGCGCAGCACTGCGATGTCAAAGCAGCAGTATTGCGAGTTTCTTCGAACCACCAATCCGGAACAACGGGAGATCATCCTTGAAGTCATTCACCGATTACATGGTTGTGGAGATGGCATTTTGGAAGCGCTACAAATTTTCTTCACCGGTCCGGCGAGCTGTGGAAAAACTTACACATTAAAGTGCCTTATGGAAACGTACAACCGATACACTCAGGAGCACAACTCGATGAACAACACCTAAATTGCCTGTGCAAGCACAGGTAAAGCCGCTATACCTCTTGGTGGCGCTACAGCGCATTCAGCGTTTCGTCTCACAACTTCTCGCGTGACAAAACTCTTATCCACAGAAAATTCGCAAGCCTACAGAAACATGTTCGTTGGCGTCAAAGCTGTTTTCGTCGACGAGATCAGCATGTTAAGTTCAGCCATTCTTCAAAAAATCAACTACCGACTGCAGCAGATTACCGGCTTTTATGACAAACCGTTCGGAGACATCCACGTGATATTATGCGGAGATTTCAGCCAGCTACCACGGTCTCATGACGTTGACACGTTAAACTATCGTCGGTAAACCCTCTTTACAGACAACAAATTTTTTAAATTTGCTTAATAAGTCCTAAAATAAAACAAATATATTTGGGTCCCTGCTGTTTATTATCCACCAGATAGATATATATTTAATTGTATAGTTTTTTTTTTTCATATTCACGTAAAAAAGTTGCTGGGACAGATTTCTTGCAAAAATTTACCAGTTTACAGAGAAACACCCATCAATACGACACGAAATAAAGGAAAAAACCAAATTAATCCACCCCTCGGAGAAGTAACAATTGCAACTAAATATTTAGTCGAAATTTTTTCGACACAGCGTGGAATCGTGGCGAATCGGCTCCGCACAAAAAATTTTCTAACACCGACTACATAATCTAATAGCTACACTTCGGAGTAGTAGTTATATTTTAAAAAAAATTACGAAATACGTTTGTCCATGCAATTAAAAAACGCAATGTGATGAAAATATATGTTTTCGTAATTTTTTAAAATTATAACTACTACTCCGAAGTGTCGCATTTCGTGCTGCCAACTTCACAGAACTGTGTAATTACTCTGTAATATTATATAGTCGAAAGATAAGATATGACTCCTATCCTATTTCTCAGTTTAAAGAAGAATGTTTCAATCAGCGCAATTAAAACGCATTCTTACATATATTATATTGAGAAGTAGTTTTATTAACATTCAAAAGATATTATCCACAGTGGCAAAAGTTGGAAGCGCTGCTCAGGGCAGCTTTTTCTGAGCGCTGTTAAATATGCTTCCGAGGTAGCATTACTGGATTTTCATAAATTTTATAAAACAAAGAAAACTCGCGATTATCTTCGGGACTATAAACGGCAACAGCACACTCAATGGGTCGGCTCTTGCTCCCCAGCGGGAAATGGAGTGCTCCAGTAAGCATGTTTGAGCCCTCCTCCAAAAGCTTACAGCGTTCCCGTTCCTATACCAGTTCCATAAACTTCTTAACATTTATGCTTCTTCAAAAGCGTTCTAGGACAATTATAAAAAAGCTTTTTAACAAAGAATATTCATAGACACCTTTGGATATATGATCCGGTATCGAAAAGCTTCTATTTTGTTCATATTTTGCATTTGCCTTTTGCTTTCCAAGTGCGAGCGTGGTTTTACCAAAGTAGTCCAGTGGCCCGGGGCGATCTCCAATTTCCCGCCTTTTCTAAGTCAATCAAATGGTGGTTTTTGTAAATTAATAAACATAAATAAGTGATTGTAATTGAGACAAATTATAGGTGGGGAGTTTTTACCATTGGATGCCATACTTAAATTAAGCAGTAATGAAGGAGACTGCATATGTACCTACAGTGAAGGACTAAAGTTTTCACACAAGGTCATTTTCTAAGTAGAACAAGGGATAAAATAAAATCAAAAGAATATAGATAGTCTTTCATAAAATTAATATTCATAATTATTCATTTGAATAACCCAAAAATAAAATATATTAAAAATAGCATATACGTGGAAATTAAAAAATATAGCCAATGGAATTTTTTTGTGGGGACAAAAGTTTTCACACAGTACGGATTATTAAGTAAATTATACTGGCTGCACTGTAGATATCATCACGGAAAACAGAATTGCTGTTAGTAATATAGAGGGGAATTACTTGGAATATTTGAACTGTGGTAACACATTTTAACGTATTTAGTTTTCCTATAAAGTGGTCAAAGTTGTGATCATGGGTCGTAGACATACCTCTGTTAATTTTCAATATTAGGGGATGATTTTTTGGGACATGATAGATATAGTATTAACTGCCGATACATAAAATTTGTCGTTTGTATAGTTTCTGCATAAATGCAACATACACAAAATACCCTAATCTTGCACATTCTGCTAATATTAGCAGGGAGGCCAAGTTTAAAAACAGGCATTTTTAAGGGGTTTTCTAGCTTTTCTCGGCGAAAAATAACGGATCGGGGTCTAAAAAAAAAACATTTTGTAGGTTTTTTCATTCCCTACAAATGTCCTGTTGAGGGTAACGTGATTCATCCAGTACTTTTTACTGTATTCGCCAAAAACGAAAAAAAAATCCCCTTTTTTGATGCTAATTATTGTTTAAACAATTCCACATGACTAAAATTTGGCTGGTTTTTGGGTTTTAGTAATCTATGGGATACCCCTGAAGTACGAGGTGTGACAATTAAGTAATGAGACTGATTATATTGCCGCGATTGTGGTAACCCTGCGACCTTGAAATTCCCTTTCCCTTCTCTCGGCATCCTTCCCCTCTCCATTGATATATTTGCCATCGCTCTAGCTTGTTTAGTTCGCCTGCTCTGTCGTGTTGAGTAAACGTGTGTTCGTGGTGCTCGTCACGAAAATGGAAAAACGAAATCAAGAACAACGCGTCGCGATAAAATTTTGCGTCAAATTGGGCGAAACAGCTTCGGAAACGTACGCTAAAATTGTAAAAGTGCATTGTGATAGTGCTCTTAGTCGTGCCCAGGTGTTTCGATTTCATAAAGAGTTTAAGGAGGGGCGTGAAAGCGTGGAAGACGAGGCGCAGAGCGGGAGACCAGTCGAGGTGCGGACTGACACAAATGCGCAGCGTGTGTTCGCGCTGATCCGTGAAGATCGGCATTTAACAGTTCGAATGTTTGCCAACGCCAAAGCTCACAATGGTTGTCTCCGCGTGAGTCTCTTGCGACGCGTTGTCTCTTGATTTCGTTTTTCGATTTTCGTGACGAGCACCACGAACACACGTTTACTCAACACGACAGAGCAGGCGAACTAAACAAGCAAGAGCGATGGCAAATATATCAATGGAGAGGTGAAGGATGCCGAGAGAAGGGAAAGGGAATTTCAAGGTCGCAGGGTTACCACAATCGCGGCAATATAATCAGTCTCATTACTTAATTGTCACACCTCGTAGTAGTATAAGTAGTTTGCTGTACAATTTTATAACACGAAAAAATCTCTAAAGATTGGTCTAGAAGTTAAAAAAATTGTAAACTGAAATTGAAACTTTAAACGTGTTTTTCTCGAAATGGCATTTTTGAAGTCGGTGGCTGTTACTCGAAAACTACTGAACTTGAACGGGAGGATATTTTGATCTGAAAATTTACAGAAAACTGCCTTAAGTATTCGACTACAATGTGCAATAGCCAAAAAATCAAATTTCAAAAATCTTTAACACAACTTTTTGATTAGAAAAAAAAAAATCTCACGAATCTGTTAGAAAATTTTTAAATATTCGCCATTTTGTTTTTAAATTACAGTTTGGTTGAAGTTTAATATTTAGAGAATTAGCAAAGCTAGATTATGTGAAAATTTTAAATCGATATCTGTAATATTAACTGAGATATGGCGAGATAAAGTGAAAATGTCGTTAAAACAACGCATACGAAAAATATGCATTTTTATGATTTTTTTATTTGTTGGCAATGTCCAAACTTCGGCCTAAATCAACTGTAGATGCATTTTTACGTCCTCTACTGATTGCAATTAGTTTCAACCAGTTATCTCATATCCATCACTTTTTCCATTTCTAGAGCACTTTTTGGTAGCAGGCCTATATCGAAAGGAGACGGGCATAAGAAATCAAAATCGGCGATGTAGTTCTTATACACGATGATCTTACACCCCGTTTATTTTGGAAGCTTACAATCGTCGAGAATGTGTTTCCTGGCCGTGACGGAAATGTTCGGTCTTGTGAACTCAAAATTAGTGATGGATCCAAATTAAAGAGGCCGATTCAGCCCGTTGGAAGCCTGCCGCCATGAGGATGTTGAAAATACAGATGTCGCCGCACATCATTCAGCATAAATCGAGTTCAGTGACTATTATCGAAATGAATATAAACGCAAGTTCACTGATTCTTAGGCACATTTAACTTCCGGCGTTTGCTAAGAAAAAGAATCGTTATTTAAAAACTACTATTTTTGTAATATATGTAAATAAATAGCCTTCGCAATTTTCCATTGACCCAGAATCGAACGAGTAGGGCTTTATTCACTTTAAAAAGCTTTTACTGATCCTCAATTTAGTAAATTAAACCTTTGAATTTTCAATTAACCCTATTTTCTCTATAACTCAAACAGTAGTAGAGCTCTGTACCACTTGTGGGTTTGTGCCTGGGCTAAAACTTGGGCGTGGCGGTGACCTCGGATGTTGCACTGAGCTTTGGTTAAGCTTGGGGAATTAGGGTGAGCTTAAAAGCTTTGGGATTTTCAATGTTTCTGTAACGAGCTTGAAGGTCACTGAGTGGTGCTTTGGCTCTGTCAAACATGATGAACTTCGCTGTGGAGGGCTTGTGACTTAGGTGAGCTTTAGCACTGGGGTCTTGACTAGGATCTTGTGAGGATCGTGAAGAGCTTAAAAATTGTTATCAGACTTGAAAGACTAAACGCCAGTTTACATCCCAGACTCAAAGTGGAAGCACAAATGTGAGCTCCTTTATCGCATAGAAGATAGTATGGTTCTGTCTCTGTTACACCAAACTGGCAACAACAAACCCCAGCCTCAAAGTAGAGCTCTCCTCCACTTAACGAATGCGTAGACTGAAAAAAAAGCTTTTAATTTCGTTAAACTCCAATATTCACTAGATACCACTTTCACGGTTTCTTGTAGGTTTGTTTTATGCTCAGGTGTCACCTTTTGTACTACTAGCTCGTCATGTCATATATGTCATGGTGCTATGTCCAGTAGTAAGCTTAGCTCGAAGGATAGAGAGAAGGATAGAATAAGTTAAGGAAATGGCGACGAACCTTGCGTTTTAACTCTTGAGTGTTGCATGAGTTCGGGAATACTGACTTGGGAAGGTTGTTCCACAGACAAGTTGTTCTTGTTAATTAAATTTTCCATTGTGTAAAGTTTCGAGCTTTCGACGAAACTTTGCGCTTGGATTTTGTACAGGGCCACTTTGTTCTTCCACTTTGAGTCTGGGATGTAAACTGGCCTTAATTGTTCGAAAGAATGCGTTTAGATCGAAAAGCAGATTTGAACATTGAAATAATATATTATGGTGTTTCTTTTGCACGATTTACAATTGCTAAACATACTTACTTTCCATGATTGATTATGAAACTTAACAGAAGTATGGGGCTATCATAGTCTAACATTATGCTTACATTAAAAATAAGACAAATTTAATGACTCAATTTCGAACTAGATTTTTATTTAAAAATACAATCTCTATAATAAAACACATAGTAGCAATAATATGACCAACAAGACACATTAAAAATATTAACTTCATATGATCAAATGTCAATGATTCAAATTTTTTCTGTTTATCTCGAAATAGCTTCAACAGACCTGCTTTTAGTCCATCCTGAAAAGCAATCTTTTCACTAATACTAAAGTAACCATTTTGTTGTAATCTGAGTATGTGATAATTAAAAGCCTGTAAAAGTGGCGAATTAAGCGGTAAAACAAACCTTAATAGAATTTCGGAGGCGCATAATTCAGTTTGTCTGAATGTTGGTCGAGCCAGTACTCTCTCCTGTTCAAAAAGCATTTTCGCTGTTGAATCTGTAGAAAAAAAAGAAGCAAAAGACGTGTTTAGTTTGTAGATATTTTCAAACCACAATTTATCCTTCATTCGAAACATTATATCCCTGATATCATCATAATAATTATCAGCTGATACAATTCCATCAAAAAAACTTCCAAGAACTGCAACTGTAAGACCACTTTTGCGTAGATCGTCCTTAGTTTGAATTTCGGGTTCATATGATGTGGTTGTGAGAAACGATGCCAAGAAGGATAAGTACATATTGGATATTACAAAGCCCATTAACAATGATAAACCAAAAAATATAGTCCATGCCTTTCCTAAGTTGAAATTTGAATCGGATATCGAAAAATAAAGAGCACACTTAAAAATTTCCAATAGCAGTTGACCAAATTCGAACTTCTGTCTTATCTTGACTGATGTGAGATATCCAAGTATTGTGGCGTATATGATAAAACAGAAGATTCCAGCCCAAGCTGCCTGCGTGTATGGCCGGGCTATGTATAAATATTGTGGGAACTGTTTTGCAGATGGTACCAATATACAATTATGTCGAAACCGCGCTGGATAAACTAACGATATACCATAGGTATTATGTGGATTGTTCTTGTCTAGTTGATCTGGCAACTCGTAGATCCCCAAGTCGATTTCCTTAGTTGCTTAAATGTTTAACCTTTCTGCTACATTAAATAATCTCTTATTAATCCCAACAAAAGTTGCGTTATGTTTTTCAATAAACATTAAAACAACTTTTAACAAAGTTCCAGTAATGACTTCCTCGCCTTTTTCATTTCGGTAAAAAAAAATACGTGGAGGAGAATATTCATATTGTGTTTTTAGATGATATCCTTTCATATCCTTCAATTTATCTCTATACAAGTATGTTGCAGGAGAATCTGTAACGTCTTCCATTTTTAAAACAGGAAACGGATCGAATGTGTACAACTTTCTTGTTTTGGCAATCATTGCAACAACATTTAAGAAGTCATTCTTCCAAAACCATTCAAAAACTCCCAACAAGTCACTCTCAATTGTTTCTGCGGCAAAAACTACCAAAATTTTCGTACTATGGGTTCGATTTAAAACTTCATTTGCGATTTCTAAAACTTTAACCGTTTCACTTTGAATAAACAAAAAACAAATAAAATTATTTATAAAAACATCTTTTACGCGAAAATCTGTAATTTCTGTTAAATAAATCATGGGCAAACTAAATTCATTTTAAATTTCCACACAAAAGTAATTCGAATCAAATTTTGAGTCATTCTCAGAAATTATTAGTGCATGTTCAAATCTATGAATTTCTTGTAATCTCTCTGTTAATTCAATTAAATCCTTCTTTGCCGCATTAACACTAAATTGAGATATCAATAAAAACAAACCACTACATAACATTTCTATTCCATTCAGAAGCCGGATGGAATAAATATAGCTCCTTGAGGACAAAATAACTACCTTGATTAAGATATCCTACTGCGCTCTAGCCTGGAACACCAGTAAATAAGCAAATATTTATTCCGTGTGATTTATTGTTCACGCACAGATTACAAACAGTGTAAGTTGTCTGTGAACATCCTACAAAGGTTTGGGATATCGGTCACTTTGTAGATTTACAACAAAATTCGATGTAGGTGCTCTTGAATTATTGGTGACAAATCTATCTTTTGGCAAATAACAAACATTATTAATTATTATACACAAAATATGCAACAACTTTCAGCATTTTTTTTTCTGAGATAACGCAAAATAATTATTATAATCTCTCTCTATAACAAAATTGTTTCCATTCAAATATTTTGTAGATATTATTTTGGGGTATCGTATTCTGTCAATCACAATCTACAATCTTTTTGTAGTCTATGTGAAAAAAGAAAATAATGTTTGGGTCTGGTGAGCTCTAAACGATCTGGATTCGAGAATATTTAGCCTTGTATCAAATACTAGCTGGAATCCGTTGCAGCTCGCTGCTTCCATCGGAGAGAATTAAAGGAAGTAGTAAACTAGTTGGAATGTGGGTTGGTCCACACGATCAACTTCCCACGAAGATGAATGTTGAATATTATTAATAGATATTTTAATAATAACTGACCAATATTAAGAACAAATTGTAAAAAAATTCCACCAGTCATGCATCTGGTTCTTCAAACTAATACAACTCCCTATACCCAATAGCAAAAAAATTGTAATTATTAAATAATATAATATTAGTAAACTGACTGCTACTAATAATTTTAATATAAGTGGACTAGTAGCAGAGCTAGTGATCCTCAGAGAAGGTAGTTAAAATAAAGATAGCACGTGAACAGATAGCGGTTAAGATGTAAAAAGTTAGCGGTCAATTATTTACCAGCTGTCTGTTGAGTTATATGGTTTTAAATTATTTGGTTATGGGGTTATGTCCAACTAGGGCTGCCATCCGTCCGGGTTTCCCCAGATTTGTCCTAGTTTGGAGGGCGTCCGGAGGCCGTCCGGTCGGGGTTTTAAAAAGTGTCCGGGGAAAACTTTTTGTGTCAGGGGTGACCCGATCAATTCAATGATACTTAAAAAATTAAAACAAATCTTAGTTAAAAATTGACTTGTAATCCGCATCCAAGCAAACTTGACTGGCCGTCAGCTGTAAACATAACGGGGGAAAGATAGTCAGCTAGGTCATTTTTTTAGTAAAACCATGCTCACAATACAAAAAAATGGATTTAATCCATCATATCTTAGCCAAGCTGTTTTCTAGCAGCATGAAACCTTTTGCAATAATGAGTCTACAGATTATATTAACAAAAACTGGCCGTCAGCTGTCAACATAACGGGGGAAAGATAGTCAGCTAGGTCATTATTTTAGTAAAACAATGCTCACAATACAACAAAATGGATTTAATCCATCATATTGTAGCCAAGCTGTTTTCCAGCCGCAAGAAATCTTTTGAAATAATGTGTTTACAGATTATATTCACAAAAAATTGTCGATAGCTGCCGGCATAACGTTGTGAAGATAGTCAGTTTCTTTTTTGAATACATTATAAAATGCTAACGTTAAAAACCCAATCAGCACTTATTATCTGTCAGCTGACGGTGTTACCCCCGTTGTGCATACAGGTGATTGTGCTTTTTCTTCTTCTAATTATATAAGAAATTTTATGTATAAGTTTCATTGAATTTGAAATGATTTTAGAAAATGTGTTTTTTGACAGGTTTATACAAGCGACTGACGTATAATCCCCCACTAGGTACGCAGCTGACTTTTTTTATAATTTTTAATATCACTTAAACAATAACTGTGCAAATGCTCAAGTGGTAAGAAATAAGCCGACGAATTTTTTTTTTTACCACTTTCACATTTTCCCACGACCACCCCCACCACGATACTGGCGTCTGACGGTTGTTTCTGCTATTAGTCTTATCTAAACTATCAATTGCAAAAAAAATCAAGTGGTAAGAAATGAGCCCCCAAAATGCAACGCTGCCTCCCGGACTATATCGTTTGTCACGAGTATGGTGCAATGTCTAGCAGTAAGCTTAGTACGGGGGCGAGGGGAATAGGTTCAGGGTGAAGGAGCTCGGAAATACTAACTGCGAGAGATTATCACAGTCGAGTTGTTCTATTGATAAATGAATTGCTATCTTGTTGAGTGCGTGAACAGACAGGCTGCAAGTGGTGGGAGTGAGATGACTGGGCTCATCTTGTGTTGTGGGTATAAGTTGCCCGTGGAGGCAGGCGTTTATTTCGGAGGAACAGCCAGGCACTTGGCACTGGTACAAACCCGGCAGACCTTGGTTTTCTAGTATAAAAATGTTCAAGCTTTAATTTGATTAGGTTGAAACTTGAAACTCTTATTCGATAGGTCAGTTGCGGTCCCAAACCAACAACAAGAAAAAAATGGTCTGCTAAGACATTAGCGCCAGATTTGACCAGGCAGACCAACTTATTTTTTTACTCCATAAGTACTAAATTTTAAGAGTAATTCCAAGCTCTTACTCGATAGACTATGTTGTGGTTCCAAAAATTTTTCGGATAACGGACATACTAAATTTGGGCACTACTTCCGCCTAAGCAGACCCATTCCCACAGACCCACATCACCATTTTTACTTGCAGCATCTTCATTCTGGATTTAATTTTTTTACGTTGCTGATTAACTTTTTGTAAAATTTTCTTGTGTCAATTGAGTTTGCTGATTCTTTCATTTCCCTCATTTCTTCTTCCCAATACTTGCTTTGCAAGAGTGTGTAGTCACGTATTTCGGACCACGGTATACAGAAAGAAAGTAATGTAAAAGAGACTGACATCTTCGAATACCGTTAAAAAGGTCCCATATTGACGAAACAGTAACAACAGCTTCGATCTTATATAGAAAGGGGTTACCAAGGGACTTCAGCACTAAAATGACATTTGTCTTTTACATTACCTTGTTTCTGTATACCTTACTTCGATCAACTTCGAGAAGTACTTCACCGAAGCAACTTCACGAGTTTTTTTTTATGTGGTAGTGCTAACCTCAGGAGTCACCCATTGTACTACTAGTCCGTCATGTCATTTGTCACGTCATGGTGCAATGTCTAGCAGTAAGCTTAGTACGGCGGAGGGGTGGGGGGAATAGGTTAAGGGTTATAAAGGTACGGGGGGGTATTGAAGAAGGTGGTGATGAACCCTGCGTTTGAACTCTTGCATATTGTAGAATCTCGGAAAAACCGACTGCGAGAGATTATTCCACAGTCGAGTTGTTCTATTAACAAACGAATTCATATCTTGTTGAGTGCGTGAAAGGAGTAGTTGCAGGTGAAGGGAATGAGACGAGTGGGCTAATCTGGTGTTGCGGGTATAAGATTGCCGTGGAGGCAGGAGAGCGTTTAACTCGGAGGAACAGTTACTATGATAGTAGCGATAAAATTTTGTCAGTGCTGCTACATTGCTACGGTGGCTTAGGGGGTCGATGGTGGAGCAAGCGGTATCGTCATTAATTAACTTAAGAGCCTTTTTTTGGACCTTATCTAACCATGCTAAGGTTGATATTGGAGCGCCGCCCCAAATGAGGGAGTTGTGTTCGAGAAGAGGCCGAATGTAGAATTTATAAATAACAGCACGGGCCGATGGCTGGAGGAGGAACCTGCACCTCTTAAGAAATCCCAAGCACTGGGATGCTTGTTTGGCGATTTGGAATATATGATCATTCCATCGCAAGTCTTTGGCTAATGTCACGCCTAAGATGTGTAGGGATGGGTCGGCCTTTAGTACCACGTCATCCACTTTCAAGGATGGTGAGGTGTTGATCTTTTTCTTTGAAATAAGACAGTACTTAGTTTTGGATGGGTTGAATTCGACACGATTCTTTTTTCCCTACTCTAGAATAAGTTCAATGTCGTTATTAATAGAGTTGAACATTACTTCACGATCACCAAGACAGGATCTGGCATGTGTCTGTCTTGTATCGAAGCTGTACGAGTAACGTAGAGTACCGTCGTCAGCGAAGCTGAGAAGTGGATTGAAGGGGATTGAAAGTAGGTCATTTATAAAGATAAGAAATAGGGCCGGTGATAAAATTGACCCCTGGGGGACCCCCGCAGAGATGGGGTGAGATTCAGATTTGACGCCATCCAAAACTACCTTAATTGAACGGCCGGAAAGGAAACTCTCAACCCACTTATAGAGAAGCGGGTCAATTCCAATAGCTTTGAGTTTAGCTCACAAGGCTGAGTGCCATACTCTATCAAAAGCCTTGGAGATATCTAAACAACCAAACTAGATTCACCAGATCCATGCAAACTTCGGTTGAGGTGTTCTGTAAGGCAAACTAAAAGATCACCAGTGGATCTTTTTTGTCGGAAGCCGTATTGTTTGTCGTTTATAAGTTGTTTGGATTCTAGATATCCCATAAGCTTTTTGTTAATTATCGTCTCCATGGTTTGGGAAAGGATAGAAGTGATTGCTATTGGGCGGTATTTGGAGGGAAGGCTGGAGTCACCTTTTTTCGGTATTGGCTGCACATGGGCAAGTTTCCAAGAATCTGGGTAAACTCCGGAAGATTATGATAGGGCAAAAAGTTTGCGCAGAGGTTTAGCCAAGGCGCATTGTTTTAAGACGATAGGGGGTATATTATCGGGTCCAGTGGATTTGTTGACATCGAGCTCCTTGAGGCACCTGTACACCTCGCGAGTCCTGAAAACCCGTCCATTAAATGAGCGCTGTGCTCGACGACCGGGGGTAGCGTATCATTTTGGGGTAGAAAAGAATATGAAGCAAACAGAGATGCTAATAAATCGGCCTTGGATTTTCTGTCTGTTATCACCTTTTCATCGTGGATGAATGAAGGGGTTGTGGAGGTGATGAAATTCTTCTTGATGGAACTTACCAAGGACCAGAAGTTTTTGCTACCAGAGGTTGCATTAAGGAGTTTACTTCTCAACTTGCTGTCAAATGAATTTTTGACATTCCTGATGGTGACTTTACAGGAATTTCTTAATTTTATATACTCTGCACGGAGCGATTCACTCGGGGAGCTCTTGTAAGCTCGAAAGGCGGCTTCTTTATTTCTGATTGCATTCATACAGTAGTGGAATACAGACTTTACGTCCAGTAGGTTCTCATATTCACCCCCAAATTGCTCTTCTTTTAATTCTGTCGCATTTATTTTCCGTCTCTGTTTCCTCTTCTTGTTTTTATTTACCCGTTTATGACTAGGTTCAACCTAGATTCAACCCAATCATAAACGGAGGTCTAGTTGAAACTGGGTCCACACAACCCAACTCAGCTCTTCTACTTGGGTCGAGTAGATTTTTTTTATTTTTTTTTTATTTTTCGCCTCATATACGCTGGTTGAGTTGCAATTGAGTTGAAGTGATTTTTTTTGTTTGTTTACCATCCGTGAAGTCCGCCTTTGGCGTTAGTTTTGTCTTCGGTGTTTTTGTTCACACAGGAATAAAAAAATATTTCGTTTTGAGAATTTCGCACAAAAAATTGAGGTTATTTTTTTATTTCCGGTCAACTCTATTTCAACGCAGAGTGAACTCAACTCGACATCATATTGGCAGTTGAAGTTTTAATTGAACCTCCTCGCTAGCCCTTCGCTGATAGCCGAATATATACATATGTAGTTGGTTATCGATTCGATAAGACAGTTGGAGCTCGCCAAAAAAACATATTCGTTAAATTTAAAAAAAAAAATTAGTGTCCGGGAAAAAAACTCAATTTCCAGCAAATGTCCGGGGTTTTTATAGTTCTTGTCCGGCCTCGGCAATTTAGGCGATGGCAGCCCTATGTCCAACTAGCATTTTGGAGAGTTGGGCCCCTATGAGGCTAGCCCCACTGCTATGAAGGCCCACACAGGGCATATAACGCCTTGCTTCATTCGCGCCTCCTCATATGAAATGCCCCATTTTGTTCCTTTCAGGAAAAATCGTTGCTACCTGAAATACGACTTTCAGCAAAGGGTTTATAAACTCAACTTACCACTCTTTGGCCACTGGCCTGACTTCGACTAAAATGGCACTTTCTTCAACTCACACGACTTGTCAGGTCGCATGACTCGACTTTCAGCACAGGGGATAACATATTTAGTTTTCGAACGAAAAGCTTTGGTGATGTGCGGCCTTTCGAGAACGCTCCTTGGTCGCTACCGACTGATCGGCACTTCAACATTCTGCGTTATTAGGTGTGCATGAAATATTTGGGGTGTGGATTTCCTTTTCCTTCCATCCCCACGCCCTCTGCCGCCCCTGACTGCACGATTTTGACAAGTTATGTATTATTGCGAAGCTATCACTGTGCTGAAGCCAGAAATGGTAACTTTATTTAAAAAGGATTTCTTCATTTCAAAGAGTTTATTAGATATTAGAAAAACTAATCCATTTAAGGTGCTAAGGGGCTTGTGACCCTTCGCCGAAGTCTTTTCAAAAATTCACACAAAAATGGGCTCGACCGAATATTATGGAATTTTTTCAGAGCATTTTGATCGACACTTCAACAAAGTCGGTATAGTTTTTGTTTCGCGCAATATCGTGCATGTACAAAAATCACAAACGTCGTTTAAACAAAAAACCAAATTTTGTGAAAATCTTTCCAGATCATACTGTAGTGACCGCGTAAAGTTTAATTACCAAACTTTACGCAATGTCACACAACAACTTCCGGCACGATCAAAACGATCAGTCGGAACACTCCATCGATCACCGAACTCAAAGTTCAGTGATCTTGCCGTTTTGTTCCGTCCCTATCACGACTAGTGATCGAGACCTTTTCCGGCATCTACTTCACTTACCGTCTTCTCCGCGTGTAGACTAGAATTGAATATTAAAAGTGCGAACGCCAAAAGTAAAAGTCCGAGGAATAATATATTTTTATATATATATATATGTAATTACGCGGAATAATTGAAGAAACAATAAAAACTAAACAATAATATTCATTCGAATAAATAATAACAATAAAACTAAAATCAGTGCTTGTTTAATTATAACATCGTGGGCAAGGAAGCCACATTGGTGACCCCGACGGCGCATTAAATTATATAAAATAAAAAAAATAATTACAAAAGCTCATAGTTGGTGAAAAACAGCGCCTCAAAATCATTTAAAATAAAAGTGCAGTTCCGAAGTTTCATTTTAAAGTAAAAAATTTTTTTCTTCATAACATAAGGTGAAATAGCGGAAGACATCCAGTTTTACTCCCATTTGCAAATCGATGTCTATAGAGAAACTACAGTTTCCCGTTCTAAACGCGGGCATGTGAAAGCAGCGTCGACTGTTCTCGAGAAACGGTCTTGACATTTTTGCTTTGAAATAATTTTCAAGTATAAAATTTTTGTTATAACAAGAAAATCAAACATTGGTGAAAACCAGTGTCAAAATAGGAAAATAAATATTTAAATTATGTGCTTATTGCAATGTCAGCTAATTAAATCACCAGCATTACTAGACAAAGAATAGAAAAAATTTTGATTTTGACGTGATTTTGGTGTTTATATCGCTTTCATTCTTGGAATTATTATATTTGCATGCATACCAGCTACTTTAATCGTAACAGTGGGTTTTGGAATTGCCAAATTAGAGCTGCAATCGTAGCTTTATGGTGCTACAGAAGATCGATGTATAAGCATCCAAAGCTTTTGAACCTATGCCAAATCTAAATTTTTTTCTCGATTTTTGTATTGGTCGAGAGATATCACCGTAGTGGTTTGATATTATTGATATTAAATTGTGCTTTTATAGAGTTTCACTTATTTTAACATTGATTTTTAGTGAAATTTTAATATATAAAAATATTCAAACACACAAACTACCGCTGGAATATTTGACAACAGCAGTTCTGTTGTTCTTTACGTAGCATCAATTATTTATGAGCATCAGCTGTCAGCTTCATTCGAACTTCAAGAAGAAGGTGTTGGTTACCTTTTGTTTCTCCGATACGCTGTCACACCGTTCTTACTAGCTGCAGCACCGAAATATTACTTATTATCAGCGATATATCGATATTACGAATATCGAACCAGCAAACGGAACCAAAGATAATTTTTTTTATTATTATTTTTTTTATATATACATATAATTTTATTTTTTTTCTCTATTACATTTTTTTTCTTATTTTTCTATTTTCTTTTATATATATATATATAATTTTATTTAGATATTTTAAATTGAATTTTCCTTTTAAATATATTAGTATATAACATAACATAATCACTTTTACATATATGTACATAAATAATTAAGTTTGTACACGTACATACTATATACACATATATTTCTTCTGGGCTTGTCATCACACCTATATATATATATTTTTACTCGTTCTCCGGATATATATATATACATATATATATAGATTTTTTTTTCTCGTTTGTCATCTCATAATCTGTTTTATAAAAAATTAACATGTCAAGGCAAGAAGACATTGAGATGGGGGCCTCGCACTTGGACGGACCAAAACCCGGAACTTCGGAAGTTAATGCCGCTTCCGTGTCGAAACTCGACATCCCGAAGTTCTGGGTTCACCAGCCCGCCTCCTGGTTTTACCAGGCCGAAATCATGTTCCAGCTGGCGGGCTGCCGGTCTGAGAAATTAAAAGTCTACAACGTTATAGCCGCATTGCCGGAAGAGGCGGTAACGGCAATGCGGCTTAGCACCATAGATTTTGCCACCTCCTCATACGAGGAAATAAAAACGCAACTGCTCGAGAAGTACGGTACTTCGGAGAAGCGCCGTCTCGAGCAGTTGCTGTCAGTGCAAGAGCCAGGAGACCGGAAACCTTCCGAGTTTCTCCAGGCTCTGAAGGCACTAGCTGGCGGGTCATCGGCAGTCAACGATGACCTGATACGGAACCTGTGGGAGCGGAGGCTTCCACAGGCCATCCAAGTCACGTTGGCCACTGCTGCCGACCAAACACTGACCGGACTAGCGGCAACGGCGGACAAAGTATGGGAGGTGCTTCCACACGGAGGCGCCTCATACGCGTCCGCCGTCCAAGCCAATACGCCAGCCAACGCGGAGCCCACGTTAAGGTCGCTAGAAAGCGCCATTAGAAAACTAACGGCGCGACTAGACAACCTTAACAAAAGCCCGCGTCAACCGAGAAGCCGAACACCGGCCAATCGGCAGGGCGGCTCTCGACAGCCCTCGGCCAATCGGCCACAAGGGGCCAATCAACTCAGAGGTAGCCTGTGCTACTTCCATTACCGCTATGGTAAGGAAGCACGCACATGCAAGGCACCCTGCAGTTTCAGTGGTGGTGGCGCCAAGTCGGCGAAGAAACCACACCACACCAATAAAAAAAACTAAAGGGTCAGGGGGTCGACATGAGCGAGCATATAACCGGCCGCTCATATCGTTTATTCGTCAGAGACACCAACAATCGGATGGACTTTCTGATTGATTCGGGCTCTGACGTTTCAATTGTTCCCGCCAAGGCGTTCCCGGCCCATAACGGTAGCCCGAACGTCCTTCTGTACGCGGCCAACGGATCACTGATCCGAACTTTCGGCACAAAGTTGCTTGAACTTGAACTCGGCTTACGCCGACGATATGTTTACAACTTCATTATAGCCGACACCACTAAAGCCATTATCGGGGCGGACTTCTTAACGAAGTTCAAATTGTCCGTCGATTTTGAATATCGGCATTTAGTCGACAAGCGCACGAAGTTTCGCATTAACGTGTGCGCTACCGTCGACTACAACCCCGAAACATTTCCATGCCGAGTTATTGGCATATACAAAGAGCTATTAACGAAGTACGCTTCGTTAACAAAACCGCCCAATTTTAACCTTCCGGTTAAACACAATGTGCAACACCACATTGTAACCAAAGGGCAATTACCTTTTGTCACCGCTCGGCGACTCCATCCGGAGAAACTGAAGGTGGAAAAATTAGAATTCGACCATATGGTCCAATTGGGGATTTGTCGACCTTCGTCGTCCCCCGCAGCATCTCCGCTTCATCTGGTTCCTAAACGGGACTCTCATGATTGGAGGCCATGCGGCGACTACCGTCGCCTTAATGCTGTCACTGTGCCGGATAGATATCCGATCCCGCATATACAGAATTTCTCCGTGAATCTTCACGGCTGCACAATTTTTTCGAAGGTTGACTTGGTACGTGCATACCATCACATACCAATCGCCCCAGAAGACGTGCATAAGACTGCACTCATTACGCCATTCGGCCTATATGAGTTTACACGTATGCCATTCGGCCTACGGAATGCAGCACAAACCTTTCAAAGGTTCATAAATGAAGTTACGAGAGATCTCGACTTCGTTTATGTATACTTGGACGATATACTTATCGCCAGTAAAACCGAGGATGAGCATATCGTTCACCTTGAAGAGCTCTTTAAACGCCTCGATAGCTTCGGTTTAACCATTAAGCTAGAGAAATGCGTTTTTGGTGCAACAGAGATTAAGTTTCTAAGCCACCGCATCACAAAGGATGGAATACTTCCATCCTCCGATCGGGTTCAGGCTATCGTTGATCTCGCACCTCCAACTTCTGTCAAATCGATCCAGAAGTTTTTGGGAATGGTGAATTTCTATCACCGATTTATTCCAAAATTGGCTGAACATTTGGTGCCTATAAACGAGCATTTGAGAGACCTTCTCAACCGCTCACGTGCCAATAAAGTTTTTGACTGGCCAGCAGAATGTCAGGCGGCATTCCTCAAGGTGAAAACCTCGATGGCTGAAGCAACTCTGCTGAACCATCCAATCGAGGATGCAAAATACAGTCTTACGACTGACGCCTCTGATTATGCAATCGGAGGCGTTTTGGAACAATTCAACGGTCATCGGTGGCAACCACTAGCTTTTTATTCCAAAAAGCTGTCACCAACAGAACGGAAGTACTCTGCATTCGATCGCGAACTTCTCGCAATCTATGCAGCGATCAAACACTTCCGTTACTTCGTTGAAGGACGCAATTTCGTGGTCTATACTGATCACAAACCACTGGTTCGCGCCCTTCACACAAAGACCGAACGATCCCCTCGTCAGACCAGACATTTGGGTCTAATCTCTCAGTTTACCACAGACATCAGACATGTGTCGGGTAAACAAAACGTTGTCGCCGACTACTTGTCGCGCTCACTAGCAACCGACAACGTCGACTCGGTTACCTTCGACCTGCCTACACTGGCTCAGGCTCAACAAGGTGACACAGAGTTGAAGTCTCTACAAGAGCACCCCAGCAACGGCTCACGGGTAAAATTAGTTCTCACACCAATACCATTCACCGCCCATCAGGTGTGGTGTGAAACTAGTATAGGCATTCCTAGGCCTTACATACCCATTTCCTTACGGAGACTAGCGTTCAACTCCGAACATAGTCTCTCTCATCCTGGTATTCGCGCTACAAGACGAGCCGTTACCAAGAAATACTTCTGGCCATCGATCAATAAAGACTGCAATGAGTGGTCTCGATCATGCCTAGGTTGCCAAAAGTCCAAAGTTTCACGGCATACCAAATCTCCATTGGAGGCTTTCAAACTTCCAAATAATAGATTTGACCACATCCATATGGATATAGTGGGACCACTACCCCCATCTCGTGGATACTCTTATATCTTAACGATAGTCGATAGATTCACGCGATGGCCTGAAGCATACCCAATTCGGGATATCTCAGCTTCAACAGTGGCAAGAAAATTCGTCACTGAATTTGTCCCACGATTCGGCGTACCTCTTGAGATCACAACCGATCAAGGTACGCAGTTCGAATCGAAACTGTTCAATGAAGTTGCCAAATTACTCGGCACTCATCGAATTCGGACTACCGCCTACCATCCGCAGGCAAACGGGATGGTTGAACGGTTCCACAGGCAACTTAAAGCAGCCTTAATGGCAAGGGACAACACTACTCATTGGAGTGAAGACTTGCCCTTTGTCATGTTAGGCATACGCACGGCAATTAAGACCGACTTACAATGCTCACCAGCCCAGCTCGTATACGGTCAGAATCTGAGACTTCCCAATTCAATTTCTATCCCAACGGATGAGAATCCAATTGAAGAATCAGAATTCCTCTCTCGCCTTCGTTCTCATATGCAGAACATTAAGGCAATACATCCTCGGCAACCCGTCCAAAAGGATGTCTACGTGCCAGAAGCCCTGGAGAACGCCGACTACGTTTTCATACGTGTCGACAGAGTTCGAAAACCTTTCGAACCTCCATATGAAGGCCCATACGAAGTAATCAAACGATTACGAAAACACTTCGTCGTCAAATTGGACGGCACAACCAAGTCAATATCCATTGACAGGCTAAAGCCAGCCTTCGGTTGTGACCGCGACAACAAAGCTAAGCCGTCTAAAGCGGTAACATTCCGTTAACGCTACGCTGGGGGGGGAGTATGTAGTGACCGCGTAAAGTTTAATTACCAAACTTTACGCAATGTCACACAACAACTTCCGGCACGATCAAAACGATCAGTCGGAACACTCCATCGATCACCGAACTCAAAGTTCAGTGATCTTGCCGTTTTGTTCCGTCCCTATCACGACTAGTGATCGAGACCTTTTCCGGCATCTACTTCACTTACCGTCTTCTCCGCGTGTAGACTAGAATTGAATATTAAAAGTGCGAACGCCAAAAGTAAAAGTCCGAGGAATAATATATTTTTATATATGTAATTACGCGGAATAATTGAAGAAACAATAAAAACTAAACAATAATATTCATTCGAATAAATAATAACAATAAAACTAAAATCAGTGCTTGTTTAATTATAACATCGTGGGCAAGGAAGCCACAATACTTTCGTTAATAACGAAAGGCACCTCAATGAAGTCGATATCAATGTTGGATCGCGTGATATCGCACAGGTACAAAAATCACATAAGTCGTTCAAACAAACAAACACCCGACTTATTTTTATGAAAATCTTTTCAGATCATATATCCGTTTATATGGTTCGAAAGTCACATCAACGAAGTCGTATCCTTTTTTGGTTCGCGCGATATCGTGCAGGAAAATATGACCACATACGCAAGCACACACACATACTTCTCAAATTTTTGCTTAAAATGCTATTGGCAACTTGAAAAACGAAAATACGTTGAAAATTTTGATTTCGATTTTTGGACGGATTACAATAACTTCCCTATACTGGGAAGTTAAAAATATTCGAGCAAAGAAGAAGTTGTTGCGTTAATCCTCGGTTAGTTGCCCGAAGTGGAACGCAAAATACCCAAAATTTAAAAACAACTCTGACCCTCCGATCAAACCTTCAGTACCCTACGAAGACGGTACCCTGGGTTTCAAAAACGGGACTGGCTCACTAGAGAGGGGTTGAATGGTGACCCCTCTCGTGCACCATTACTTACTTGCATATGAGTATTCCCATCAGGACAGACGCGGCTATTATGCCATTTGTATACCTTTTAGCCAGTCATCCTATAAAATGAGTGAGAGCAGAATAACCCAAACCTACCTCCTTATCCACCGAAAATCAAATGTCCTTGTTATCAAAATAAATACAAAAATCAAATGCTATAAATTCAAATATTGTGAACTCAATTATTATCAACTCAAATTTATATTGACAAAATTAGCAAGGGAAAAAAATTAAATTAAAAAAAAAAAAAAAAAAAAAAAACGTAACAGTATGAAAAACCGGCACTGGTACCATGACGTTTCTTTTTTTTGATATTTCTCGCTTCAAAATTTCCACAACCTGGTGACTATAGGAATGAATGAAATATTGAGAAAAGAATTAGAATTAGTAGAATTTAACTCTGCGGTCTTTTCGTAGAGATCGACAAAAAGTTGCCATGATCTTGCCAGTTACATCGCTAACTAAACTAAAATTAAATACAAAATCTCAGGTAATAATTTATTTGCTCACTGACATTGAAAAATTCTGTATTATACATTTTTTAAACAAAACAATTTCTAAACTAAAACAAACAATACCAAGAAAATCACCAAAGAGATATATTAAAAAAATTAGCTTCATATGATCTACGCGTAATATTTCAAACTCTTTTCGTTCATCTCGGAATATTTTCAAAAGCCCTGCTTTCAAGCCATCATAAAAGGCAAATTGTTCACAACTACTAAAGTATCCATTTTCTTGTAAGCTGAGTATGTGATAGTCAAAAGCCTGTGAAAGCGGAGAATTCGGCGGTAGAGGAAACCTCATCAACATTTCGGAGGAACACAAGTTGGTTTTTCTAAATGTTGGTCGAGTCAAGACTCTCTGCTGTTCAAGCAAAATTTTTGTAGTGGATTGTGTCGTTAAGTAAGCAAATGACTCGTTAAGCTTGCATATATTTTCAAACCATAGTTTATCCTCCATTGGAAAGATAATATTCATGATGTCATCAAAAATATTGTCAGTCACAATTGCATCGAACCAGCTTTCTAGAATTGCAACTTTGAAACCACTTTTTCGTAGGTCTGCTTTAGTTTGGATTTCGGGCTCATACCACGTTGATGTAAGGAAGCTTGACATGAAAGATAAATACATATTGGATATTAGAAAGCCCGTAAATACTGATAATCCAAAAAATATAGTCCATCCTTTTCCTGAGTTGAAATTCGTTTCGGATATCGCATTATAAAGCACACACTTAACAATGTCCAACAGTAGTCGCCCAAATTCGAACTTCCGTCCTATCATGACTGATGTCAGATATCCTATTGTTGTGGCGTATATGATGAAACAGAAAATTCCAATCCAAGTAGACTGTGAAAATGGTTGGGTTACATATAGATAATGTGGTAACTGCTTTGAAGTTGGTACCAATATGCAATTTTGTCGAAACCACCCTGGATAAACTAATGATATACCATACGTATAAAGGGTATGGTTTTTTTCGAGGACGTCTGTTATCTCGTAAGCAGTCAAATCAACTTGTTTATATTTTAAAATTTCGAGCCTTTCTGGCATACCCGAAAACTCCTTTTTAATCCCTTTAAAAGTTGCGTTATGTTTTTTAATGAACATTAAAACAATATTTATTAAGATTCCGGTAAGAACTTCTTCACCCTTTTCATTTTGATATATTAAAACACGTGGTGGACTGTATTCATATCGAGTTTTAAGATATAATGATTGCCAAAACAAGAAAGCTGTACACATTCGATCCGTTTCCTCTTATGAAAATCGAAGACGTAACTGATTCTCCTGAAACATATTTATACAGAGATAAGCTAAAGGATATGAAAGGTCATATCCTTTAGCTTATCTCTGTATAAATATGTTTCAGGAGAATCAGTTACGTCTTCGATTTTCATAAGAGGAAACGGATCGAATGTGTACAGCTTTCTTGTTTTGGCAATCATTACAACAACATTTAAGAAATCATTCTTCCAAAACCATTCAAAAACTCCCAACAAGCCACTATTCTTCGTGTCTGCTGTAAAGACAACCAAAATTTTCGTACTGTGGGTTTGATTTAAGACTTCATTTGCGATTTCCATAACTGAAAAGGTTTCACTTTGAATAAACAGAAAACACATGAAATTATTATTGAAAATATCTTTTACGAGAAAATCTACCACTTTTGTTAAAAATATTATTGGCAAATTAAATTCATTTTGAATTCCCGAAGAAAAATCGTTAGAATTAACGTTGGAGCTATTATCAGTAATGATTAGTGCGTGTTCAAATTTATGAATTTTTTCTAAACGCTCAGTTAATACACTTAAATCCTCTATTATCGTGTTAGTAAAAGCAATAATTGGACATATTAGCAAAACCAGTACACCATACTCCATTTTTCTTGAATTTACCTCGTACTACCTATCAGGAAGTGTATAGAATAATGAACGCTTCATGATCACATTCTATGTAATGATCCAAAGTGCACTTCAATGATTATACAAATATTTCCTATGAAATTATTACTCATCTTTGGGCCACAATTTAACAAAAACTTTTAAGTGCATATTGATTGGTTATAAAAAGATTCTATTAAACCGTAAGTAGCTCGCTCGTGCTTCTTGGGGTAATGGAAATGGCATTATCAGTAAATAAATATCAAAAGTCCTAATTACTAAATAAATAAATTTGTTTTTGGTTTCTTGATTAATATTTTTGTACAACTAATTGAAAATCAAATAAACTCCTCATTCATCATTGCGCTCCTTTAATCCCTCATGGGACATAGGGCGGAAACAGTTGCCCTCCAGCGGACTCTGTTTTGCGCGACAGCTCTCAGCTCCGACCAGGATCTCCCAGTTGTTGCGGCTCCTGCTAGTAGGGTTCTCTTCCACGTTTTTCTAGGTCTTCCTACTCGACGGGATCCTTGCGGACTCCAGTCAAGGGCCTGTTTGGCTAGATTTTCGTTTTCGCGTCGCAAGGTGTGGCCAACCCAATTCCATTTCCTTCGTCTGATTTGGTAGTCTATCCTTTCTTGGCCGGCACGGCGCCGTAGTTCTTCGTTTGAAATTCTATCTTGCCAGCGGATTTTTTGGATACGATGAAGGCATCTGTTGATGAAGACTTGTAGGCGCCCTGTGATGAATTGGGTGACTTTCCATGTTTCGCAACCGTACAAAAGTACTGCCTTCACGTTGGAGTTGAACAGCCGCAATTTGGTGTTAGTTGAGATCTCCGTTGATCTCCATATGCGGAACAGGCAAGCATATGCGCCTTGTGCTTTATTTATTCTGGAACTGACATCTTCTTCTGCACCCTCATTTTCGGTAATAATACTACCGAGGTAGCAGAATTTATCGACCAGTTCCACGTCACGGTTATTCAGCGCAGTCCGTTCAATGGTGTTTGCATTTATCCTCATTTCTTTAGTTTTAGTATGATTTAGCCTTAAGCCTGCTGGACTACTTTCTGTTGCCAAATTGTTAATCATGTTATTGAGGTCCTGGTGTCTGTGGGCCAGCAAACGGATATCATCTGCGTAGTCGAGATCCTTAAGGCGGTCTAACAAACCCCATTGTATGCCTCCTGTTCTATTATCTAGAGCGCCGACAACGATGTCATTTATTACTATAAGAAATAGTAAAGGCGAGAGTAGGCATCCTTGTCGTACTCCTGAGCTCACCTCGTAGCTGTCGGATAATTTTCCATTATGGAGAACTCTGCATTTGGAATTGTTATATAGGGCTTTTATCAATTCTATTATTTTATCAGGCAATCCACGTCGCCGTAGTGCCTGCCATATAAAGCTCCTATTGACCGAGTCGAACGCTTTCTCATAATCTACGAAAGCAAGGTAAAGGGGGGATCGAAATTCAGTAGACTGCTCCACTATTATTCGTAAGGTGTTGATATGATCATGAGTGGCCCTTCCTGAATCCGGCCTGCTGCCTCCTAAGCGTTCGATCTACTGCCTCACTTATCCTAGATAGTAATATATGGGACAAAATTTTGCCCACAGTAGATAGTAAACAGATGAATCTCCAGTTGTCGCATATTGTTAGGTCCCCCTTTTTTGGTATTTTGACTATGATACCTTCCGTCCAATCCTCCGGAAAGGTACAGGTGTTCCATGCTATTTGTAGGATTGGCTGAAGCGCATCTGCTATGAGGCTTGAGTCGGCTTTCAACAATTCTGGCGGGATGCCATCTTTCCCAGCTGCTTTACCATTGGCCATCGCATGAATTGCGGTTACTATTTCCGTCTTGGATGGGGCCCGGTTGGTGATTCGAATTGGCTGTGCATTGTTGCTGGTTTCCTGAGGTTCCTGTGTAAATGAACCATTCAGGGCGGCGAAGAAGTAATCTCTCCATCTTTGGAGTGCTTTCCCGTGAGCTGTTTAGTAATTTGGTGCAGCACCTTACTGTTGCCTGTGTTTGCCGCGTTTTCCGCTTTTTCTGCGAGCTCATTTATCTGCTGCCTTTTATCACGTCGGACACTTCTCTTTACCTCCCGGTGTAATTGGGAGTATTCCCTTGCCAGTTGGTAACGTCTTTCAGGGTCGCTTGTAGAGTTTACTTTATTTTTTAGGGCTCTCCTGCGTTCTATTTTTTGCCAGGTTGTGTCCGAGATCCAGTGTTGCTGGTTTCTTTGGACATAACCGATGCTCGTTTCCGCAGCTGTCAATATTGCGCCCTTTGTTCTACTCCACTTCTTTCTTTCTTTCTTCTACTCCACAGCTCTTCAATATTTGTGTCGTCAGAAACGTTGTGCTGGTTTAATATTTGTTGTAGGTTTCCAGCAAATTCCCGCTTTTTAACGCTCTCCCGCAGAAGATCTACTCCTCATATAAACTAGAAATTGGTATTGTTATGTTTTTACGGCTTAACGGATTCGTAGAATTAATTAAGGAATATACTTTTTAATTGTAGGCACAAAAACTTATTTATTACAAACCAAACACAATTTAATAACAAACACAATTTTTAAAGTTCACTATAATCACTTGCAATTAAATATCTATTAAATTTTATTTTTTGCTTTTCAATCACCACTTTTCGCTTTAGGTCACTTTTATCACTTTAGAGCACTTTCATCGCTTTTCAAATCAAAACTGACTTTTTAAACGCCTGCAAGTCGCTTTTATATATCCAAGCTCCCTCTTTATGTAATTTCTGGAACCTTCGCCCATTTTATAGTTCGTAGTCGAATAATGGCCTCGATTCCCAGATCCGACGGATCGGAAGTGAGTGCGGATTTGACACTTTGCGATTCTCAAATCCAAGTTGGTGAGGTAGAGACAGAACTACATAATTGTGCGATATGCGATAAGGAAGCTCAGATTTTTGCTTCCACTTTGACTTCGGGATGTAAATGGGCCTTTAGTCTAGGAGTTAAACCAATTTACATCCCAACGTCTAAGTGGAAATTCAAATTTGAGCTCTTACATCGCACACCAGCTAGTATGATTCTATCTTGGTTTCACCAAAGTGGCAACTGAAAACTCTACATTCCAAAAGCGTAGTCCAAAAATGATTTTAATTTCTCTAAATTTTAATATTCTAATGCCTACTAGATGCCACTTTTTCGGCTTCTTGTGTTGTTGCTGTAGTTCGGGGAATTTAGCATTTTAAATGCCGAGTACTAAGTTCCCGGTTTTTTTATGTGAAAGACTAGAGTCTCAGGAAAGGCCCCTTATACTGTGTCGACAATCTATTTTATTTATATAGAGTGCAATGTCGAACAGCAGCTCTAGTTGGGAAGGAAAAAACTGCCACAACCTTCCCGCAGTATTTTTTAGTCTACCTACTCCCAACCATTACTGTCGCCACTTTGAAACCGGGCATCGAGAAACAACTCGCGGGAGTGTTATGCCTCCTAAAACGAGTTGAATCTCATCAACCAACCGATGATATGCGCTTTGGTGGGGCAGACAACGCGGGGAAGGGAAAAGGAAGGCTATGACAGGAGGAATCAGGAATGTAAAGAGGGAAGAAGAACGAAGGAAATTTATGTAGGTGGGAAAGTGGTAAAGGCGAACCCGGAACCTCTGGGATGGTAGCCAGACGCTTTACTCCTTAGGCTACCAAGGCCCCGGTGAAATGGAATTGAGAATTAGAATAGGCTAGTACAAAAGCAACCTAGGTGAGTGAATCAGCTGGACGTAACTTTGTAGCAAAGTGTTTTCCATTCTGCAAAATTACCGCCTTTTGAACATTTAACAGTTCTCAACTTTTCACGCGGAAAAAATCACTTTTTGCCCAAAATTTCCTCCAAAAACTGGTATTTTCGAAATATTTTTTATTTATTTATTTATTGATTTATTTACGCCAAACAAGGCACACTTAAACTATATTACACAGGGAAAATGACTATAGTTAAAGTAGTTTACAGTTTAACATTATTATCACAGAGTATATCTTTATAACATATGTATTTATGTAGTTGTAGTGTTAGTTTAGGGTAATTCGAATGACAGAAAGGATATCAATTTTTTCTTAAAGGATAATTTGCTAATTCCAGGGGAGAAGCAGGAACTGTGGTCATTGAAAATCATGCAACATCTGTTGATGGGCTCGTTCTTTCCATACTCGGTTCTTGGCTTTTCTCTTTATAAAGCCAAGAAGTGTGCTAGCTCTTGCAATAATATTATCGTAGTGCAAATTAAAATTTAAATTATTGTCCAGGACAATTCCTAGTTCTACAATTTGATCAACGCGGTCTAATACCTTGCCGTTGAGATAATAGTATTGCAACTGCATGCCTTTTTTACGAGAGAAGGTAATTACGTGGCATTTACTGGTGATTAGTTGCAGTTTATTGGTGGAGAACCAGTTCTGTAATGTATTCCGTTTCAACTGAAGGAGAGTTACGTCATCACGCGACCTTATGACACTATATATTTTGAGGTCTGAGATGAATATATTAAATAAAAGTGGGCCAAGATGACTACCCTGAGGGACTCCGGAAGTTACTTCGATTTCTTTTGACAGAAATCCTTGAAATCTAACGGCTTGTGTTCTTCCGTTAAGATATGATTCTATCCATCTTAGGACAGGCCCAGATATTCCAAATTTTAGTAGTTTTGTTACTAAAATATGGTGGTTGACGCGGTCAAAGGCCTTACTGAAGTCAGTATAGACAGCATCGATTTGATGACCGTTTTCCATACCACATGGTAGTTCGGAGGTTAGTGTCGTAAGGTTAGTAGTTGTCGAGCGCCCTTTTCTGAAGCCATGTTGTTGGTCATTGAGGAGCGGATCAATTATTTGGGCAATCTTATCGTAAACAAGCTTTTCAAAAAGTTTAGGAGTTGCTGATAATATTGCAATGCTCCTGTAGTTGTCCACCGAATGCTTATTAGATGCTTTGTGAATTGGTATGAGGTATGATTTTTTCCAAATTTTAGGAAATTTTCCTAACGATAAGGATTTGTTGAAAATAAGATGGAGGGGAAACAGAATTTGAGTTGAGTAGCACTGCACGATTTACTCCTGTGGTCCATAGAAGGTTTCATGCCTTATAAAACACCGGGACCAGATGGAATTTATCCCATTGAAATTCAGAAAGTCAGTGACCTAATTCTGAATTGGCTCGCAGCCATCTATAGGAGCAACATCCTGGAGAGTAGCGAAGGTAGCTTTCATTCCGAAAGCGGGTAAAATCTCCTACCACAATCCAAAAGACTTGAGACCTATATGTCTCACATCCTTTCTCCTCAAGATACTAGAAAGACTTGTGGAGATCCATGTTAAGCAAAGCATTGATAAAAAACTGCACTCCAGCGTCTGAATGTTGATGGGTGCTCCAGGTCCTCTATTGATCAGCTGCTAGCCTGGGGCTTTCGGAAGAAGTCAGACGGGTCAAAAGAGGCACACCACAAGGTGGGGTCTTATCGCCGCTCCTTTGGAATATGACAGTCAATGAAGTACTGATAACTCTAAAGGAGTCTGGGTGCACCACGGTGGCCTATGCTGATGATATTGTGCTGGTGGTGACCGGCAAGTACATCTCAACAATAAGAGATATAATGCAACAAGCATTGAATACTCTTTCTCATTGGGCCACTACAAAAGGTCTAGGCGTCAACCCAGCCAAGACTGAAGTAGTGCTCTTTACAAAGAAGCATAGACTTCCCAATTTTCCTTCTTTAAGACTTTGTAATGAAACACTGCATATAAAAGAGGATGCGAAATTTCTAGGTCTCATACTCGATAGGAAACTAACGTGGAGGCCGAATCTTTTAGAAAGAGCAAATAAGGCCAAAACAGCTCTCTTCTTAAGCCAGAGAATGATCGGAGTCAACTGGGGCCTTAAACCCCGCATCGTCCACTGGCTCTATACAGCCGTAATCAGACCTATACTTATGCATGGCATATCGGTATGGTGGACTGCATTACAGAAGATTACGTATCGTAAGATACTGGAAAGGGTTCAAAGAACAGCTGAGCTGTGTATCAGTGGTGCAATGAGAAGCACCCCTACAGCTGCGCTGGATGTCTTATTGCATCTTACCCCTTTGGATATACACGCCGAGCAAATGGCAGCCTGGACGGCTGCCAGGACAAAGGCTTCTCTTGGATGGACTCCATACTCATATGGTCATTCATCCATCCTTAGGAAGTTCGCCACCACTGCGAACAACCTAGATTATACTACACCTACGTGGACCTTGGAGAAAGGTTTCAATACCATCATTCCGGCCAGAGATGACTGGAAAGATGGTGTTATCCCAACTGGGTCATTATGTATCTTCACAGATGGCTCAAAAATTTGGAATAATGTAGGCTCTGGTATCTTTTCCGAGGCATTAAATATAAATACCTCTCTTCGTCTACCCGACCACTGCAGCGTCTTTCAAGCGGAAGTCACTGCGGTCTGGGAGGCTCTCGAATGGTTGAAGATAAATAATATATCTCATAAGAATATATGTATTCTATCGGATAGCCAGGCGGCCCTCAAGGCTCTTAATTCTGTCGTCACAACATCCACGACTCTTCTGAACTGCCGCAGGTCTCTGTGTGAGACTGCCACTCAGTTTGATATAACACTGTGTTGGGTTCCTGGACACAGTGGGATTAGGGGAAACTGTAGGGCAGATGAGCTTGCTAGACAGGGAACCGAAGTGGAAAGGATACCCCACTTAACCCGAATGGGAATGCCCTTAGCCACCTATAAACTAGCTGTGAGAAAAATCAGCTTAGCTCGAGCCGGGCTGAGATGGACCACAGCAACGGTTTGTCGCACTCTTCATGCAATGTGGCCAACTTTGGACGCAAAGCGTTAAAAATCTCTGGTTCAGTTGAACAAAAAGGAGATAAGCCACGTGGTAAGGGTGCTGACTGGTCACTGTCCCTTCGGCCCACACGCCGAAAGATTAGGACTCCCCCACAACGACTTATGTAGAAGTTGTGGTAATGAAGAAGAGGAAGAAACTGTCTCCCATCTTCTCTGTACATGTCCCGCCCTAGCAAGGAAAAGAGGGACCTTACTTGGCTCACCTTTCCTTGATGGATTGAGCGAGCTGCAAAATATTGGTGTCTCTAGACTCTGTCGCTTTATTAAAAGCTCGAAATGGCTTGAAATGGCCTGAACTATGTCCCAATACCAGAATGGCATCACAATGGGCCCAATGGCGTGCCTCAGTGGGCTCCCTGGTGGGGGCAGCCATTTCAACCTAACCTAACCTAGCACTGCAGAAAGCAAGGAGGCAGATTGTCAGGACTGTGATCTTTATTGATATCTAGATTGTTTAAACCTGTCATGATGTCTTCGACGGATAAGGATAAGAGTTGAAGTTTGAGTTAGCTCTGTGTGTGTTGTATCAGATTTTGGACAAAAAATTTCGATAAACCTGTCAGCAAACATGTTACAAATTTCCTGTGGGCAAGAGGAGTGTTTACTGCCATTGGTCATTGTAGTTGGATAGCCTTCTTTCGTTTTATATTAACGAAATGAAAGAATTTTTTGGGATCTCTTACAATGCTATCGCCAACAGAGTTAAGATATGTAGTATTGGCCTCACGTGACCTAAGACTGAACTCTGAGGCTAGCCTAGTGTATTCTAGTTTCAGTTCTTCATTTGCATGGGGGTTATTTCTAATCAGCTTATACAATTTATTTCTCTGATTACGAAGAGAACGGACATTCTTATCCAGCCATGGTTCCGATAATTTATCCCTTCTTTTAATTCTGGGCACGTGTTTGTCAATAACATTGAATATAATAGTGTTGAAGCAAGACACAATTTCGTCAATGTCATTACCAGATAGCCTATCTTCCCAGTCAACTAGGGGTAATTCGGAGATAATGCTGTTAGAATCTGCATTTTTATAATCATAAATGATTGAGTTATTGTATGATATGCGATTGTCGCGTACAGTTCAGAACGGCGAAGGTCTCTATTTAAAATCCTCGACACTATAATAGAAATAATTTATTTAAATTATTCAAAATTCCATACAGTAATTAAAATTAAACAAAAAACTCGAAGTTGTCCTCAAAACGTCTTTCCAGGCTGCCTACGTTTCGGAGAATCCCTAATTAAAATCAACAGCTACCCGATATAAAAATATCTTCTTCTTTTTTCAGAAAACACTCAATCGTAATAACTTTAAGTGTTTTACTTATTATTCGTTTGACACGATGATTAGATATTGCGGTAGTGTGTTCGAGGATCCATGCAGAATGATGAATGGAGTTGGTGAATAGGTTCTCTTCAGGCGGAGCAGGCAGGATGTTCAGCTCCTCAGGTGAGTTAGTAAAGATTGGGTCTAACCAATTACCACGAGAATTCGGAGTTCTAATAATTTAGTGTAGACCATTTCTATAAAAGGAGTCGATAAACTTTATATCGATAGCATTTGTGACGTTAATCGGAAGTAAACAATTGTCTTCCTCGTCGGGGATAAAAGATATGTTTGGGCGATTAAAGTGTCCTAAAATAAATATGTCGTCGCAATTGGAGAGAGATTCGTTAATATCATCTAATATATGAAGTAATTCATCATATTTAGATTCGTCAGAGTTAGGGGGTATGTAAAAAGTGCCGAAATATGTGTGTTTCCTGCCCGATTTAACTCGCACGAAAACATGCTCAAACATGCTAAGTCACTATTTAAGGGGTCCTTGACCGCTATAAGAACACCTCCACCTCTTGAGAGACCGGTAGAGTTGTAGTCTCTATCGCGTCTGTATATCGTCCAGGCGCAGTCTAAGATCTCCTCGTTTATAAAAGTTTCATTTAACCACGTTTCTGTGATTACGACTACATTAAAATTGCAAGATTTCGAGTCAATAAAAAGGTTATTAAGTTTTCCTCTCATACCACTGCAATTGTGATAAAAGAGCCTTATGTCCGTGGGTGGGTCTAGGTTAGTTGAGATGTGGGTATTTGTCGGAGGAGTGGCTAGTTACGGACGATAATATCTAGCCATTTCGTCCCGGCGCTTCTGCAATTGAGACACATGTAGTGATCTCACATGTGAGGCGTAAGTGGCGAGGTCCTTCTTTACTTGCTCAGAAGAGATCTGGTATTGCTCATGATACACAGTGTAAAGTTTAAGCAGGGTATTTCGATCGATGGGGAGACCTTCCTGTTGGATCGAAATAATGAGGCTGGTCTTGATCTTACCATTTACACAGGTAGAGTCTGGTTTGTTGTGCATATATGCAAGGAAGAGCCTTACATTATCAAAATTCCTTCGATCTCTGAAGCGAGATAATAGGTACCGACCCTCGGTTGAGTCTGCCGAAATTAAGGTGTGAGGCTGTAGAGGGTCCAAGAAGTTTGGTTTGGTTGCAGTGATGGAAGAGCTCGCCAATATTGGTGTTTCTACCACAACCGTAGGAGTATGAGGTTGTGGAGGGTTAAGGGGAGGTTGATTGTTTATCGGAATATCGGTAACATCGGAATAAGAACGGCCGCCGATGATAATATGGCTACGAGAAAAATTTGGGTATAAATCGCTATTATTTGTTTGGGCAGAAACGACAGGAGTAGGGGCGGGAATGCTGTTAGTATTGGTTTAATGATATTAGAGTTAATGTTACTGTGGATATTAGGGGATTTTGCATGCTTTGTTAGTATGTTAATATTTTTAGATTTTTTGGAGCTAATAGTGTTAATATTATTCCTATTTTAACTACCTCAAATTTATTACTTAATCTATCATTCCAGCGGCGGAGGGTTAAAGCATTCCATTTGAAAACATCCGAGGCAGAGTTGAGAAATATCCATATATTTTTTGATCAGTCAATGCGAAACGTTATTGCCTACAAAAAGTCCTCGTGTCATTTTTTCGATAACTTAACCCTTTCGAAGTTATTCATGGTCAAAGTTTGCAATAATCACTCAAAAACTGTTTTTTTTTTTTTTTTTTTTGAAATTGTATTATGTGGGCAATACATTGCTCTCATCTACTTACAGTACAGTTAAAATAGTAAAAATAGCGGAAATGATTGGATACAGGCTAAAAACACAGACAGAGCTTCCTTTTAGGGTTCTTAATAAGGAATTATAAAGTCTACCGATTTTCTAGCCCGGGAAGCTCACTTTTTAGGGGGTTTTAGGGTCGAAATATCAGTTTTTTGCAAATACATCTTAAACCGTAAGTCCTATCATAAAATAATGTTGACAAAGTTTGTAGATCATGTAATTATTTATAAAAAAAAGTTATTATACATTTTCCTGTACGAATTGCCATTCATTAGATATCACTACAAATACTGTATTCTGTTCTCTCTGATAACCCAACTGCACGAAGGCTTTATTTTTGCAACGGCATTATTAAGTCATATTAAAATTTCTTCATAAGGGGCCATCCATAATGTCAACATCCACCGTGCCCGTGCGTTGTCCCTCGTAGGTGCGATAATGCATACTTTAGCTCCGGATCAGGTAGACTGCACAGGACCCTTGTCACCAGAGGGATCATAAATCTCAATAAAGTAATCTGTGCAATTCGACTCCACAAGCAGTAGATACATTCTTCCGTAAAACAAAAATGCATAATGTAACGCTGTATTTTTAGAATTAAAGTATTGATTTGCATTTTGTACTGACTCTTGGCTATGCTTAAACACAACCCGCTATATACGCGAATTTCTCTTAACGCGAGTTTTTGCGGAATGTATCCTTTGCGGAAAGCGGGGTATTATTGTACTTAGTGATATTAGCTTTTGAAATGTGACGTAACAAAATTTAGGACCCCTCTCACCCCTTGTCATACAATGCCACAGTCAGTCGACCCCCCTCCTCCCCTTAACGAGTGACGTAACTTATGGATGGCCCCTAATAAGGTTTTTCACTGCACTAAACCCACCTTGTACCAAGTATGATGAGGTGAATTGAAACCTGACTTAAAAGTCCAAACATATTCGTTTCATCAATTCACTGATGCTTTCTATGTTAGGGGCTTCCGTGATGTTCATTGATATTCACATTGATATTCACACAACACCGCCTTTTCCGTATCAGTGCTCAGTGTTCAATGTTCTGTAATTACATTTTAGTTTTAAAATTTGGGCAGTTATCTCAAGTGTATCATTAAAAGAACAAAATTGTTGTATTATTTACAAGTAAGTAGTACACCCATATGTAGTAAGAAGGTAAAATACGTCTAGGTATTTAAGTAACTTAAGGGGGGAGTAGGGGCTAAAAATCGAAATTTTTTGTATTCACTCATCTTATAGTAAATCATTTCAAGAAGCTTGAATCAACTCATTTGGCGTATCGCACCGAAAAAGCTATCAGGAAGCAAAAATATGGTAGAGTTTGCAGCCTACATTGCTGCCAGTACTTTCAATGAAGGTACTGGTGCATTATTAAAGTTTTTAAATGATCTTGGAGTCGGTGTTGGACCAAGCGCCCACGAGTACGCTCGAGCACAAGACTGCGAGCGCATTGCCAGGGCAGAGAGAGAAGCTGAACAAAACTCAAAAGACGCTCGAATTCAACGAAGATTGAAAAAAAAAGAAATAGAGGACAATGATATTGCTTCAGGAAATGTCCTTTATGGAGCTGGAATCGATGATTCCGTTTAAGGTACGAAAAAAAAAATTTTTTCATCATTTTTTTAGAGTCATTTTTTCAAACGCGTTTTTCTCAAAATGAATTCTTAAAAGTCGGTGCCACTCATAACTTCAAGACTATTTAACCGATTCTTTTCAAACTTGGCACACGTTTTCAAAATCAAAAAAACCTCCCCCCCCCCCAGGATTACTTTTTTTATTTTTTTTTTTAAGGTAGTTTTTTACTTTAAAAAATGGCGAAATTTTTCGCGAAAAAAGCAATTTTTACGTTTTTTTGATGCCAAAACAAGGAAAAAAAAAAATCTGTCTCTGGGGGGGGGAGCCTTTTGTCATACTTTAACTAAAAAAATCGACTTTTTTGATTTCAGATGATTTTACGATGAATGGCGAATGGCACCGCACAGCACCTCTCGAAAAACATGTTTTTGGAAAACCTCGGTCACGGGCTTATTTTTTAATATTTCCTAATGAAAAATTTTTTAAATATTGTTTAAATGATGTTTAACAGCATGTATTTATTTTTATTAAAGTAGCTTAAGCCATATTTCTGTAAAAAATTCACAAAAAAAGTGTTTTTTTTAGCGTTAGCCCCTACTCCCCCCTTAACATCAAAGCAATCTTTACATTCCTTACTTTCTACACTTTATATACTATGTTGGGGCAGTATTGTTATTTTTCGCATTTAAAAATCCCACAAAAAATTCGCACAAAAAAGATTGCAGCAAAAAGGGTTTGAACGCATCTACATATGTAATCAAAATGGCGGCCATCAAAAAATGGCGGATTATATTTTGTCACAAGCCACTCGATAAGGATATCAAATGAAAGGGTTTGAAAAGTTGCATATTATTAATTGTGTGCCGTCACTCCAAATTCAAAATGGCAGCAAACGCAAAATGGCTTTCAACACAAACGCTCGATATGGGTATCAAATGTGATGTGACAAGAAGAATAATTTATTAGCCGTGCCTCATTATTCCAAATTCAAAATGGCGGCCAACACAAATTGGCGCTCAACGCCAAATGGCAGATTACCTTTTCTTTTCAACCCACTCGGTATGTGTATTAAATAATTGGGTATGACAAGTTGAGTACTATTAGCTGAGTGGCGTCATAAGAAATTCAAAATGGCGATAAACAAAAAATGACGGCCAATAAAACGGGGGATTTCGTTTTTCTTTACAACGCGCTCGTTATGGGTATCAAATGGAAGGATGTGACAAGAAGAATATTATTATCTAAGTCTTCTTATTCCAAATTCAAAATGCCGACCAACACAAATTGGCGGTTTACCTTTTACTTTACAACGCCCTCGGTATGGCTATCAAATTAACATGTGTGACGAATATAGTAGGGTGACGTCATTTTAAATCAAATATGATGGTCCCCACGAAATGGAAGAAGAAATATAATAGACTAAAAATAGAAAATAAAAAACGGTTTCAAAAAACTATAAAATATGGTTTTATTTTAAAATTATAATTTTGTTTGTCTGACCAAAACCTTTTATTTTATGTGAAAGACTGGAGTCCCAGGAAAGGCCCTTTATACTGTTGACAATCTATTTTCTTCGTATAGAGTACAATATCGAACAACACTTCTAGTCAGGGAGGAAGGAACTGCTACAACCTAACCATTACTATCGCGACTTTGACATAGGGGCATCGAGAAAAAACTCGTTGGAGTGTTATGCCTCCTGAAACGAGTTGAGTCTCATCAACAAACCGATGACATGCGCTTTGGCGGAGCGAGGAAGGGCTAAGTAAGGCTATGACAGGAGGAATCAGGAATGTAACGAGGGAAGAAGAAAGAGGGAAAGTTATGTATGCGGGTAAGTGGAAAAGGCGAAGGAGCGAGGGGCTGGCCGGGATTCGAACCCAGGCCCTCAAAGATGGTAGCCCTTACTCCCTAGGCTACCGAGGCCCTATCGCCTTATTCTGTAGGCTGCCTATCAATTTTCGGTCGTCTTCCAAGCTTAGTGAATACAACCTGTATAATAAACGCTAGAACTAAGGGAGTGTAGAAAACCCGAGCTCAAGAAACTGAAGATGACCTTAACTGTAGCACAAAAGGACGATCGCAAGAGGAATAAAATGTGGAGTCTCTATAATTTCTTTATACATTATTCTTTGGGTAATAATTTATTTGCTCATTAACTTTAAAAAATTTCGGGTTATACGTTTTTTAAACAACACACTTTCTAAAATAAAACAAACAATACCAAGAAAATCACCAAAGAGATATATTAAAAAAATTAGCTTCATATGATATACGCGTAATATTTCAAACTCTTTTCGTTCATCTCGGAATATTTTCAAAAGCCCTGCTTTCAACCCATCATAAAAGGCAAATTGTTCACAACTACTAAAGTATCCATTTTCTTGTAGGCTGAGTATGTGATAGTCAAAAGCCTGTAAAAGCGGAGAATTCGGCGGTAGAGGAAACCTCATCAGCATTTCGTAGGAGCACAAGTTGGTTTTTCTAAATGTTGGTCGAGTCAAGACTCTCTCTCACTGTTCAAGCAAAATACTTATAGAGGGTTGTGTCGTTAAGTAAGAAAATGATCCGTTTAGCTTGCATATGTTTTTAAACCATAGTTTATCCTTCATTGGAAAAACAATATCGCTGATGTTATCAAAAATATTGTCAGTATTTACAATTTCATCGAACCAGATTTCAAGAATTGCAACTTTGAAACCACTTTTTCGTAGGTCTTCTTTAGTTTGGATTTCGGGTTCATACCACGTTGATGTAAGGAAGCTTGACATGAAAGATAAATACATAGTGGATATTAGAAAGCCCATGAATAATGATAATCCAAAAAATATAGTCCATCCTTTCCCTGAGTTGAAATTCGTTTCGGATAACTCATTATAAAGCACACACTTAACAATGTCCAACAGTAGTCGCCCAAATTCGAATTTCCGTCTTATCATGACTGATGTCAGATATCCTAATGTTGTGGCGTATATGATGAAACAGAAAATTCCAATCCAAGTAGACTGTGAAAATGGTTGGTTTACATATAGATAATGTGGTAACTGCTTTGAAGTTGGTACCAATATGCAATTTTGTCGAAACCACCATGGATGAACTAATGATATACCATATGTATTAAGGCTATAGCTTTTATCGAGGATGTCTACTGTCTCGAAAACAACCAAGTCAATGTCTTTATATTTTAAAATGTCAAACCTTTCTTGCATATCTGAAAACTCCTTTTTAATCCCTTCAAAAGTTGCGTTATGTTTTTTAATGAACAATAAAATAATATTTATTAAGATTCCAGTAAGAACTTCTTCGCCCTTTTCATTTTGATATATTAAAACACGTGGTGGACTGTAATCATATCTAGTTTTAAGATGATATCCTTTCATATCCTTTAGCTTATCTCTGTACAAATATGTTTCAGGAGAATCAGTTACGTCTTCTATTTCCATAACAGGAAACGGATCGAATGTGTACAGCTTTCTTGTTTTGGATATCATTGCAACAACATTTAAGAAATCATTTTTCCAAAACCATTCAAAAACTTCCAACAAGTCAACTTCCTTCGTTTCTTTTATAAAAACGACCAAAATTTTCGTACTATGAATTCGATTCAAAACCTCGTTTGCGATTTCAAAAACTGGAAGCGTTTCACTTTGAATAAACAGAAAACAAATGAAATTCTTGGAGAAAATATCTTTTACGAGAAAATCAATAACTTTTGTTAAAATAATTATGGGCAAATGTACTTCATTTTGAATTCTCGAAGAAAAATCGCTTGGATCAAATCTGGAAAAATTCTCCGTAATAATTAGTGCGTGTTCAAATTTGTGTAGTTTTTGCAAACGCTCAGTTAATTCACTCAAATCCTCTTTTATCGTGCTACCGCAAACACTATGTGAACGTAGAAGCAAAAGCAAAACACCATACAGCATTGTCATTCTACTTTACGGTCTACTGACAAGTGAACAATGTATACCACAATAGCCACTATGATAAATATCATTATCTACTTAGAAGACTCCAGTAATAAAACAAATATCGACCAAAAAGGATTAATTTCTTAGTTTCATTCCACAGAAATAAAGGTTGTAAGTGCACATTAATCAATCGTGAAAGGGTTGTAATTAAAGGTTAACTCAAACTATCGATTTATTCGAAACATAACTACTTGTAGGCAATTTACAAGTAGTCCTAATTACTAAAAAATGAAATAAATATTACTTATTGATTTTTTAATTCCAACAAGATTTAGATTTACGAAAGTTCAGGTCTACTATTAATCATTAGAAATTTCATTCACATTTCTAAACATCTAAAAATTTATTTGGGAAAATCTTTACATAAATAGCACAAACATGATCTTTTTATGTAGCTATACAGTTTGCCAAATACTCTCTCATCTCCAAGCGTAGTGTTTTTTAGAACCACGTGCTTTTGAATTTACAACTTTTGATCATAAATTCATTTTTGCTACCTTAAACCTCCGCACATACCAATTTTCATTAGAATCGGAATGAAATTTGAGGTTTACAGCAAATATTCAACGACGCTCTTCATGACAGTCCCATCTAGGAGTGGCCTTAGAAAGTAATAGGATGGCCTATGTTCCTTCTTTTAATATAAATATGGCAAGGTTAAAGATCGGTTGCACGGTGTAGGAGCCTATTGCGGCCCAGCTGGAAAAAATTGAATCTTTTCTCGATAAGCACTAAAGAATTGCTTCCACATTGTATCCTTTGGAAGGTGTTAGGAAGATTTTAGTTTTCTGTTCAACAGACAAATTTTTTTCAAGTATGCCCACAAGGAGACTATACATATATACAAGGAGTATAAACTTTTATGGGAAAAATAACCGTTAATGGATTGGTAGCAAAAACTAAACTTCTAGTTTATTTTTGGCCACAGATGTGGCCTAAAGCTGACGTGCACGTGCCCCACATGAAGTAAACTGAATTTTACCCATTTCGACGATTTTTTCAAAATTAAGTTAGTCGAAGTGGAGTAAGGCACAAAAAATCACTGGAAATTAATAAAAATTCATTGGAAAATCCATAAATTGGTTAAATACGAAAAATCACATTGATATAAATCCAATGTAGAAGCTGATTTTTAAAGTTAGGCGCAAGCATAAAATATCTCAGTAGTTAACGAACTTGAACGAATCTGGATGAATATAATCGGCCATGTTTTTTGGGGTACATGTGACTGTGGCCAGGGCTGCACTAAGAATGCATTAAGGACCGGGATATTGAAAATTTCGGCCCTTTTCAATACATTTTGTTTTAACAATCAAGTCAAGTTCTTTTTTGCTTTTAAAAACTATTAATTTTACCTGTAACAATAGCTACGCTTTTTGATCAATATATATGAGGTAAATCAAAGTAAAATTACCACATATTTTTATAATATAATATTAAATCTTTTCATTTATTGTGTAATATACAGGGTGTATTTGTTAAGTTTACAAACCGCCCGGCTTTAAACAAACAAAAAATCGTATGGGTAGGGGCAGGCCCGGCTCTAGCGGTGCTGGCGCCCCGATGTAACATTCTGTTAAGCGCCCTTTATTGGAAATTATGTCAGAGAGAAAACTCAAATTTGACAGTAAAGTATTATTAAGGCCCTGTGCCAAAATAGCAATTCAAATGTCAATTTGTATGGAAAACTCATTTCAAGCTACTAATTTGATTTTCGACGGTTTGCTTCTATGGAAATGAGTAAATTATTTAACTCATTTCAGTTTTTGCTTTAAAAAAGAAACAAGTAAATGACAATAAATTATGGAAAAAAGGAAATGCGCAGAGACGTAATTTAATAAGGTTATTGCTTAGCTAAAGGGATATGGGTCAATCAAATGTTGTGAAACGCTTTTACTCTAGAGGACAGCTATGAATATTTATCCCCTCTGTTGATGTTCAAACCCAAATATGCTTGTCCGATAATTTTTACATCAACTGGATAAAGACATAAAGTTTATTGGATTCACAAAGTTACTTAATGTTTATAACTACACGAAAGAATATTAAAAATAAAAAAACATAACGCAACTGCCTGCTAATTGTTAAAATTCTTTGGTATTAAACTCTAGCAAGCAGTCATAATTTTAGTATTATGTTTTATTGGTTTCGCAAGAAGCAACTAAAAAAAATGAAATCAAGGATAAAGCTTAATTTTTTATTGTAAGGAAAAGAATAAAAAATTTAATCTAACATAATAAAATTAAAAAAAAAATTTCAACAAATGTTTCTTCTTCCATTTTTACTGAAAATTTTAGAACTGTCATTGAAATGTGTGAATTGGCATTTTGGCACACTTTGGAATATCGAAGTGCCCTGGGAAATGAGATAAATTCGAAAAGGTATGTTGGCAAACGGCCTAAATAGTTTTCTAAAAATTTTCCATTTAAAGGTTTATTTTTCTTGCTTTTATGGAAGCAAATTCATCCAATACATCATTAATTTGGATTTTGTCACAGATATTGCTTTCAATAGCAATCATTGACAGGCCAACCATTGGCGGTTCGTAAGATTCAGGACAAGGGAAGCAATGCGCAAGGCGAACGATAAAAGTAAAAGTATCGTGAGCTTTGAATAAAAAACTGAAAAATAGCATATAGTGGGGTCAGATAAGCAAAACATAAGGAATTGTTTGCAGTCCAAAAAATTTCGTTTGGAACATGTTAGTTAAATCAAATACTATACGAAATGGCCATTTTATAACTCTAGCAAACAACCCCGTAGGTTATTGGCCATTTTGTGAAAATTTTATTATTTTGGTCGGTTGGTCTATTTAAATATAGATGCGTATATCTCGACTTGATATTGGCTATCAGCGGTTACAATATGAAATTTTTATCTGTTCACATAAATTTTAGTTTTTTGTTTATAGCTTCGGATTTTTTACAGTGAACTTATACTATATAAACACTAACTGGTTAGAATTTCGGGTCAAAATATCTTATACAAGTCCCAAAAATTTACTTCAAATTTAAAAATTAATTAACCTTTGAGGAAGCTGTAATATCTCCAGCTTTAGTGTTTCCAGAAGAGGAAATGTATTAAGATTTTTCTTGTGATTAATCTTGATATTATTTAAATTTATTTTTTTAGGATGTTGCCAATTTGGTCAAGGGAAGCAGTGCTTCCTTTGCTTCCAAAGAGGAACCGCCACTGAGGCCAACTAATCTTTCCTGCGAAATGGTTGACCGTAAATAATTCTTAATTAATTTAAGTCGGGAAAATGATATTTCGCCATTGGCTAAGCTACAACATATTTGGAAATATATCAAATAAATCATTTGAATAAATATACTGTAATATATTTAATGGATCAAAACTGTTTAGTTGAGTTATGGTGTCTTTAAATATACACAGCTTTCCAAGTTGTTTTCGATTTGTATGATAAAACATTTGTTTTCGATTGTGTTTTCGACCAAAACGCGATTTTTTGACGAAAACGCTTGTTTTCGAGGCGATTTAAATAATAATAATAAATAATAATAATAAAAAAATTTAAAATTATCTGATTTTCATTTTAATTTTCGAATTCGAAAATCGCCTACTGTTCACCTCATTTAAAAGAAAAATTGAACATTGAAAAAATTTTAATAAAGAAATTTAAAATTATCTGATTTTCAATTTTGGATTTTACCGCCCTTTAATTTTGGATTTTAGCGCCCTTTGTTCGTGTGGCGCCCCGATGCTTTGCATCTTCTGCTTCATCGGTTGAGCCGGCCCTGGGTAGGGGAATCGTAACGGTTTAGTCGGTAGGGCACGATGAAATTTTTTGTAGAGTTTTACACCTCACCCTCTATATTTATTGCCGTACATTTGGAACACCTACGTAAGTAGAATACTGTCACCTACCTAAATATGTAAATATGATGGTTCCAACCTACCAAATACCAGGGTTAAGATACGCCAAATTAAAAATTGAGGGGTAAAACCGACTAGTATACCGTGACGGAAAATTTTATAACGCCGACACTGCCGTAATATCGTAATATTTGTCTTGAGATGAGTAACGGGTTTGCGAGTTACGTGAAGAATTGAGTTAAAAGCTTAGTTACGAGTTGAGGAGTTGAGCCAAGGGTTGAGTTTGGAAAAGCCGAGCTGACCGAACTTGAGTTAAGAGAACGTAAGAGTCAAGTTAACAGTTGAGTTTAAAATAGTTGAGTTAAAAGTTGGTTTGAGAGCTGCACTAACAGTTTGGTTAAGAATTGACTTTAGAATTGAGTTAACAGAAGAAATAAGCGTTAAGTTGAGTTTAAATAAGTGGAGTTGAGTTAAGAGTTGGATTAAAAGTTGAGTTAATAGTATAGATGAGTTGCGTTGCGTTAAGACATAGGTAAAAATTTAGAAAAGAGTTGAGTTCAGTAGAATTTAGTAGATTTTTAGGGGTTGAGTTAAGAATTGTGTTAACAGTTTTGTTGAGTCAGTAAAATAGAAAATATCAGATAAGTGTTGAGTTAAGTAAAATAGAAAAATTTAAACGGGAAAATGTTAGAGCTGTGGGAGTTGCGATATATCAAAACAAAATATACCCCGAATCACTACTCTGAATATGGAACTTACAATACAGGTGAACTTTATGTTACCTAAGCAGCTATTTGTGATATACTATATGTCCTTCTCAAATTTAACTGGATGATGGGAATGAGAGTTTTTTATGGTTGTTGTGTATATACTATATATCAAAAAATCACAAAAATCATCAAATCACCGACGGTTACTTATACAGGGTGTACCATTGAAAATGTCGAAACGCCTGGCTGTGGATAGGTCTAGGACAAACAAAAAATCATATGTGTGGGGGAGAGCGGGAGTCGTAACGCTTTAGACGCTAGGGAGTTTTGATTTTTTTTGGTATAAGTTTACATATTTTCATGATTAAAGCAGCAATTGGTGGTTATTTAGTACTTTTCGACAAAACTCAGATGGAAAAGTACTAATAAACGGACGAAATACATAGAGCCAATTTAAACATTAAAATTGCTTATAACTTCAAAACTAGAGGCCGTGGCGAAAACGTTGCCATTCATAGGAAATTGTCCAAGCTTTCCAATTTTGTAAAAAAAATATTGATTAACTACGTATTTTTTGGAGAAAAAGGTGGTTGAAGTTGAAATTTCAGTCAAAAAAAAAAAAACCAAATTACGACTAAAAACTCTCGCAGTTAGTGGGTTGAAACCTTAACTTTTACAGTTTTAGATAGTTGAGAGTGTTCTGCGTAGAGTTCTGCCTTATTCATGACAATATCTAATAGGGTTACAAAAATACAGGGTAATATGTAAACCTCTACCAAAAACATTTCAAAACGCCCTAGCGGTAAACTGTTACGACCCCCCTCCCCCTCCCATGTGATACGATTTTTTGTTCGTCTTTCGAAGATCTACCCACAACCAGGAGTTTCGACATTTTCACTGATACACTGGTAAATGGCGGATCCAAGATGACGGTTGACGATTGTATTTGTGATCCCCAAGCCCCGACATGGTATCAAATAAAATTGCATGACAGGTAGAATAGAATCAGTGGTGCAGCGTCATTGTAAATTCAAAATGGCGGCCAACATAAATAGTGGAAAACATATAATAGAATAAAAAAGAGAGAATAATAGGCTAAAAAGGAGAAAATATAATTTATGTAATATATCAGTTTTTCAAGAGTAAACTGGAGTCACGCGTCGGAGCTGACAAGTAGGTATTTATTGCATTTTTTTTTATTTACAAATGTAGGCTACGGCAAAACAATATTTAACGAGTTAAGCTAGTATAAACAAACAAAATTAGATATGTACTATAATTTATTATTTTCTGAAATAAGTCACAAAACTTGAATTACATTTTTATATGCTAAAACAATCTCTACAAAAAAACACAAAAACCCAAGAAAATTCCCACAAAGATAGGTTAAAAATATTAGTTGTAAATGTGTTAAAGTAATATTTTCAAACTCTTTTCGTTCATCTCGGAGTATTTTCCAAATACCAGCTTTCAATCCATCCTGAAAGGCAACCCGATCATAAATACTAAAATAGCCATTTTCTTGTAGGCTTAATATGTGGTCATCAAAAGCCTGCAAAAGTGGTGAATTTAGAGGTAAAGGGAATCCCAATAACATTTTGTTGGAGCAGATTTCTGTTTTTCTTAAAATTGGCCGTGCCAACACTCTCTGTTGCTCAAACAAAATCCTAGCATAGGAGCTTATTGCTAAATAACCAACAGATCTGTTTAACTTGAATATGTTTTGAAAAAATAATGTGTCGTCCATTGGAAACATAATATCCTCGATGCCTCTCAAAAAATCCGTAGAATTTATAGTTTCATTATAGATGTTTCCAATAAATGTAATTTTCAAACCACTTTTCCGTAGATCGTCTTTAGTGTGAATTTCGGACTCATAGGATGTGGTTGTAAGAAACGATGCCAAGAAGGCTAAATACATATTGGATATTATAAAGCCCATAAATAATGATAGTCCAAAGAATATAGTCCATGCTTTTCCTAAGTTGAAATTTGTTTCAGATATCGCAAAATAAAGAACACACTTAATAATGTCGATCATCAGTTGCCCAAATTCGAACTTCTGTTTCAACTTTGCTGTAAGATATCCAAATGCTGTACCGTACATTATGAAACAGATAATACACACCCAAGTTAGTTTCGTAAATGGTTGGATTATATATACATAATGTGGCAATTGTTCTGCAGTTGGAACCAATATGCAGCTCTGATCAAATCGCTGTGGATAAGATACTAATACATCATATGATTTGAGGGGACTGCTCTTATTTATTCGATTTGGTAAACAAACAATGACGAAGTCAGTTTCCTTGTTTTTAAAAACTCCCAATCTTTCTGATACATTCGAAAACTTTTTGTTAATCCCTTCAAAAGTTGCATTGTGCTTTTCAATAAACATTAAAATAGCATTTGTTAAAGTTCCAGTGAGGACCTCCTGACCTTTTTCATTTTGATATATTATAACAGCTGGGGGATTATGTGCATATCGGACTTTAAGAGGATATCCTTTCATATCTTTTAGTTTATCTCTGTACAAGTATGTTTCAGGAGCGTCAGTAACATCTTCAATTTTTAAATCAGGAAACGGATCGAATGTGAACAACTTTCGTGTCCTGGCAATCATTGCAACAACATTTAGGAAATTATTTTTCCAAAACCATTTAAAAACTCCAAACAAGTCACTTTCTTTCTTTTCTGGTGTGAGAACAACCAAAATTTTCGTACCATGAATTCGATTTAAAACTTCATTCGCGATTTCTAAAACTGGAAACGTTTCCCTTTGAATAAACACAAAACAGATAAAATTATTTGTAAAATTATTTTTTACGATAAAATCTACAAAATTTGTTAAAACAATCATAGGCAAACTAATTTCATTTTGAATTCCCAAACAAAAATCGTTGATGTCAAATTCTGAATCATTCGCAGAAATGATTAGTGCGTATTCAAAATTATGGATTTTTTGTAAACGCATAGTTAATTTAATTAAATCATTTTTTACCGTGTTACTAGAAACACAAAGTGGACATATGAGCAAAAATATGACAACATACAACATTGTTATCCTACTTCACGTTCTACTGTACAATTGCCTATAAAAGACATACTTTATGATAACGATATAGTGTACTTTAACCAGGACTTCAATAAATAAATCATTATTCATTTTCATGAAATAGACTAAAACTATTCTAATTGCACCTTGCTCGGTCGTTAGAGGACCTTTCCAAACTTTAAGTAGCAAAACACCAATTAATATTAATATAATTACCAATACTCCACAGAAAGAGCGGAACTTCGGTGTTCATGGAAGAAGTCAATATATAATGGTAAAGAAAGGCACACCGAAAATGATCCGAAATGACTGGGGAAGAGATTAAAGCACCTTGGAATGCATTTAAATAACATGATTTTTTAGGCGGCAAGGGAACTATTGGTGTAGGACGTTCAAACACTGTGAGTAAAACGGTTTTTTATTTGTTTGCTTTATTTCAATAATTCGTTGTTATTTCTGCAGCTCATAAAAAAATCTAGGAAGTAGTGAATTCCGAGAAAGATAAAGATAACACCGATATAGCCGAAAGAGGAAAAGTGGTAGATCCGAAATTGTAAGAAATATGACATAAAGATTACAGCCCTTGAAGAAATCAAATGAATCCACAGGAGTATAATGGATCTAAAAACCCACACGGTACTCTCCAGTGGATCATCGCATGGAAGAAGAGAGTTCGGAGTAGCATTCATCATAGGGAAGGAAATCAAATCAATGTTTCTGGACTTCAAGCCAGTAAGCAATAGAATATGCACCCTTCGCATTAAAACAAGGCTACATAACATTAGTCCTATAAACACCCGCGTGCCCACAGAAGAGAAGACGGATGAGGAGAAAGGGATTCTACCAAGAGCTAACAAACACCATCAGGTTAATACCGTCAAACGACATTAAAATAGTGATTGGAGATCAGATATGAATGCCAAAGTAGGAAATGAAGAGGAGTTCCTAGGAGTCATAGGAAACCATAGCCTACAAAACGTTACCCATGACAATGGTAATAGATTGATCGATCTCGCAAGCTCAAACTCAACAAGTAAATTCAACAATGTTCCCGCACAAAAATATTCATAAGATGACGTGGCAGTCACCAGACGGGGTAACAAATAATCAAATAGACCACGTCCTTATCGAGAGACGCCACGAGTATACTGGATCTGAGAACTATGAGAGAAGCGTGCTATGGCTCGGGCCACTATCTAGTCAAGGTGAAATTTAGAGCCCGGATAACGATCAAAACTCACAGAGGGCAAATATAACTGCGGTATGATGTAGACAAGCTAAAACTGGAAGAAATAACAGATGCCTACCAGCATGCTATCGTAAAATTGAAAGATGTAGATGAACAGCCCAACATCAACGACAAATAGGAGCAAATCAAAAGCAGCATAAGGGGGTCGCAGAAGAGGCACTAAGGTGGGTCCCCAGACAAACTAGAATTTTGATTTTACCAGGACTGTAGAGCCGCAATTGATGAAAGAAACCAGAGCCACCGAGGGTACATCGCATGGGCAACAAGAGAAAAGATGGAAGTCTTCAAGGAAAACAGGAAAATCGCAGACAAGCTTTACAGGAAGAAGAAGACTGTATATCTAAACAGCAGGATCTTGCAGATACAGGAAGACTTCAATGAAGGGAGAATTAGACAGCCCCACGGTCCTTCGCCTTTTCCACTTTCCCACTTACATAACTTTCCTTCTTTCTTCTTCCCTCTTTACATTCCTGATTCCTCCTGTCATAGCCTTCCTTAGCCCTTCCCCGCTCCACCAAAGCGCATGTCATCGGTTGGTTGATGAGATTCAACTCGTTTCAGGAGGCATAACACTCCAGCGAGTTGTTTCTCGATGCCCCGATGTCAAAGTCGCACTAGTAATGGTTGGAAGTAGGTGGACTAAAAATATCGCGGGTGGGTTGTGGCAGTTCCTTCCTTCCCCGACTAGAGCTGCTGTTCGACATTGCACTCTATACGAATAAAATAGATTGTCGACAGTATAAAGGGCCTTTCCTGAGACTCTAGTCTTTCACATAAAAAAAAAAAAAAAAAAAAAAAGCGTACAAAGGAACTCGCCACATCACCAATAAGTTTCAGCCAAGAACGAACATCTGCAAAGACAAAAGACATAGATGGGAACTTATTAGCAGATTATGATAGGATAAAAGAAAGGTGGAGAGAGTATTTTCAGAACCAATTAAATCCTATCCCAATACTAAACGAGAATGCACAGACAGAGGCATTTGTAATTCCCCAAGATAACATCTCAATAGAACCACCAACACTCGATGAGGTACGGGAAGCTGTAAAAAGGCAAAGCAGCAACAAATCGCCAGGCAACGATGGAGTAGCAGCTGAGCTACTAAAGGAAGGAGGGCCCCAACGAACCTTACACGAACTCATATGCACCATCTGGGAGGAAGAAGTTGTACCAGATGACTGGAATAAAGCCATGTCCAATATACAAGAAAGGAGATAAATTAACCTTCAAAAACTACAGAGGAATCTCACTCCTCAGCACCAGCTACGAAACCTTCACAATCCTAGTGAAGCAAAAACTAGAAACTATAGCGGAAGGTCTTGTAGGAGAATATCAAGCGGGTTTTAGGATAAACTGGTCAACATCGGACCAACTGCTGACCTTAAGACAAATTCTGGAGAAAACCTGGGAAAGGAATCTAGATGTATACCATACATTTGTTGACCTTCAACAGGCATATGACTAAATAAACTGAGAGATGCTATACGAGATATTATCGGAATTAAGAGTCCCCTCAAAGCTGTACAACTGATCAAATGCGCAACAAATAGTTCACTGGCGAAAGTAAGGATCCAAAATGTTATAACAGAGGAGTAAGAAGTAAGACAAGGTTTTAGACAAGGAGATGGATTGGCCCCCATGCTTTTCAACCTGGCCCTAGAATGGGTGATAAGGAAAACGTTTTTTTTTTTTTAGTTTTTAAAATGCGTTTATTTGACTTAACAACTATCCTAATATAAATTTAACTAAACGCTTAAAGTTAATTATTCTAACCTATTCTAATCTATCTAACTTACTGGCCCTCAGCAGGCACTCTAGATTAATCTATAACTTAATTTAACTTATGCCTTTCTGCTAAAATTTATTTTTTTTTCTTTATTTTTATATTATTTCTAATCCTAAGAAAAATTTGAAAAAGCAAAAACTTAGGTGCAATATTAATTATTTTGTATAAAACTTAGGCTAACTTAGTCTATTCTACTAACTACCTTAACTCTAAGAAACCTATCTGGGCGGGGCAGCAGAGTTGAATTCTTTCGGGTGACCCCGTCCAAGCGCCGAGCTTCCACGGGCTTGAGCTACAAGAAATAACAAAAGCTATACATAGCTAACTAGAACTAGAACGTCAGTCCAAAGATGCATCAATAGCTACATAGCCGGTATAATTATTTGGTTATTCGGATAACGTAAACATAGTAGGAACGTCTTTTTTGGCAGCAAAAGAAGCCTATGTCGAATTAAAAGAGGCGTAATAGACACAGACCTGAAGATAAAACGAAGATGCTGCAACAATCCACAGCAGGAAGATTTAGAATGGGAAGAAATATAACCATCGACGAACATAACCTAGAAGTAGTCGATAAAACAGTCTACCTTGGGTTACAATTACAAAAAGAAATGAAGAAAAAGAAAAAATAACCAGACGAATACTACTGGCTAATAGAGCCTTTTTTTTTTTGGTCGCCAGCCAACAATTACACAGGGGAACTAACACGCTGCTTTGTGCTCCGTGCCGGAACTGTGCTACACTGCTGGAAGCTCAACTACACCCTCAACGTGGGGCGACTGGAAACAGACTCCTGGCATGGTCATGTCTCTACCAGGAGTGCTGGCTAATGGTAGTCGGGCGGAGAGAAGAACACTCTTTAAAAAATCACCCCAGTCTAAGGTGAAACAGGATCTGCCGAGAGACTCGTGGCCAAGGGGGTGCTTGGTCTCTAATATCCGAACTCTGGTCTCTAATATCCGATACCTGGCGTCCTCCAGTTTCAATTAGCCTTCCCATAGTATACGGGCTCGCTATGGGTGACCTACTTTCCCGAATACTCGTGGGACCATACATGGAATCTAAGAAAAACAAAAAGTATGAGCTCGATGCAGCTCCGACAGCATCATCCTCGTCAATTGTGACGATGGCCTCATCTCAAGTGTCTTTAGGGACACAAGAGATAGCAATTGCCTCAACTAGCGGAGCCATTGGGCACGCTAGCTGTGAATCAATTGCTTTAACGAGCGGAGCCATTGGGCACGCAAGTTTAAAACCATCAACCTCGACCGGTGGAGCCATTGGGCACACTGGTTCTACAGACGGGTCGTCAGACGCTGAAGATGAGTCTTTAGACGCAGAATCCGTCTGCAGCGCAGACTCGGTCAGTGTATGTTCGGTCATTTCCGGAGCTACCACCATTGGCCGAGACTTGGATAAGATGGAGCTTGACAAACACAATTGTCGACATAAAAGCTTTGCTTTAACGTCTCAATTACTTTGCTGGAATACGCTTCACTACCTTCCTGGCATCGTTTTAACATATTATCCAAATGATAATTTATGGTGGCCCCCAAGAGAAATGGACTGCATGTCACTCCAAATACAACACGACGATGCCTAAAAACCTTGCGAAAACCTTGTTTGTCAATCCATAAAAAACGCAAGAAATTTCTATCGGGTTGGAACAGACTAAATCTGCAGGAAAGCCTTACGTATATCTGCAACTACACCTATTTCCTTTATCCGAAAACGTGTCAGAATTGACGGTATTGATTCAATTAAATTCTTTCCCTTCTCCAAACAATCATTCAGGGAACATTCCTTTTCTCTAGCAGACGCATCAAATACAGGTCGAATTCTGGTAGTGCTGTTTTCCTTTACCACATGTCGATGTGGCAAATAGTGTGCCGTTAACGGTAATTCACTCTGCGGGACTTCCTCTATAACACCATCTTTAATCCATTCTTTCAATATGTCATCGTAGTCATCATAAATATTTTCTGCTTTTAATTTTTTTATAGTTGTTTGTAACCTTCTTGATGCTAGCTTGTAATTACTGGGTAGAGGCGGATGATTCTCTAACCATGGTAAATGCACTTGGTATCTGCCGTCATCATCAACCGACACCGTATTCAAAAAATGCTCTTCAGCCGCTGTTTGTAAAACCCTTTTACTTCTTTTTTCAGTCGGGTCTTCAATTCCAAGAACATCTAACGTCCATAGATCTGAAATTTTCGCATCTCTCACTAACATTGTTGTTATCATCATTGCTGTATTTTCACAAACTGCTGATTCTGGCACTTTACCCATTATTGTCCATCCTAGCTCTGTTTCAATTCCGACCAAACCAGACGAAAATTCTTGTATTTTTCCTGTATATAACTTTCCTGCTACTTCCGCACAGATTAAGACTTCGATTGGTCTATCTTCAAAATCAGACAATTCAATATTATATTTTTCTACTTCCTTTAACCAAGGCGCTTTTGTGATGGGAGGTAATTTTTCACATATAATTTCCAGATCAAGCGCTTCAAAATTACAATTATAACTGCCTCTTAGGTTTGATACATAAATTTCAAACACCTCATGCTCAACAATTTCTGTATTCAAACCTCCGAAAAGCGAATGTTGCACACATTCTTTTCTTATGGAATTATATTTCATTTTTACAGCCACTCTTCTTAAAATGTAAGATCTCTCTGAAGCTGAATCTATAATTGCTCTTACTGTACGGGAAAACCCATTCCCTCTTAATCTTATTAGTAAAGTTTGTAACATAACTTTTGGAGACTTTTCTAAATTTGCTAAATTTCTCTCATGCCCAACGAGTATATTATTGCGCTTGACGGTTTCTTTCTCCAACACTGTTTGACTGTTCTTCTGCACCGATTGTTCACATACAGCAACATGATGCTTTTTCTCACACGTGATACACTTCTTTTTACTCCAACAGGAGGCTGAACGATGACCAATTTTTAGACAGTTGTAACAGCATCTATTTTTATTTAGAATGGCCTTTATTTCATTGGGATGCATTTTTTTGATCTTTTGGCAATCAGAATTGTCATGTTTCCCTCCACAGAATATGCAGGCCTCGCCAGATGTTGTCAACAAACCAGCAGCGGCTGGTATTCTCGCTACATAGGAAGCTCTTCTATTTTGTTCAAGCACTTTAACTCGTTCTCTATTATTTCCATGACCAAAAGCTGACATTGCTAATGTTATCTTTTGCTCGTTTTCTAATTCTTGTTGTAAGAATTTCATCAATCTTACTAATCGATGTTCTGTATGATTTTCATTGTCTACATTTAACCCTGAAAAATAAACGTTATATCTTTGCCAAGAACGCAATAATCCTTCTGGTAAACAAGACTCAACTAAAGGTAAGAGCATTGCAGAGCATTTTTCAGTGGTTACATCCAAAGATTCAAGCGCCCTTAACTGACACTCCAACTTATCATACAAAGTTGCTAAAGGAATCTTTTCTGAAGACGAAGTGTTTTGCATCACTAAACTCAATAGCTCTCTAACGTAAACTTCGACCAGCAAATCTTCTCTTCCAAAACGCATCTTTAGACTTTGTACAGCCTTTGGATAATTTGCACTTGTTGCAGGAAAACTGTCGACCACATCTCTTGCTCGAGAATTAGCAACGGTTGCCTGCAGCAAGTACTGAAACTTGTCACTGTCATGCAATGTGTCATCTTCATCTATTTTCCGAAATTGATTCCAAAATGGAAGCCACTCTTTTAGGTCTCCATTAAATTTTTTCAATTCCAACTGAGGAAGCTTGTACGTGCGTCTAACCGTAGATTTGGTACTTTCTACGGCACTTCGTATGGAACTTCTTCTCTCAATTTCTTCCGGTACAACTAAAGTCTCAACTTTTAATCGTATTTCATTTAATTTTATATTATACGAATCCACGATATCTAGCTCATTCTCAAGATCTTCTTGTCTTGCCTTGCTTGATACCAGCTTATCATAAATCTTGCTATCGAGATTAGCAATTTCCTTGTATTTGGCTTCTAGATTTTCTAGTAACGCTCTAATTTCGTATGTACTTATTTCCGCACTAGCAACCTTTTCCTCTAGTAATCTTAGCTTCTTCGTAAATGTTGCTCTTAAAGCGGTCCGTGATTTCTTATCGTTTTCCATCGTCTTGAATTTCGTCCTGTCACGTTCGCCAGATGTTGTGGAAATTATCTAATAAATCATTGAATAACCTCCACGGATGGACTGTATTCAAGGCTCGGAAAACTTCTAAGAAACAAAATCCTTGGGTTCAACTAGAAAGATAATTTTATTTATATAAAAACCCAAAACAACCTACTCATTCTCCAATGAAAAGCTGAATGAAAATTCCGAACAAAAAACCTCTGTCTACTTTTACATAATTTTCTACACCTACTAATTGACAAGAGTACAAAGTATTTAATAATCATACAACAAGTGATAACAAATTATTTCTAACACTTGCTCTTATTCAGGAGCCTTGGGTAACCGATGGTAAAGTCAGAGGACTTACCACTGGCTCAAGTAAACTAGTATATGATCGGAGATGCGGGGCGCCTCGCGCTGCCCTTTTAATTGACAATCGTGTCACTCATCTCTCCATTACAAACTTTATTTCCAGAGATCTAGTGGCGATCTCGGTTGCGGTTCCCACCGCCAACGGATTCCAAGAAATCGTCCTTGCGTCCGCTAACTTTCCGGGGCATGTAGCAATAGTGCCACCCCAGGAGGTTCAAGATCTCATTGAGTTCTGTCGCAAGATGAACCGGCAATTCGTCATCGGCTGTGATGCAAATGCTCACCACTCCTTATGGGGGAGTACCAATGTAAACCAAAGGGGTGAGTGTCTTCTAGAATTTCTTGTTATGAATAACATAGATATTGCAAATAGAGGATGCAAACCCACTTTTATCACTGCTAGTAGAAAGGAGGTGCTGGACTTCACCTTCACGAGCAGGCTTCTCTCCGACAGGATTGAAAACTGGCATGTTCTGGACGAGGCCTCACTGTCGGATCATCTGCACATTAGATTTGACATTGTGGGTCTTCCACATATCCGCGCATCTTCTTTGGTTCCTAAGAAAACCAACTGGTCTAAGTTTCAGGGGCTTGTGGCCTCGAAATCAGACCAGCTTGAGGCTTCTATCAGCTCAGTGTATGAACTGGAGAATGCGGCCACGCAGCTTACTGATGTGCTGATCTCTTCCTACCATGACAGCAACACTGTTTCTTCCTTTCAGTCGTCGCGAAAAGTGCCCTGGTGGAATGACAGGTTAGCTGCAATGCGTAGAGATGTTAAGAGATTGTTCAATAGGGCAAAACATACCGGGTATTGGGATGAATATAGGTTCACCCTAACAGCCTACAACAAGGAGTTGAGACGTTCCAAAAAGATTGCCTGGCGGAAACACTGTGAGAGCATTCAGACTCTACCAGAGGCGACTAGACTCCAAAAGCTACTTTCTAAAGACTCCTTCAACGGAGTGGGCCTTCTCAAAAAGGAGGATGGCTCCTACACCTCTAACCATGAAGAAACCTTAAAATACCTGCTCAGAGAGCACTTTCCAGGGTCAATCCTCCAGACCGCTTATCCATTGGATGCTGGGTGTAGTCATAGGACCATCCCAGACCGCTATTCCCGCAGTCTTTCAGCGAATATCTTCGACCGTGACAAGGTTAAATGGGCAGTGGCCTCTTTTCAACCCTATAAGTCCCCCGGAGGAGACGGAATTTTTCCGGCACTCCTTCAGAAGGGCCTTGATCTGATCCTCAACAACCTGGTCTGCCTCTTTAGAGCCAGCTTCAATTGGGGATACATTCCAACCATCTGGAGGAAAGTCGTGGTGGTTTTTATCCCGAAACAGGGCAACAGACCCCTCGAGCTGCCTAAATCGTACAGACCTATCAGCTTAACCTCTTTTCTGTTGAAAGGAATGGAAAGGTTGCTAGACCTTCATATTAGGTGCAAACTGGAGCTCTCGCTCCCTCTACATAGCTCCCAGTTCGCTTACTCTAAGGGTAAATCAACAGAGGTTGCTTTACACCACCTTGTCAGTAAAATCGAAAAAGCCTTCCTCGCTAAAGAAACTGCCCTATGCGCGTTCCTTGACATCGAAGATGCTTTCGATAACACTGGCTATGATTCTATCTCTAGAGCACTGGCTCTCAGAAATCTGGATCCTCACACGATTGAGTGGATAAATGGCATACTTGCAGATCGTGACATTTCATCTACCCTATGCGTCTCCACCATTAGTGTTAAGGCTATTAAGGGGTGCCCTCAAGGTGGAGTCCTATCCCCGTTACTCTGGTCACTAGTTGTGGATGAACTCTTGATCAAACTATCTGAATCTGTTTTCGATGTCATCGGTTATGCAGATGATCTTGCCATCTTTGTCTCTGGGAAGTTTGACTTGACCATTACAGAGGTCATGAGAACGGCACTGCGAGAAGTTCAAAGATGGTGTACCAAGGAGGGTCGGTCAATCAACCTAAATAAGGCTGTCCTGGTACCTTCTTCTAAACGCTACAAAGTGGACCTAGGTCCTATCTGTATCCAGGATACCACAGTTGAGTACTCAGACTCAGTCAAATATTTGGGAGTAAATTTAGATAAGAGGCTGAACTGGAACTCTCAACTTGACTACGTAATCAGCAAAGCCACAAGGGCCATATGGGCCTGCAAAAGGCTTCTGGGAAAGACATGGGGTCTTACACCACAAATGATGTACTGGATGTACAATACGATCGTTAAACCTGTTGTCACTTATGCTGCTATAGTTTGGTGGCCCAAGACTAAACAGGTTACGTCGATCCTCAAGTGCAGCAAGCTGCAACGGCTTGCTTGCCTCTCCATTACCGGAGCTATGCGGACCTGTCCCACAGCGGCAATGGAAGCAATCATTGGATTGACCCCATTGTATCTCTTCATATGGAAATCCGCCGCCATAAGTGCCTTGAGACTTCAGATCTCATCCAACTGGCCCCATACAGTCAAAGGACACATGGATATCCTTAAAAATATCCCAAGCATTTCCATCTGCCGCGTATCCGACCATATGGTTAGTCAACTGCGGTTCCAAAGAAAATTCAGAGCGATTATCCCGGATCGCTTCGAGTGGGAGGAAATTATTCTTCCTGGGGATCCAAAACATCTCCACTGGTTTACTGACGGGTCAAAGATGGAACATGGCACAGGGGCTGGTGTCGCAGGACCCAACTCCAAGGTCTCGATTGCAATGGGTAAGTGGCCCTCTGTTTTCCACACTGAAATACATGACATTGCGACCTGCGCTAGGCTCAACCTTGAGAAAGGTCTGAAAGGCGCCAACATTAAAATCTTTTCTGACAGCCAAGGCACTTAAGGTCAAGGTCTTAGACAGGCTAAAGATCTTATAAGACCCTTTGCCTTAAGGGGCACTATTACTCTAAACAGAGCGGACCTGAGGCTGCTGGTGGGATATCTCACTGGCCATGTAGGACTGCGGTACCACCTCCACAACCTAGGACTGTCTCAAGAGACAGAATGCCGACTCTGCTTGGAAGGCGACGAGACTTCCACACATGTTCTTTGTGAATGTCCTGCTCTGATCTGGCTTAGAAGAAGAACGTTAATCAGAGAGTTCTTGAGCCCTGCCCACTCTCACTCTACAACACAGTAATACGACCAGGGGTGGTAGCACGTAAGTTGTTTCAATCGACCTCTTCATACAAAAATCGTGAATTTTTGTATGGAAAGGTCGATTGAAACAACTTACGTGCTACCACCCCAGTACTGTGTTATGGTAGCGAGACTTGGACTATGCCCCAGGACATAGAGGAACGAGTCTACAGGTTTGAGAGAAAAATTCTCAGATGCATAATAGGCCCAACCAGAGAAGATGGAATATGGCGAAGGAGATACAACAGCGACAGCGAGTTGTACGAAATTTTTGACGACCTACAACTCTCAACTTTAATAAAAATTAACAGACTGAGACTGGCCGGCCACATAATCAGGATGGAGGGCAATCGTATCCCAAAACGGCTTATCGGGTCAGAAATTGCGGGAAATAGGCCAGTAGGTAGACCCAAAGTCTAGTAATAACAAGTCTTTCATCTTCATACAAAATTTTCCCCCCGTTAGTTGTGTGCGTGCATATATGAACATCATTGCTGAGCAAAACTCAACGCATACTTCGTGAACTCGGCGTGACACAGCCAGATTCTCTCTTTACGATAAAGTATGTAGAACAGAAAAGGAAAGAAAATTTAATCAGCTGTTTTTTTTTCGTAAATCAAAACAAACGAGCAAATATTCACCAATACATTAAGTTTATCCCCATATAAACTCTAAAAGTTTCCGCTGTTTAGTTGTGTGCAAACGCGTATAAAAATGTTGCATTCTCCCTCTGATAGCCTGACATCGTCATTTGAAGAACTTGTGCATATAGCTGTTCGCCTTTCACTCATTAACCATATGAAGATGAAAGACTTGTTAATTTCTAGACTTTGGGTAGACCTAGGAGGAGATGTATCGGTTCTGTGCCGGTTGGTGCAGAGGCAATGCTCAGCATCCGGAACTGCAGACACGCAGCAAGGGACCGGCAAACTTGGAGAAGTGCCCTAGAGGAGGCCAAGGCTCGATTTGGGCTGTAGCGCCACTCATTGCCGCGGCTGGCATATGTGCGCAGTGTGCAACTGCACAGGGCCCCGCGTATTTGGGGTCTCGCAATAAATATTTTGGCAATAAAAATCATTTGAATTCATTACTTGAATTTTTACTTCATTGAATCATAAATCCGTGAAGGCCACCCAAATCAGCGTATAGGTCGAACGACATCTTTAAAAATTATTTTTAATTTTAAAATTATTTTTTAAGATGTACTGTTACGGAGATATAGTGGAAAAACCATTTGCACACCTTTTTCAAGATTTGGGGGGGGGGCAGGAATCACGAGAACTCAAATTTAACCTAAAAACAACCCCCCCCCCCCTTTCATAACCAAAAACAAAACATTGTGCTGCATTTTTACAATGTTCAAGTACATACCATTTCCATGGATTAAGCGAGGGAAAATTTTTTTTGAACTCTATGGCCTCTAGCTGAGTTTTTGCACAGAGTCTCCAATTTCTTAAAATTCGGAGTTTTTTTTTAAATGTTTTTGGGTAAATTAGGATTTTGGAATATTTTTAGGGGTGCAAGGGGGCTTCGGTTAAAAAAATTCAGACAAAAGTTTCATATTTCTCTTCGGAGAATCCGTGAAAAAAAACGGGGCTGCCATTCGAAATTTTAGATTTACTCCTACCCCCTGCGCAGCACTTTTTGATTGAAACTTTTTAACGAAAACCCACCATCAGGAAATACAGTTGCTGAAATTTTGAGAAATTTAATATGAACCCAAAATGAAGAGAAACCCACTGGAAAATCTCCACTATGCTTTTTTAGAGGTTTTTGTATAAAGTGACTGGGCTATCCGAATAGAGAGCCCACATTTAAATCAATGTCACTGAATATTAATTATTTTAGTAATTAGGACTTTTTGTTATTTACATACTTGTTGTGGTGCATTGGTTCGAGAATACGAACTACTTACGACTTGGTAGAATCTTTAGTGATCAATCCATGTACACTTATAGCTTTGGGATGAAAGTAAGGAATTACTCTTTTTTAGGTAAATATTTGTTTTATTACCGGAGTCCTCTAAGTAGATATAACGATGATATCAAGGTGACTACCTTGGACATTCGTTCTACATTGGCCATTCTTTAGTAGAACGTAAAGTGGGATAACAATGTTGTATGGTGTTTTGATTTTCTTCTACGTTCACATAGTGTTTGTGGTAACACGATAAAGGAAGATTTAAGCGAATTAACTGAGCGTTTGCAAAATCTTCACAAATTTGAACACGCACTTATTATTTCAGAGAATGGCTCAAAAGTTGATTCAAACGATTTCTGTTCGGAACTACAAAATAAATTTCGTTTACCCACAATTTTGTTAACAAAAAGTGTAGATTTTACCGTAAAAGATATTTTCAACACCAATTTCATCTGTTTTTTGTTTATTCAAAGTCAAACGTTTCCAGTTTTAGAAATCGCCAATGACGTATTAAATCGAATTCATAGTACGAAAATTTTGATTGTCTTTACCGTAAAAACCAACGAAAGTGGCTTGTTTGAACTTTTTGAATGGTTTTCGAAAAATGATTTCCTAAATGTTGTTGCAATGATGGCAACAAGAAAGTTGTACACTTTCGAACCGTTTCCAGTTTTGAAAATCGAAGACTTTCTTAATTAATCTCATAATGCCCAAAATACGTGCAGATAAAAGGAATACCGTAGCAGGGTCATTATCAGTGGTTGCGGCAACTTTACTCACATAAGGAAAAACAGCTCTTTCTATTTTTAAGATACTGATGTAACAAAGCTCAAGTTTTACAATACTACATGAGGGTTGTCTGAGCCTGGGATAAATGTACCACGGCACATAATGTACATATCTATTGAAGCCGTTAACTGAGCAATGCAGGATTTCAGAAGTAAAACCCAATTATTTTGGGGAGTAACTGCTTTATTCGCATAGATTTCGGGCAAACCTTGCCAGTTGTCATGACAGATACTCGGGCCGTTGAGATTAATACACGTCTAAAATGATCACTCATTTACGGACAGATTGAAAAACGTCATTTAAAACAAAATATGCGAGCGCAATCAGAAAACTCAGAATTCATTACTATTCTCCTCAATATAGGATATAGAAAATGTTCTGAGATTAATGATGATCATGACATTGAGCTGCTGGCTGCTCTTTGAAAGTTCGGAATAGAAAGGGAAATTGTGATAAGCGACATTTATGACGATTTGCAAAATATCAACTCGACTAAGTCGACTCAACTTGCTAATGACACAAAAGTTGTAAACGTTGTTTAGAAGTGAAACATCGAGTGTCTTTTATAAAGAAGCGTTAAAGTGAATTTTTAACCTTGCATTAATATAATATGAACATTAGTGTATTGCCAGCGCGGGCGGTATGACCAGCTGCTAAAACATGAAACGACGAAACACGAAAACGGGAAGCAGCAACTGCCCTTTTCAGGATCAAATCAGTAGTGTCGTTTTATAAAGTTGCCAAAGTTCGTTTTATGCCGAAATGTTTTTATTCGATTTTTTCGGGGAGACAAGTTGTGAATTTTCGGACTGCACAGTGGGCACCAATTTTGCAAAATTGATGACCTTTTTTAGAACTATTTTTGGGGGAAAAAATGTTGAAGTCGCCATGGGGAAGTTCTGCACAGGGTGTTAATTACCTGGGAACTTCAAAATGTATGCGCGCGAGTCGTAATATGATTGGCTATGTGTCTGTTGTGCACGTAGTACAAACTTTTCCCGATAGATGGTGCTGAACCTCGAGTTTTAAAAAAAGTTATAGGTAACAAATTTTTTTAGAGGTAACTACATCTTTTTATGTACCCTAAATCATGTTTTGCCAATTTTTTCTTTGTTTCATTATACCTTTTTTATCCCGGACTATACACACCTATTTTCATTTATTAAAAGGCGTTGCAACGTCTGTGATTTCAAAATAATTGTGTTTTTTTCATTTTATATGGTCATTTACATGATTTTAAAACGAAATCACGCATTTTTCAAATTTTTGTCTGTCTGTATGTCTGTCTGTCTGTTTGTTCGGGCTAATCTCGGAAACGGCTAATCCGATTGGGATGGGACTTTCAATGGAAGATTCAGTATTTTGGCGGGCATGTTTTAGGCTATTCATATGCACTATATATTAGCTGTACCTGTATGTATGCATGGATGTACATATGTATATAGACAAATCTTGCAAACTGATTTTGACCCACTTTTATATAACCGATCAACTTGAAATTTTACCCATATGTATAGTTCGGGTGACAATGCAATCCGACCACTTTGTAAATAAATCAAGATGGCGGTTCCAAGATGGCGGCCGAATTTCGCAATTGGGCCCGCCGACCCCCGACATGGGTATCAAATGAAAGAGGATGATAAGTACAGTACAATTACCTATTTGGTGTCATTCCAAATTCAAAATGGCGACCAATACAAAATGGCGGATTACTTTTTCTTTACAACTCACCCGATATAGGTATCAAACGAAAGGATATGATAAGTAAAATACTATTATCTGAGTGGCATCATTCCAGTCTATATTCTATATAAATAGAAAAGGCGTTTCTGTCTGTGATTTCAAAATATAATTTTGTTTTTCTAAGTTCATATGGTGGGATGAAATGACGACGACCTCCACGTATGCGTGACGGCTCCATCACGCTGGTTCATCCTGGGCAATGCGTTCTCGACCGAACGTAGCCGACAGTCGTCCTCCCTACCTTACGTTCCTCTCCTTGTTATCAATCCCTGCTACCCATCCCCAAGCCACAATCCCCTGGGTCGGATCAAGGTGTAATGCGAACCGTGCCGATGATCAGCTAGGCTGGGGACCCAGATTAAAAAATAGCTCAGTCGTTTACGGTGTGCTCCGGATACCTGGCGACCTCCGGTTCTAATTAGCCTTACCCGGGTACTGCGGATCTCTGCCCGGGTGGACCTCGTTTCTCCGCTACTCGTGGGAGTAATTATGGAAAAATCCAAAAAAACAACAAAACCGGGGACCGGTTCCCTTAAACAAAAACCGGAAGGGACCACAAATCCCGTTAATAGCAAGGTTACGGCACCCCCGAGCCAACCCAAACCTAGTGGAAGTGGAGTCACAAGCTCCACCCCTCTAAAAAATACCCCAGAAGCGACCACTAGCAAACCTGCTCCTCCTTGCGACTACGTCGATGCCCAGCGTACACCTGCGGGCACGGCCGCTGCGGGGGGATCAGGGGAGCGAATGGTCTGCGGAAGGGTCAAAGACCTAAAAAGACCAGACCCGGCAAAATCAGGTCCTAAAGAAGGGACCACAAATCCCGCAAATAACATGGCTACGGCACCCCCGAGCCAACCCAAACCTAGTGGAAGTGGAGTCACAAGCTCCACCCCTCTAAAAAAGGCCCCAGAAGCGACCACTAGCAAACCTGCTCCTCCTTGCGGCTACGTCGCTGCCCAGCGCACACCTGCGGGCACGGCCGCTGCGGGGGGATCAGGGGAGCGGTTAGTCTGCGCAAGGGCCAAAGACCTGAGAAGACCGGACCCGGCAAAAGCAGGTCCTCGTCACATCCGCATAGCCCGCAACATCCTTCGTCGCTTGGCCACCAACCCTATCAGGGAAGACCAAGTGTCCAAGGAGGACTTCACCAAAGTCCTAAATGACATTGCTTGGGCTAAACAAGTCATACCAGACTTTACATTGGAGTCTAGAGGTGCACCAGCCTCTAAACGCCAACGATCTGTGGAGGAACCAAGTACCCACAGTCCAATTCCGAAAAGGTCCAAGACGCATGGCACCAAAGCGATATCCTTCGCAGAAATAGCGAAGGATCGCAAAATAATCGGCGTCCTGGACGAAAGTAACGAGAATGGCAAGATCCCCAAACACCAATGGCGGTGGGTTCAAGTTGCCCTCGCGAAGGTGGCTATGGAGGTCCTGAAAGACAACCCTGGACCTCCCCCCTTATGCTTTGATGCCGGTTGGTATCAAGGCAATATAAAACTTACGGCCTGCGATAATACCAGATCTGCAGAGCTTTATAAAGCTGCGGTATCTAGAGTTGGGGAAGTTTACCCAGGCGCCCGACTCAAGGCAGTCAATGCCGCGGACATACCATCTCGTCCGAGAGCCAGAGCATGGTTTCCAGTGGCTCCATCGGAGCCTGAGGAAATCATCGCTATGCTGAAGGCCTTCAACCCTCACATCTACACCGATAACTGGAAAGTTATCAAAACGGAGCAGACTAACAGAGCCACAATGCATGTAATTCTGCTCCTAAATGAAAAATGCCTGAACCAGCTGGCAAAAGAAAACTACGCCGTGAACTACGGCTTCCAACAGATCGCACTCAAGGTCTACAAAACCGACATAGAAGCCGTAGTTAACCAAGCGGCCTGCACCAAGACCACTGACGAAGAACCAGAAAGCGTGGAAACCGATGGCGAAGGCGCAGCTCAGAGCGATGGCGATGCATCGACAGACTCCGAGCTGGGCAGAGCCGTCGGTAACCTCTTCACGGAGCGACAACTCCTTAGTTCAGACTTCGACGAAGACAATTCCAGCGACGATGAAGCGGATGTGACTGTCGTCGAAACAAAACACCCTGAAAATGGTGCAGGTGATACAGATAAACCTGCACCATTGTAAAGCAGCATCCGCTTCGCTTCTGCTTCACCTGGCATCAGGCGAAGTCGATGTTGCTCTAGTCCAAGAGCCATGGATCTCTGGTGACAGGATCTGTGGCTTAAGGACACCTAAATTTAATCTCTTTTATACCAAAGGTAAGGGAAAACCCAGAACTTGTATTCTGATCAAAAATAACATAAGCACCTTTCTTCTCCCTCAATTCAGCAACGGGGACCTTACTGTGGTCGACCTAGAGTTGAAACAGAAGAAAATCAGAATGGCCTCTTTCTACCTAGCCCACAATGATGAGGGCCCTCTACCCCCTATGGCCTTTCAAGACCTGGTAAGATTCACCCATTCTACCACGGTTCTGGTTATGGGGGGAGATGCAAATGCGCACCATACACAATGGGGCAGCACGGACACCAATGATAGAGGGGAAGTTATTTTTAACTACCTACTGAGCACCAACCTTGCTATTTGTAACAAAGGTAATGACCCCACCTTTATTACCAAGAACAGAGAGGAAGTTCTGGACATCACCCTTGTCTCGGACTGCCACTCCGACCGAATAGTGGTCTGGAAGGTTTTGAAGGAACACTCCTTTTCAGATCATAGATTTATAGAGTTCCAACTGCAGGACTCGAGCCCAGCCACCCCTTCCAAAATAAAAAACCTCCAAAGGACAAATTGGGGCTACTATACTAGGCTTATCGCAAAAAACCTTGCTCCCAAGCCTCCCTTTATTCCCAAAAACCGGGAACAACTCGACAGAATTGTGGACATTTTCACGAAACAATGCACTTACGCCATTAATAAAGCTTGTCCGAACAGGCCACATAAAGAGGCTTCCAAACCCCCATGGTGGTCTCGCGAACTTGAAACACTTCGAAAAGAGTGCAGAAAGGAATTTAATTCAGCGAGACGCAGCAACAGCGAAACCGCCTGGGGCTGCTATAAGTCAAAGCTGAATAGATACAAAACGGCAATAAGGAAGGCCAAACGTACCTCCTGGGCTACCTTTTGCAGTAATATAGAGTCCACATCGGAGACCTCAAGACTGCGTAAATTATTAACTAAATCGCCAACAATGCTTAGTTATTTACGCACGTCGATTGGACCGACTCAAGCAGGGAATCCCTGAAACTACTTATGGACACCCACTTCCCGAGTAGTACTACAGTTGATACAATTATCACGATCAACTCTTCAGCCTCACAACAGCTGATCAGATCTATCATAAGTAGAGCAAAAATAAAATGGGCTGTAAACACCTTCCAGCCCTACAAATCACCAGGCCCTGACGGCATAGTGCCGGCACAACTGCAGCACACTCTTAGTTATATTATGCCCTGGTTACAAACCATGTTTACCGGGTGCCTCCAAAATAACTGCATTCCCTCTAGTTGGAAAGAGGTTAAAGTAGTTTTTATACCCAAGGCAGGAAAAGCTTCCCACGTAACACCCAAAGACTTCAGGCCAATCAGCCTATCATCCTTTCTATTAAAGACTCTGGAGAGGCTAATCGAAATATATCTGAGGCAGACCATATTGACCTCGGAACTCTCTAGCGCACAACACGCCTATACAAAGGGCAAATCTACTGATACTGCTCTTCACTCACTGGTCTCAACCATTGAAAAATCCCTCGAGGTTAAGGAATATACATTAGTAGCATTTCTTGACATTGAAGGAGCATTTAACAATGTTTTGCCGAATGCCATTACCCTGGCCTTGACAGAACATGGGATCGAGACATCGTTGGTGTCTCTTATCCACCAAATGCTTACTGGCAGGATGGTGAGCTCGATCTTGGGCGATAGCTCGGCCCGAAAGGCCGTAAATAGAGGCACTCCGCAAGGAGGAGTACTCTCCCCGCTGCTATGGGTCGTAACTATGAACCAGCTGTTGCGACGCATGCAGGCAGAGGGACATGACGTCCTGGCATACGCAGATGATGTTGTTATCATCAAAAAAGGAAAATTTCCTCAAGTCCTCTGTGATCTCATGGAGGCAGCGCTACAAACCCTCTCAAGCTGGACTGCTACCCGCGGACTCAGCGTTAACCCAGTAAAAACGGAGCTGGTCCTCTTCACCAGGAGGTACAAGACCTCTCCGTTAACACCCCCCTGGCTTAACAAAGTTAGGCTCAAAATTAACAACAGTGCCAAATATCTGGGAGTAATCCTGGACAAGAAACTCCTCTGGCATGAAAACACAGAAGAGCGCATTAAGAAAGCAAACATCGCGCTTTTCGCCTGCAAAAAATCCATTGGTAAGAAATGGGGCTTCTCCCCTTACATTGTGCGATGGATCTACACAGCGATCGTCCGCCCAATTCTCCTTTACGGGGCTTTAGTGTGGTGGCCAACTCTGAGTAAATCCACCGTGTTAAACAAATTACAGAGAGTACAAAGATGTGCGGAGTTATGCATAACAGGAGCACTTCGCTCCACGCCTACAGAGGCCTTAAATGTTATGTTATACCTCCCTCCTTTAAATCTCGTGGCAAGGGAAAGCGCAACCATCGCAGCCCTTAGAATAAAAGAATCCGGTTTCTGGACTGGAATCAGGGGAGAGCACACGAAGGTACTGAACTCAGTTACTATCCCCACAAAAACCGACTTCTGCATTCCCGAAATTACCTTCACGAGGAACTACGGAGTCCACATCCCTTCACGTCGTGAATGGATAAATAGACCACATAGGTTTCAGGATGCCATAAACGTTTTTACTGATGGCTCTAAGCTCGAGGGTCGAGTGGGAGGAGGAGTATTTTCCCCAGAACTTGGGATTGAAATCTCCTTCCGACTTCCCGATCACTGCAGTGTATATCAAGCGGAGATTCTAGCCATACAAGAAGCTGTTCTGCAAATTAACCAGCAAGGCGATGGAAACCGGACTGTCTACATCTTCTCAGATAGTCAGGCAGCTCTGAAAGCCCTGCGCTCCTGCACAAACAGCTCTAGAACTACCTCTGAATGTCGCAGATCTCTTAACGAGATGGCTCAGCAGTTCAGGACCCTCCTCGTTTGGGTGCCCGGTCACCGAAATATAGAGGGAAATTGTAAAGCTGACGAACTGGCTAGGAGAGGCACGACCGCTACTCTCCTTCCAGAAAAGGAAAGAGTTGGTATGCCTTGGGCCTCCTTTAAACTCCGATGCAAGCAACACACAATCACACAAGCGAAAAAGCATTGGAGGGATCTTAATAAATGCACTTTGGCCAAATTAACCTGGCCCTCCTATGATCTCAGGCGAACTACCTTATTACTGAGCCTTGGGAGACAAGAACTCTCAGTTATAGTGGGAGTCTTAACCGGACACTGTCTGATAGGGACGCATGCGACCCGTTTAGGTCTTGAGACCCACGACTTCTGCAGAAGCTGTAAGAACATTGACGAGGCGGAAAGTGTACTACACCTCCTATGTCACTGCCCGGCCCTAAGCAGGATAAGGCTAACCACATTTGGTAAACCCTTTCTAAGCAACCTTGCGGAAATCTCGAAGTTTGGGATCCCGCAACTTAGAAGATTCATTACTTCCTCGAGATGGTTTAACGAAGAAACGACATTTTAACATCAAGTTTAAAGTGGGATCACTATGGTATCACAATGGGCCTATCCCTTCTGGCCTAAGTGTGTGGGCTTGAACCAAAGCTCAGCCATATCTAACCTAACCTAACCTAAGTTCATATGGTTATCGATCTTTCATTCCAATTGTAGACCTCATAGAGCTTTATCTAAATACAACAATGGATATTTAAATAGAGTTCTTTCGGGTCTACAATTGCGATGATAAAAAAGTTAGTACTCTATCAGGGATATTTTTTTCCGACTATCGTATCAGTTTTTCATTGTGATCCGATAGTAGAATAAGGTTTCGAATGGCAGACGTGGATATGTATTATCGGCCTTGCAAATACTATCTCTTCTGAAACTTTGATTTTTTTAAAAATTATCTCCACTTTTTGGCTTTCGTCGTTCAGGCTATGAAGTATATTTATTGGTTGTAATAATAGATAGGGACGTAGTCTTTTTGATCGTTTGTAGGGGCTTCTTTTTCACTCGATAAAGAAAAATATTTTGCTGATAGAGACGAGCGAGTCCTAGTTGGGTGTATATACATATGTTAGCTCCATACTGAAGGAATTTTATTGAATTTTATTTCTCGCCAGGAGACATATTTTATAGAAGTAAAGAAATATTCAAAACCTCCAAAACCTCAATTGCAGTTAACAATTTAGAATATTAAAAAAGGAAACCGGAAACAATGTAAAGGCAATAAATACAAAAGTCGCATGGCATATTATCTTACAAGGGAAATTAGGTAAACAAGTAAATGTTGAGGTATTGTTTTGGGTCGAAAATTCGGCATTCCAGGAATAGCAATAAAATAAGTAAAAGGAAAGAGTACCTGTTTTTTATGATGGGTTAAAAAGACGCCTATGAATAGTACGGTACAACGGTAACGGTACGCTTTAAAGGAAACTAGAGTATTTCATTCAAACATTTTAGTTTTGGAGAAGACTTTGAATGATCGAGTTTTATTTCGTAACGAAGTGATTTTGTGACGAAGCAGTTTAAACTTTGGTTATATAAAAAAAATTGTTTTTAATTTATTTGGTGAATTAGCGCGAAATTATTGAGATAATTTTGAATTATGTTAGTTTTCCCAATTATTATCATCTGTGATTTTTTAAATTAAATTGGATAAGTGTATAAATTATCATTAGATATCTGTGAAAATTGAATTTTAAAGATATTCAGAAGAAATACAATAATTAACACTCAAAGCTATCGCCTTTTCATAAGAAGTGATGTTAGTTTCCATTGAAGCATATAATGAAGTGATATAAAAAAGTGGAAATAACATTTTTGGAATAATTTGTCGCTCCAATTGGCACGTAAATCTAATTTTTAAGAGTATAATTAGAAAAAAATAACTATTACTTATAATCATTCGCCTTTATAACAGACCGTGTTAATAAGTATTATTTGTAGATACTATTTGAATTTATATTAATTTCATTTTACCATAAACATGCCTAAAAATAAGTCAAATCTTTCGAATAAAACGAGAGATGCCAAAAGAATGAAATTAGCGCATGATAACGAATCTGCGCAAGACAAAGACAATCGGCTTACAAATCAACAAGAAAGGCAATTCAATTTTAGATCAATTGAAAATAGTTCTGAAAGAAATGAGCGATTGCAATCTGATAAAATACGCCATTCATTGTCAAGACGTAAACAATCAGACAATCTGAGGCAGCGACGATTGCAGAGAGATTGCACTAGACATTATCTCGCACGAAGTCGAGAACCTGATAACTCTAGAGCACGACGTTTACAAGACGACCGTACTCGACATAGTGTAGCCCGACCTCGGAAACAGTAGATTCCAGACAGCAGCGTTTAGAAAGCAACCGTATTCGAAATCGTGTCGCCCGTAGCCAAGAAACACCCGATACTACAGAACAACGATTAGGAGACGACCGTATTCGTCATAGTGTCTTCCGGAGAGTGGAGACAGCCACATCCTGCGTGCAGCGTGTAGAGGACAACCGTATTCGAAATAGCGTCGCCCGTACCCAACAAACAGCCGATACTAGAGAACAACGATTGGGAAACGACCGTATTCGACATAGCGTCTCCCGTAGGGTGGAGACACTCACATCCAGAGTGCGGCGTTTAGAGTACAACCGAATTCGAAATCGCGTCGCCCGTAGCCAAGAAACAGACGATACAAGAGTACAGCGTATAGAAAACGATCGTATCAGACGTGCAATTCTGAGATCTATGGAAACAGAGTGCGAGCATGAAACACAATTGCAGTTAGATCGTCACCGTCAGCAAAGCCAGAGGGAACTAGAAAGTCAAGAAAAACATGACATTCGTGTTGCTGAACAATGCAATCGATAACATAAATTGCGGCAGCAAAGAACCGGCATTTTAGCATAACACAGTGAAAGCATGAGCTTAATACGTCAAGTGGTATCAGACGAAGAACGTCAAAGACGCTTGAGAACTGACAGGCAAACGAGGAGGACCATACGGGATATTGAAAGTGTTGAAAATAGACAACAACGATTGAATAATGATCAGATGCGACGAGCTAAAAGACATAACTTAGTATGGCGAAACAAACATCTCAGCGGTTTTAAATATGATCCTCGCATAAATTATTCTGCAGCTTCAGAGATAGGTTCTATGAATATAGTTTGCAATCACTGTAAAGCTTTAAGATGGAAGCAGGAGACTAAAGGGATTTGCTGTTCATCTGGGAAAGTGCACTTGGATCCACTTCAATAACCACCTGAACCAATTAAATCCCTATTAAGTGGTAGTCATGAAAAATCTAAGCACTTTCTTAGCAATATAAGATCGTATAATTCCGCTTTTCAAATGACCTCATTTGGGGCGAATGAAATTCACGAAGGAACTTTCATGCCCACGTTTAAAGTTCAGGGGCAAGTCTATCATTTAATTGGATCTTTACTACCACAAGAAAACTCCAGAGAGTCATTTTTGCAAATATATTTCATAAGCGATTATGCACAACAAAGGGACACGAGACTACAATGTTTTCCAAATTTAGATACTTCGTTAATAGACTGTTTGCAAATCATGCTTCATGAAACAAATCTTTACATTAGGGACTTCAAGATTGCTCTTCAGTCATACCCCTCGGATTCAAATGAGGGAAATTATAAGATAGTCATTAATGCAGACCGAAGACCTGCAACAGAGCATAGAGGTCGCCATAATGAACCGACTACAAATGAAGTCTCTGTGCTATTGGTAGATCAACAATGTGATAACCGGGATATAATACTTCATAGAAAGGATAACAAATTACAATGAATAACGGAGACTCATAGATCATATGATGCACTGCAATATCCTTTAATATTTGTTCACGATCAAGACGGATATCATTTTACAGTCTATCAAGTCAATCCCACTACACGGCAACAGAATTTCAATAAAAAAGTTTCCGCATTGCAATTCTATTGTTATCGGATTATGGTTCGAGAAAATGAGCACAATTATTTGCATTGTTATAAACAATTATTTAATCAGTACTTGGTAGATATGTATGCAAAGATTGAAACAGAGAGACTCATTTTTATAAGAACCTGTAGTAATTTAACACCCACATCCGCTAAAAAACAGCTCCCATGCTCGGGAGGTGCCCAGTCAGCATTTTAAGTAAAGAACCCTTTCATAAATGCAATGTAACTTAACACATCCTAAATTCGTTATTTCAATAACTACTAAAATGCTGCAGCAATTCCTTATCTTTTTTTTCACACCATAAATGCTGACTGCGCGTATCTTTCCCGAGCATGCGAGCCGCAAGCCAAGGGACATGAGAACTCAAAAGTCAGTTCTCGTTGTACCGCCGCGCAAATAAGTTCGTTAATAAACAGTTTGTACTAATTTTTTATACCGTTAATTAAATAGAGTTTTCACCTAAACTCAGTGTTTCTTTCTTTTCTTCATAAGTATCTCATCTTTTTTCGCGGAGGGCTTCGGGGCTCAACAGTTTTGGTGGCAGCGGTGGGATTCCACGCGGTGGAACCAGCCATTCAATCTCTTTAAAAAAAAAAAAAAATTTAATTCTGCGCGTCTCTACTCATCTTTATCATCTTTTGTGATGCTACAACGCACGCACATTATGTGCATCAATTAAACATCTTTACTAATTCTTGAAATTCATGTGCTTCATAATAAACATCTTATAATTGTTGGAATTTATGTGCATTTTGAGCATCTCCACTACTTCTTGAAATTTATGTGCAAGCACCTTTACTAATTCTTGGAATCTTTGTGATTATACTGAGCTTTACTACCTAATACTCAGAGTTTGAGTGCATCAACAACGCATCTTTACTTTGATGTATATTGAAAAATCTGTGCAGCAAAAGCACCAACAAATTAGAAAATTTGCATCAATAAAGTGTAGCAACGCATTTTTTTTTACCAGTTTTCAATAACAACATCAACATTGTGCTCAGTTCAACATTGTTTCAACATAGCGCGCAGTAACTACCTTGTGCAGTTTCAACACGTGTGAAGCCACATAAATTCAAAATACTTATATTCTTTCATCTACTTTTGTGCATCATTGGAGCAGCAACATACACAAATTTCTGCAACAATTAACCATCAAAGAGTGCCAAATTTCAACCGCAGACGAGGGCTAACGGACACCAACAACCTCATCCAACATCGGCTCATCACGATCAAAATATTGATAAAATGTTAATAATTTTGTGAGTAGCTTTAATTAATTTACAATTTATTCATATATATATATATCTACTGTCGTGACAGTGCTGTCAAAAAAAAAAAAAAAAAAAAAAAAAAAATTTTTTTTAATACAATTTGCTTTTGTACACTATTATTGGTTGGTTGGTGCATTTTGTCTCGTTCTGGATTGTTTTTGCATTTAATTTTGATTTATCGGATTCATTTTCGACGTTTGCTTTGTATACTTGATATAATTTACCTTGCGCATTTTGAGAATGGGCTTCATGTTTTAAATTTATTGCATATTTGAATTTAAATCTCAGGTTCGATATTTTTTTTTTTTTTGCGGACTGATTACTGATGAAATTTTTATTTTCGTTTGGACCAATTGATCGGAGATCTTTCAAGGTTTAAGTTTTTATTTTATTTATTCCCTCCATTGGAAATCCCCTAAATTTTCTTTGATATGGATAACATATTTTCACTGAATTCTTTATCGATATAAAGTTGTACGCCAGCTGTAAAAGCGGCAGATCTAGCCGAATGGGACTTACTACCGCTCACTCAACTAAATACTTTGTAATCACTTTATCCTCTTTTTACATCCATTAGTTGGATTTACTTTGAAACTTGGAAAACATCATAGCATAGTATCTCATTCACCCTTTGTGCGTGCTGAAATTAGGGGTAACACACTATAGCAATAAAAACAAACATTTTTTGCGTAACCTCCTTTCCGGCATCTAATTCACTTACTCGCAATCGTGACCCTAAAGGCACATGAGTAAGAAATCTACAAAGAATAAGAAGCCCCCTTTAGCTGAATTTGCCATCTCTTTAAGAAGTCAAAGCAGGGAACTCAAACAAATAGATCCTTTACCGAGCATCTCCGAACTCCCCGAGAGAAACCCAGACTTTTTAGAAGGCGACGCCAAAACATTAAAATTTGACGAAATGTCTAACTTTAACCTCTCTAACGCTATAAAAATGGTCCCTGAGTTTGACGGGGACCCCAAAAACCTCCATCGATTTCTACAAATTGCCAAGATTCAGTATAGCCTGGCGACATCCGAAACCCACAAGCTAGAATTTCTGAACCTGGTTAAGTCAAAGCTTACCGGCAAAGCATACAATAGTGTTTTGCGGTACCACGACTTTGACACCTGGGAAGCTCTACGAGCTAGCTTGGAGAAACAATTCTCAAAACAACGATCCTTGCAAGTTGTACAGTCTGAGCTATTCAATGCTCGACAAGAATCCAAGGAAACCGTTGTCCACTATGCAGAAAAAATTGAAAGGCTACTGGAAGAACTAAATATCTCCGGTGCCAAAAGCGAGACTAGAGAAGGAAATGAAGCCATACGTGCCTTAAACGAACAAATGGCTGTCAATAATTTCAAAAGAGGTCTTAAACAGCCCTTAAAATTAATAGTGAAAGCCTCACATCATGACTCTCTTAAGGAAGCTGTGGACCTCGCTCTGGAGGAAGAGAAACTCCTCGAAAGCGAATCCAAAGTCGCACCAACATTCAATCGAAACTCCAAACAATGTCGGTTCTGCAAGAATCTGGGGCACGACATTAACGAATGTCGCAAGTATAGCGCTCTCCTCCGACAACAACAACCCTCTAAACCATTTCCGACTTTTCGGGGGACAATAAATAAAGTCAGCCCGTCCTCACCTACCCCGGTTTGCCGATATTGTAAGAACTCGGGTCACTCAATCGAACAATGCAGAAAAAGGGAATATAATAACTCCAAAAGAACGACAGTAAAAACTGGCGATAATACCAATCTCACTTCTTCGCCTCGACTGGGAAACGAATCTGCTCCTGGCCCAAGCGGTTCGGTGACCAGGATAAGGGATATAAAATAGGCAACCGCTTCACATACACCATCTACCACAATCCTACTAACTCCGTCAATAATACTAATTCTACTAATTCCGGTACCGAATCCACTAACGCTCGTAACAATCCTACTAATTCTTCTAATTCTGAACCCACTAGTGTTATTAAATCTCTTAGTATCATGTCATTCGATCATTGCAAAACATTTAGGAATGAAACTCCAATCATTTTAGCTGAATCCCTCTCCAATTCCAATGTATTCCTCCTCGACACTGGTGCCTCACTGAGTCTAATAAAAGTCAACGCTCTACAGGATGATGTCGAGGTAGATACCCACAAAATCATTCAGATCACGGGAATAACACAAGAAGGCATCCTTACTAAAGGAGCTGTGTACCTGCATTTGGCTCTACCCAACAGTAAGCCACTAACTCACCAATTTCACGTAGTTGCCTCTGATTTCCCCATTACGGCCGAAGGTATTCTAGGACAAGATTTCTTCCTCAAAACTAAAGCTAAACTTGACTACGAGGACCTAACATTCAGCTTTTATCACCAAGGGAGATTACACGTATCACAATTCTCTTGCACCTTCGAGAGAATAGAAATCCCTCCAAGGTGCGAAAGAATAGTTAACTGGGGACCAATTCGCTCCGAAGAAGAAGTCTTCTGCCTTCCGCAAGAAATTCTGCCTCACGTGTATACAGCAGGAACTATTGCCCGGCCTACTGAAGGCTACATAAAAGTTGCAATACTAAACACCACTGATAAAGTAGTTACGCTACAAGGAAACGGAAACCTTCATTATGAACCATTATCACAGTACCACGTCTTAACTCCCTCCACGCTAAGAAGCGAAACCAAAGTTCACAAGCGCTTAGAAACTCTAACCTCCTTGTTAAGTCTGTCCCACCTAAATAACGAGGAGCGCGATTCAATTCTTGACCTTTGCCGTGAGTACAACCAGTTATTCTATATCGAAGGTGACACGTTGACTTTCACTGACGCAGCAAAACACACACTTCAAATTCACCCTAATAAAGCCCCAATCAACACTAAACCCTACCGTCTTCCGGAAATCCACAAAGCTGAGATAGACAAACAGACACAAAAACTCTTAAAGGAAGATATTATACGTCCAAGCGCAAGCCCTTGGAATTCGCCTCTCTTGGTAGTGCCAAAAAAAGCGGATTCCGACGGTTCAAGGAAGTGGAGAATGGTGGTAGACTTCCGTAAACTCAATGAGTTGACGATACCAGATGCCTACCCACTCCCTAATATAGAAGAAATTCTAGATCAACTCGGGAACTCTCGCTATTTTAGTACGCTCGATCTGGCTAATGGCTATTACCAGATCAGTGTTGCTGAAGAGGACAAACCAAAAACTGCATTCAGCACTCCGCAAGGACACTTCGAATTTAACCGAATGCCCTTCGGACTGCGAAATGCTCCAGCCACTTTCCAACGGCTGATGAACGTAGTGTTGGCCGGACTTCATGGCACACGATGCTTTGTCTATCTCGATGATATTGTTGTGTATGGTCATAATCTAACAGACCATAATAGAAAACTCTGCGACGTGTTTGAGTGCCTCAAAAGGTTTAATCTAAAATTGCAACCCTCAAAATGTAAATTCTTACACAAGGAAGTGATGTACCTTGGACATATTATCACTGATCAGGGTATCAAGCCCGATCCACAGAAAATCTCAGCCATCCAATCTATAAAGGCCCCACAGAATTGTAAGCAAGTAAAATCGTTTCTAGGACTCGTTGGCTATTACCGGAAATTCATCCCGAATTTTGCCGGTCTAGCTAAACCACTTACCACCCTTCTAAAAAAGGACGTTCCTTTTGTCTGGGACGCCCATTGCGACGAATCCTTCGAGCTTCTAAAAAGGACAATAACGAAGTCCCCAATTCTCCAATATCCCGACTTTCAGAAGAAGTTTTTCATTACCACGGATGCGAGTAATACGGCCATAGGCGCCGTTCTGTCTCAGCGTCCCAACAACGGCAACGTCGACCTCCCTATTGCTTACGCTAGCCGTACTCTTAATAAGGCAGAAAAAAACTATTCAACAATTGAAAAGGAGGCTCTGGCGGTCGTTTGGGCGGTGAATCGGTTTCGCCCCTATGTCTATGGAAGGAAAATTACCATTTTCACTGACCATAAACCCCTCGTTTGGATCTTTAACCTCAAAGACCCTAGTTCACGAATAATGCGATGGAGAATTAAGCTAGAAGAATACGATTTCGAAGTTGAACATAAGAAGGGCAAACTTAACACAAATGTAGACGCTTTATCCCGGTTACCAACAGCGGAAACTTTAGTGGTAACTAGATCTCACTCCAACAATCCAAATCAAACTCCTGTTATAATCACAGAAACACCTGAAATATATAACAAGCCTCGTGTTACAGAGCTCCATAAGGGGGGAGGAATCAGTCAATCAGAAAAAACTCAGAGTGGAGAATTATATACACCTCCAAGACGCAATCAATCAAAATGAGAATGCAGATAACTTAGGGCGATTAGTAATTTTACCATCCTCAGTTACGGGAGGGCCTCGCTATATGCACGAGCGCACCCAGGATGCATTCTGCTATGTAAGAAAGTATGGACGTCCCGATCTATTTATAACATTCACTACCAACCCAAAATGGGATGAAATTAGTCTAGCACTTTCTACCGGACAATTAGCTTCTAATCGTCATGATATTGTTGCAAGAGTTTTCAAAAAAAAACTTAAAAACATGATGGATCTTCTGATAAAAGGTAAAATTTTCGGTTCAGTTTGTTGTAATATGTATAGTGTAGAATGACAGAAGCGTGGCTTACCACATGCTCATATTTTAATATGGTTGGTAACTAAAGTAAAGCCTCATCAAATCGACCATATTATTTCTGCAGAATTACCTGATAAGACCAACGACCCAGAATTATTTGAAATTGTCAAAACACATATGGTGCATGGTCCATGTGGCGCTTTCAATCCTCAGTCCCCATGCATGAAGAATGGCAGCTGTAGTAAAAGATTTCCAGTCATTTTCTAGAGAAACTCTTACTGGTGAGGATGGTTATCCCTTTTACAGACGTCGTTCGCCTGAAAATTGTGGCGGTAGAGCAACAATACATTCACGAGGCAATATTTTTGAAATCGATAATCGTTGGGTTGTCCCATATTCACCGGTGCTATCACGAACCTTCAAAGCCCATAACAACGTTGAACTTTGCAGCAGTATAAAGTCAATAAAGTATATTTGTAAGTACATTAACAAAGGCTCAGATTTGGCAGTTTTTGGTGCACAAAATCATAATGATGAACTCACTTCGTACCAAAATGGACGATACATTAGTAGTTCCGAAGCAGTTTGGCGCATATTATCATTTTCTAATGGTGGAGATTTTCAGTGGGCTCTGGGTCAAAAAATAAAAGATTTTTATTTTGTGCGCGACGTTTCGGGCATGAATACACCCTTCATCAGGCCTTTAATTAAAAGAAAAACGTCAATATACAAAATAAATATAAAGGTGTCTACACGCTTACAATACAAGTAAAACATAAAATAAAATAAAACAGCACTAACACATTTAACACGGCGGAACTAGTAGATGCACGAACACGAAGCTTATTGTCAAAAATCTGTCCTTGCCCCAATCAGCTGTTTATATGCATAGCTGAGGTTGTCACAATCAGAACGTCGGTTAACTGCATCTCTCATTTTATTTATGTGTAGCATCTATAGCAGCATTCTCTTGCTGTAGTGTCTCTCAACTTCCTCAACTAGCAGCAATTTTTATCCTGGCGCTCCCTATTATTTTAAAACTTTTTTAACAGTTTCTTATCATCAAAATTATATATAAAATTACATTAAATTTTTTAATTACTATTTAATAAATCTGGATTTAGTACACAAAAAATTGGATATAATGGTTTTAACATCTAATTCTGCACATACATCATTTTCAATGCTAATTAACGCCAAACTGTTTAGTCTATCTTGTGACATATTTGTTCTTAAGTAAGTTTTATACTATAGACACATTACAGCTCATTATGAGGTCGCAGTTCACAATGAGCTGGCATATAATGATGTGGTGGCACACTTATCTGCTCATTAAATTAAATGAAGTGTCTGATTAAGTGTATGTTTAAAAAGAGAAATAAGTTAACGTAAAAATGTATTTAAAATGGATAATGAAATACTAAGCCATATTTCATATTATCAATTATCAATTTTTGATAAAAAAAAAGGAACTTTCAACGAAACGTTTTATTAGAAAAACGAAAACAACATTGGTTAAAAGCTGTTTTTTATAAAAGAAAAATACATTTTTTAATAAATCTTTTATTTATGAAGAAAACTCTTCGTAGAAGGTTTTGGGCTTACATATGTAAGCAAAATTATTTCAAATTTAAAATTGAGTTAAAATATCTTTTAATAAAAAAACTCAACAGCAGAAATTACATCGACTAGAAAAAATGGACACTATAGCCGCGTTCTTTTTACACCGTGATCCGGATCAGATCATTACCTTTCAAGTAAACCAACAACAACAACTTGATCCAGCAAAAATTTGGATCAAAATCTATGATCCAAAAGTAGCTCAGGTTGCGACCATATCGGAGACACATCTCATTGGAAATTCCAGTTGTTTTTTAATTTTGAAAGTTGCTTCTTCTGGTAAATTTAGTTTTGTGGCGTGGTATTTCTGCAAAATTTGACGTTCGAACATTGTTTATAAAATTATTGGCGGAAAACCTTAATTCAGGTGAGTATTTTATAAAAAATTGATTTTAAAAGGAATATAAATAATTTTAAAAGGAATATATTTGTAGAAAAATGGAAAAAAGCAGAAGAATTTGGACCAAGGAGGAAACCACGGCCTTTTTAAATGCATATTCTGCAAGGAAAGCAGAATTTCTACATACAAAAAAGAAAAAACTGGCCATGGCAAATGTCTTAGAAGACTTAATTTCACAGGGAGTATTAGTAAGTTTAATTTTTATTTACATATTGATTTTTATGTACATTATGAGCAGAGCTGCACAAAGTACTGACCAAAATTACTTGAAGTAGTAAGTACTAAGTAATTGGTAAATGTATTTGAAGTACCAAGTACTATGAGTCATTAATATTTAAAGTACTTGAATTATCAATTACTTCCAAAATTTACTTGAAATATTTACTTCAAGTACATAGAAAAACTTCAAGTAATTGCAAGTAATTGAAGTACATTGATATTTTAAGTATTTGAAATATCTAAGTACTTCAATTACTTTCAATTACTTGAAGTTTTCCTATGTAGTTGAATTAAATATTTCAAATATTTCAAGAAAAATACGAATAGTCCAGTGCAATTAGTCGAAAAAAGGGCATGGAATTGCATTTCATGATGTACGAATTTTTTTTTTTTTGGAATTTGTTTGGGTACATCTGACAATGTTAAAACCAAGTTTGTGGGGTCGCAGTGTGTTGGGAAAAGCCGCCATCTTGAAAAAGAGGTAGAGGTCATTTATACCAAATAACCAGTTTCCATGCAGTGATAGCTGAAAATGATCACTGGCAAAATCAGCTCCCAACGAGGTCTGTAAGTTGATTTGGCTCAAAGTTATGGCCGCTCAAAGTTCAACCTTGATCATGTGGTTGGGGTTGAATGCAGTTTTTTGCGATTAACTCGTAAGATATTAATTTGTGTGGGTTAATCCCGATTACCAAACTTAAAGTGCTAGTAATTACCTTTAGAATAAGCCCTTAGTCGTCGTTCTCGCTTGTACAGTTTGCGAGTAATCCAACGCCAAAGTTCGTACTGCACGTGCCTGAAATAACGGATAACGCCATTTTTTTTGAATATCTCCTTAACGGTTGCTCATAAGATAATGTAGTAAGAAGCAGAAATACGGGTATTAAAATATCTTTCAAATGGGCTTTTGGCCGAAACTCTATGTCGTTTCATGTCCGCGACATAACGGGTGAAAAGTCAACCGCGAAGGTTGTGACACTTCTCGAGGAATAACTCCCTTCCAGCCAGTTTCGCGTGTCGGATGAATTAGAATTTTATGTAACGCCCTGAATTATCTATATTTTGGGTTATTTAACTACTTTGGAAAATTATAATAATGGGAAATAGCAGCTAAGAATCATAATTTTCGAGGTTCTAAAAGTAAAGTTAAGGTAAAACTTTCTGACTAGACTGTCTTTGGAATCCGGGAAACATAACGTGTGCAAAGAAGCCTAAATGAAAGTCAAGTGAAAGCTGTTTAAGCAAAGGTGGTGCAAGCGATTCGTAACCCGAAAAACGGACAGAGAGAATAAAAGACAGCAATTATTATAAGTACTTGAACTATTTATTAGTACTTCAAGTATTTATTAGTAGTTCAAGTTTTTATTAGTACTTCAAGTTTTTATTAGTACTTCTAGTTTTTCATAGTACTTCAAGTTTTTATTAGTACTTCAAGTTTCTATTAGTACTTCAAGTTTTTATAAGTACTTGAAGTAACTAAAAATATCAAAACCAATTACCAAGTACAAGTATTTGAGTAAAGTACTTGCAACATCAATTACTTTCGTTGGTTTAGAAAAGTAATTGAAGTAAAATACTTCAAGTTATATAAAGTAATTCAAGTACTTTTTCAAGTACTTTACTTCAAGTATTGTGCAGCTCTGATTATGAGTGATTGTGATATTTGGTTTCAAAATTTTCAATTTTAATTTTCGTTAATAAGTTTGGTAACGTGAAATAGATTTGATTCATATTTCTTGTGGCCTGTATCCTCCTTGTAAATTGAATTCGAGATCCGTTCTAAGATCTTCTTTTTTCATCATTACTCTTGCATCTGATTTTATTTACAATTGTCTGATTAAGTCTTTCATTTAAACCATTAGAAAATGGTGCATTTACTGCTGTGAAAATTAGTTGTGTACATATAGTATGTTAAGTCATCTAATTCTTCATATGTTTTCTAGCTTTGATATTCATTTTTCCCAGTGGAACTCCGTTGATATTTAGGAATTTAGTTTACCAAGTTCAAGGAATTCAAAATCACTTAGGGAAATATAATGTACTTTCCTTACATATAGTATATTTAGGAAAAAATATTTAAACTATTCTTTCTTACAGACACAGGCAACAACGGTAGAAATGCTCCAGGTTAAATTAAAAAACCTGTTGAGAGCATTTAAAAGTGGAGTGGACAACAACAAGAGAACGGGTGCAGGGCCTTGTAATGTGCCGTACGAGGACTTGATGCAGGAAATATTTGGAGAACGTCCTATTATTTCCAACAACCACACATTAGATTTGTGTGGGCAACCGGTAGAACCTTTGCCGGTTTCAGTGTCATTGGATTTGTGTGGGCAACAAGTAGAACCTTTGCCGGTTTCAGCGACTATAGATTTGTGTGGGCAAGAAATACAACCGGCGCCAATTGCTGCATTAAGTCCGGTTCAGGAAGAAAGCACCAAAAAGGACACCAGAACAAAAAAGGCAAAAAAAGCAATAAAGAAAAGAAAGAAATATTTTTTGAAAAAAAACTAAAATTGTACGAAATTTATTTGCAGAAGAAATTGGACAAAAGAGAAGAAGATTCAAAGGCTAAAGAGAGACGCCATCAAGAAAAAATGGCTTTATTCACCAATTATTAGTTTTATTATAAATTTATTTTGTTTGTTTTTTATTATGTAGGAAGAATTTCTATTTATGTTTATGTATATGAATTGTTTTTTATTTATTTATTTTAACGTTTATTTTAGTTATATTTTGAATTTATTTTGTGTAACGGTCAGTTTTGCCTAAATATCTACCTGACAAAAAAATACTGTGGGGAAGAAAATCGAGTAGTTGGTTGGGAACAAAAAGTAGGCGGGGAGAAATGGAAAAAAATAAAAAATAGGAGTTCGAATTTTGACGTATGAAAAAATGGACTGAAAAATATTTTTGGTCCGGGAAAAAAGTTGATGTTCGGGAAAATTAAAAGAAAATAAAACAGGAAAAAATCCGTTAGGAACACCTAAGACTGGCTGAAGTAAAAACCGTCATTATTCAGTTTATTTGAACAAAAATACCAGTTCGTGTCGAATTATCATCAAGCCGGACTATTTTGGTGACTATTTTGGTGCTGTGAATTCTAGTCGAAAATACAAGAAGGATTTAGGCCCAACCAAAACATTAACAAATAGAAAAGTAGTGTGAAGAGGTACCGAAGGGGATACCAGCAATACAAAAATTGCTTTAGTTTATGGAGCCGGATATGCAGGTTTCGGTGATTTATGTAGCTGGAATTTTAAACAGGAAAAGTGCGGATTGGTGTTAGTCTGTACCAACTGTTTTATTTATTTAAGGGGAAGGACCCGGTGTTTCTAATTCTTCGTTTATCTGTCACCCAAAATTTCAGAAAACACGGGAAAAACGGGTAGAGAAATGGTTTAAGATCAGAAGACCGAGGGGGATGGAGACCAGACCGAAGCTTATCCAAAGTCACTCGAAAATGTTTTAAATAGAACAATTAGCTGATGAAAATTAGATGATACTTATCACACTAGTATAAATACGGAACTTCAGGTAATTAAGCAACACCTATAGTGCATCCACAACAGCTGGATCATAGATAATAAAACAAACAAAACATACACAAAATAAAATAATCAAAACTTCTCTTTTTGCTTTAATTATTATTGAAAAAAAATATTCATTACTAAAATAATAATTTTAAATAGTAGTTAGTATTACATTTATAATATTTATAATATTCTGGATAATTATTTGTGAATTCGTGTTGCTCCTTGTCGGATCTATTTTCTTCTTTGTTGGTTCCGAAGTGATTCTATTGATTGTAATCACATATGTACAAAACGAGGAGTATTGGCCAATACTGTGAGTTTTCTTTTTATCTTGAGCTCATATCTATGTAACTATAATAATGAAACCTTAATATTGTTGACTTTGCTCATTTAATTTTGATAATGGACAAGGAGTTATAAATTATTGTCGTGGTTGATGGTTATTCTTTGTAATTGTTGTTCTGATGATTAAATGTTTATAATTAATAGAATGACCATGCGTTAAATTTGTTTCTGGTGGAATGGTTGAGGGAGGGGGTCATTCCTTTTCAGGGTGATGCGGCTCAGGCGGTGCCGGGAGGATGATGGGCGGAAGTCAAAGTTGCACAGACACAGGTAAGTGGTGAACCAACCGCGGTAAGCCCCGGCCACACACCCCACGACCCCTCCGGCGAGCTAGACAACTCCGTGTGGCCGGCGTAGGAGTTCCGGATTTTCTTTTTATTTCTTATGTATGGTGTTGGCTCCTTGGCCATGCTCTTCCGGGCTTGTGGCTGAGGGGGTAACACCTCGCATAAGTGGCGCCCACTATTTATATCGCGCCATTATGCTGTTACATTTGTTTGTTTTTTATTAGGTAGGAAGAATTTCTATTTATGTTTATTTATGTAAATAAATTGTTTTTTATTTATTTATTTTAACGTTTATTTTAATATTTATTTTACATTATGAAATTATTTTATTTTACAACTTATGTTGTATACAGAATAATGTCTGGCAAAATAAGACAATATATATTCTCCATATAAATAATTACCTATATTCATTGAAAAATCACAACTTTTCATTACGGTCAAATGATTTATGCCACTTTTTAGTTTAGAAAAGTTACAGTGGCGGTAATTTACTAAAATTTATGAACTAAACAATTCAAAGTAAAGAATTAACAATTTCTGTATTTTGGATCTTAGATAAAAATATTACAAAGTAAAATATCCAACAAAAATAAATTATCTTCAATCATAGAAAAACAAAAAAACAATCTTAAATCAAAGTTAAAACCAATAAAAAGCTGGATCTGTAGCCGACACGTGAAGCCTTATATTTTCTCCTCCACCTTCTAGTCTAAAGCAACATCCTTGAATTGCTCATACGGAAATAAAATAAAAAAATATAATTAAAAACTGTTAATGACCCTCTATACTACAATTTACCTAAAGTTAATGATAAAACATAAAAATAGCTATACCGCATCGTTGCTCTCCATTAGGAACATCGTTGTTATATCAGGAACAGGAAATCCACTTCAATTTCTTGTATGTAATTTTTTTTCAGCAAGCATTTCAGTACCGGAAAAAATTAAACAATATTAAGTAATGTTTCAATATTATGATATTCCAATAAAATTGTACCTGACCTTTTCTGTAGGCTTTTTTGGCATTCATATTTGATTTGTTCTTCCTCTTCTGTATCACTACCTGGCTCTTGTTATATTTTAACAAATAATCTTCCGATAAATCTCGACTATAATAATAAAAAAAGAAAACCAAATGTTAAACCAAAACATAAAATCCATTGTACAAAAATACTTGTACCCAAAATAAGAATCTGGAACTACATAATTGTAGTTAATGTCATCAAAATTGCGCACCACTAATAACATTTTTAGTTATCATTTCGTTGATCAATCTGTCCCTTCTATTGATATTAGTTACCTCCTGATGAGAGTTATCGCTTACTTCAATAACAGATTCATTTAATTCTTCGTCTACATCGAATTCATCCTGATTGGCAATACATATGTTGTGTAAAACACACGCAGCTACTACCAAATTAACCACCATATTTATGCGGATTTGTTCAGTAAAATGTAATATTCTTCTGAAGCGAGTTTTTAGGAGACCAAAAGCGTTTTCAATTATAACTCTCCCCGATGAATGTAACCTGTTGAATTCCCTTTGAGTCGTAGTTAAGTGTCCATTATCTTTGAATGGTGGTATTAACCAACCCAAGCATGAGTAGGCCGAATCTCCTAGCAAGAAGGTATTGTTTGGAAAAGTTTCGTTTAAATTTTCTAAGGCCTTCCGATACAAGGAACTTCTTCGAAGGACGCGACTGTCGTGAAGGCTTCCGGGCTCGCCACAATAAACGTTTATAAATTTTTTCTCCGAATCCACAACTGCTTGAAGAACTACGCTGTAATAACGTTTTCTATTGAAGTAGCTTTCTTTGTCTGTAGAAGGTGCTTTAATCTTTATATGGGAACCATCTATACATCCTAGAACTCCTGGAATTTTACAATTCCTTTCAAAAACATTAGAAATCCGCGCTAGGTGCTGTCCTTCGGGCCATTTTATAAATTCATGGCTAATTTTAATTAGCCAGGAAGAAACCCGTTCGACAATTCGCCAAGTACATGATTTAGTGATGCCGAACAAATTCGCAACTTCACGAAAAGAATTTGTGTTGGCCATGTACCATAAAAAAATATAAATTTCATTTTCTGCTCCAACTTTTGTTCGTCCTCTGTTCCGCGCGTTGCTGAAAAACTCCGTTCCCTCATATCGATCTGCAACAAAATTTTTTTAAATAAATAAGAACACCTTGTATTTTTGATATCACTAACCAATCAGCATCTGGACAGTTGACCGATTTAATCGTAAATGCTTTTTAAAATCGGTATCACTGTATAGATGGATAGTATTTAAAAAGTTTGATACTTTATAGTGCTTTTCATAATATAATTCTTCCGATGAAGAATCGCTTGAATCGTCCTCACTCGAAAAGTCACTTGAAGATACATCATCCTCGGAATCTTTTTTAATAATAATAATAATAATAATTTATTTAAAATTGTACAAAAGAACATAATTCTTACAAACGTACAAACAAAATATTAATTGGGTGACTGAGACAAAATGAATATAACATACTACAAACTAAAAAACAAATAATATTAACAAAATACAAGAAATAATGTTTAAAAAAAAAGTGAGAAAACGAAGAAAACGAAGAAAGCAAAGCATCTATAACCAAAGCATCTATAAATTTAAATTGATATAAATAAAGAGTAGCAAATACAATTAAAACTATATTTATTTTTACAAACCTCGATAGCTTCTTCTACGTTTATGTCCATTTTCATCAAGGAACCAAACTTATTGCTAACCAAAAGGGCTAATAAACAAACTTAAAAAAAGTAATTTTATTCCAATTTCTATTGCTTTTCTTACTTTATAAATATGTATGATTTCCGCTCACAGTCTTGTGCACTTTCACTTCAGTCTTGTACTTCTAATTTAAGTCTTGTACTTTTAATTTATTAGTAATATTTCACTTTTTATATCACTTTTCACTTCGCTTTCAACTGTTTCAGACAAATAAATGCGCGGTAAAACGAAAACGTCAAATCTAACTAAAAAATAACATGTGACAGTTCAACACTGACACTTCAAATTCAGAATTAAAACTTCGAAAAATAAAATTTCTTCCATGATCCAAGTCCGTTCTTTTATGCACGGCTGATCTGATCCGGATCACGGGGTAAAAAGAACGCGGCTTATATTAAGAAAAGCAACCTGAAAATTTCCAACAAATGGAAAATTTCCAGCAAATGCATTTGTCCTAGTAAACGATAGATGGCACTTTCACCTCATTATCCCATAATGAGCTGATTTTTACCTCATTATCGGCACCGCATAATGATTTCTTTTTACTTCATTTTAGGGACTTAATGAGCTGTATGCTCATAATGAGCTGAAGTGTGTCTATAGTATTACTCAATTTCAATTTAGAAAAACTACGTCCGCCACTTGCTACACTAACAGGTAAAGTTAACAGTATTCTTAAGGCAATTGAAAAGTTAGGGAAAGCTAAATTATTGGATACAATATAATTAAGAATATCAAAAGGTTTTCGAATATTAAAATCATTCTTTTGAAAAATATCCCGGAAAGCACACAACTCATCAAATAACTCTATTGCATTTACATCTTTACTGTCGCCTTAAAATAATCTCTAAATCGTTACAATATTTTCTTAAAGATTCATTGTTAATTTCCGATAATTTATTCAAAAAATCGAAATTTTCAAAATATATCTTTAATTGTTCAAAACGATCGTTTGTCGAATACATTGCAACGTCGAAAAACGTATAAAATACATTGATTTTAACTTTATCTAGTGGAGATCGAGGCGATTCGTCGAATTGCTCATAATCAAATTGTCGTGCCTTCTTTCGTTGTCGCACTTCCGAACGACATATTTTTAAATTCTTGTTCTCCATCCACCTCTTCGCTCAGTTCTTTTGCTGTTTTTAGAACATCCTTAAATTTCAGTTCTGATCGATAAAATTGCAAAAATATTTTTAAATTTTTAATTGATTCTATTGCATGTGTAATATTGTGATGATTTATGCGCCATCTGTTTGTCAAAAAGCATAACCAACGATTGTCGGTAACAACTCTGGTTGATGTCTGAACTAATGACTTATGTACCATTGATTATCTATAAGTAGATACGTAACCTTGTTTGCGGGCTTTGGACATAGATGGCCTTACTTACACTGATTTCAAAAATCCATGTTAAAACTGAGACTCAAGGGCTTTCGAAATATATAAAAGCTGTCTATCGGTTTCGCTGCTTATGTACATTGAACTTTTGAATTCATGTATATAGCAATCGCATGAATTGGGATACTTGCGATTGCGCCTGCCGTTCTTTGAGACAAAATTTTCGGAATTTTTGTTGTTGTGTTGTTTAAAAACGATTTTTCAGGTTTAGGGAAAAATTTAGTCGTGGAAGATTTTTTTTTTTTTTTTTTATGAAATCATATTTTTTTGTCTGCAGGTGGATACGGTGCCGCAAATTTTAATTTCTGCTTTGTACAGAATATAAAAATTTTTCTATTTTCGACCAAAAGTTGAGTCTGAGAAAATTTCAGTAAAAAGTTTAAATTTACATATGGAAGAGGTTTTTATCATATCGAGCCCTTCCCGCCGTTTTATCGTAACCGACAAAAAGTAAATTTTACAGGAGAAGGTTTTTCTTACTTATTTTTGTATCTGTTATTTGTAATGGGCTGAAATTAGTTAGGCTAATTATTTTATTAGTTAGGCTAGTTTATTATCCGATTAATGTCAAAATTGGTGGTATGTTTCGAAGGTTAAATTAACGTCGTTTGCGGTAAGAAACGAATTTTCGAAAAAATGTCGCTTACGATAAAACGGCGGGAAGGGCTCGATATAGTATCCCAGGCAATGAAGTATTTTGCCTCATCATTAAGATTTGATGTTTAATGATATGGGAAAAGTAAAATCTTTCTTTATGTAAAACCATTCCATGCTAAACTGTCGCACTTTACTCTAAAAGAATATTTTAAAATTTATAACGCACCTGGAATTGTAAGTGCTTTATAAATATAATAAGTCTTGTGCACTCTCTTCCACACCACCTAAGAGGTCGAGTGCAGGCCGCGTTTTTTTATATCGTGGTGTCCCCAGTAGGCATAACTCACGGCTTTCAATCAAAAAGATCCTTTCGCATTCAGGCATTGCTTTGGATTTATGACCTTGGCTATAATAATAGATCCACATAAATATATCATCCTGGAACTGTAAAACAATTGAATTCTTCTTTCCAAAATTTACAGACAGCATAACAGGGACAGGCTGAAGTGTACTATAAACCGGCTTTACTTAGTATTAACTGGTTTTGTTAATATTCATCCTCTCATCTTTACAATTTTTCCGCAACTGCTTGTACAGGGTCTGTCACGTATGCTAGGACTATAAAATTTGTAAATAGAGTATTACTAACACCCTATATGTAATAAATCAAAGGCTTTACTTCCCAGCGGGAAAACTAGCGAGGGGTTACTCAGGTAACCCAAGAATTCATTAATGATTTGTGTAACCGCTTACATGGTAATTGAAAAATTCTACTGCAAATTTAGTAAAATTGAGGTCTTTACATTGTAATGGCTAGGTAAGCGACTAGGTAATGACTTGTGAAATACTTTCGTCGGAAATGTGATGTGCTTTTATTATTCTTTGTCTTGTCGAAGCGTCTCTTCTTGAGTTTATTCGTCCTCCAAATTCGTTCGGTGTGGATCGTGCAGTGCAGTCAAAAAGATATCTTGCTAGCAAAATTCTCACCAAATGTAGCTGAAATGCAATGGTAATTTTGGATAGTAATGCTTTTAATGCTAAAAAGGGTAGCCAGAATTTTATTCTGCGTGCCTTACATGGTAATCTATGTATTCACTTAATACACTTCACCTCTGAAATAAGTCCTCGTTTGTAATGCTTACAGTAAGTACTTACCGCCATAGGACATCCCTATGTAAAAGTACTAAGCTATTCAACGATCATAATGGTTAACCTATTCCACCCTTGCACTAATCTTACTGCAAGACAATGAACCATGACATGACAATCTAAATAATGGACTAGTTGTACAAGAGTTATTTTGGGAAATTTGTTCAAAAATCGTACAACATTTTTCAAGTTTTTTTTTTATTTTGATTTGATTCAAGGGTGGTTCACCGCATTGAAAAAGAGGTTATAATAAATGTTCCAATTTATTTTTGATATTATTTCATCAAATATAAAATTTAAACACATAAAAATATTTGAATCATTTTTCAAATACAACCTGTATCTAGGGGTGGTTGAAAATGACTTATTTCTTCTTAACAATACCAAGCAAACAACCTGCAATCCGGTAGCAGCAACAATTATCCAAAACGTAGAAAAAAGCTGCTGTATAAAGTTTATTTTTAAAATATTACTTCCCTTTAGTTTTATCCCCTTAATGCTTGATAAAATTTGGCTAGATTAAATAAAAATCAACCACCTTCGCAAATAAATATAAAAAAGAGTGCATTTAATTTGATTATTATAATTATCCTTATCCTTAAAATGGACTGTATTTTATATTTATAAGGGTGACAAACATATTTTATTGCAGTCCTAAAATTTCCTGCTGATTTTCATAATCATCCACCAAAAAACATGAAAAGAAATAGTTTCAAAACGGTGTTTCGACACCCCTCCCCCTCCCATTCCTTTGCGTTGCAAATGAACTTTTCGCTTACATGCAAATAAGTCGCATAAAATCAGAAAGTCCGAAAACTGAAAAATCATGAGATTCTATATCTCAAATTTGTATACGGCACCGCGCCCCAGCCAACTTCATTTTAATGTTCCAAGAAAATACCTTCTTATGTACACTTTATTTACATCATCCATAACCCTCAGCTTTTTTATTATGTATTATCGAAACTCCAAACCAAAGCTTCCAAATCTTGCAAGTTTTACCGAAAGAACAAACCGCAAAAAGAAAGCAGACGCTAGCGCCGCCAAACATCAACACCCGCCATCCTCGCAGGTCCCATGATTACGCATCTACTTATAGATAATCAATGTATGTACTAAATTAAAATTGGAACGCGCGATAAGTGAATACAACTTCAAACTTCAAGCTTCTGGACGAAAAGAAAAGAACATACCACTAGGCTCGAGAAAAAGGACTCGAGAAGGTTCCAGAAGTTAAATAAAGGTGGAGCTTGGATATAAAAGCGGCTTGCAGGCGCTGAGAAAGTCAGTTTTGATTTGAAAGGTGATAAAAGTGTTCTAAAGTGAAAACAGTGAAAAGTAGTGATTTAAAAGTGAACTATAAAGCGATAGATAGAATTTAATAGTGCGAGATAGTACCCTTGTGTATATAAATATCTAGTGGTGGCGAGAGTGCTTACTTCTTATAATGCTAGATGGCGCTACTAGTATCTATTTGAGAGTGGCTAAAACTTTCCTTACAAAAAGCTTTGCATTATATGGGAATGGCAATAGAGAAAAGCGTGGTGGGGTGGGATTTTGAAGTTGCTTTTGAAATTTAGAAATTCAAGGCCGATCTAATATGGTATGGCGACTAAAATGTCTCGAATTCAAAGAATTGTAATTAAAATTTGTACTAAGGGTATTTTGGGGCTACTAAATTCGAGTTCATCATTAAAATTTTTAAATTCATGATAGCGGTCCCAGTATAGTCAAAATTTATCAACCAATACAAATTGTATATTGTGGAAAATGATTGATTACTTAATTACACATTTGCAAAAAATATTGGAAGTAGTATAGAAAGGGCTAAAAATAATTTTACAATAAAAATCTATTTAAAAGCAATATGTATTATTATATGCATATATTAAATAACTGAAAATTCAATTCGATCTGGATTAGTGTTTTTTTGTCACAATAAGAAAGAAATACATATGTATATGTATATATTTCGTTTATAACTATCTGCCTTGTAAAATCCTTAATTTTTCTTGGCGTTTTATACTTTTGGAAGATAGAATTCGGTTAATTTTTCGAATATAAAATTTTATTAGCACTTCGATAGTAAACTTACGAATATCATGTTTGCTGCATAGAATATCATTCGAGGTTCCTGGAAGATTATTTATTAAGTAGTCCCTTAGTTTTGCCTTATGCTTGAATTGAATGATGCTTTTTTCAAAATAATTACATACTGGTTGCTTGAATAAAGCGTAAAATCGATTTAGTGGGTAAAGTCAGGTTGCCATACTTGGAATCTGTCATTTTTGTGTTATAGGCTCTTAGTTCAATCAAAACCGAATTAAGCTCTTCGTCATTTGAGCTAATTAAAGACTGAATACATTCAGAACAATTGTATTTTGTAGTTATCTTCTTTGCAACATAACCAGCAAAATATGAAATAGCACTTCCCTCAAAGCATGATAGAAATAAGCACGAATTTCGACATCTTCTTGTATTTCCGAGTTTAGATTTTTTCCCAGTACATAATCATTTTGTGTTAAATTTTCTGTTGTATTTTCTTCCACTATTATCTCGCCAATAAAATCATCAATATCGTGATTTTCTTCGTCATTTTCTTCGCAATTTTCTTCTATGCATATTGGTCCTGTGTTTTCGGATAACAAAATAGTAGCATCGGAAATATCGTACCCTGTCTCAGAAGATGGTATGAAGTCCTGGAAAGCAGCTTGTCTAATATTTCTTGAAAGCCTTAGTGCGGAAGGATTGCGCTCGTAGTTTCACTTATTACGCCGCAATATTGAAATGCTATTCTCTAAAGGATCTGTACTAAAACTCGATGTTATAATGTATTCCTGAGAGTTTTTGATCAATTCCCATACGGACAAAATTCCATTTATAGTTTGAACCATTCCATCGAAAGAATAAGGCCTTTTCATTTTTCCTAAGTGAATCCATTTTTTTATCCAGTTTGTTAAATTACTCAAAACTACTTCACCAGCATTTTCATTTGAAATGGAATTTCTTTGAGGATTTCCTTGATATTTAATGACACTGTTTATATTGTCAAGTAAATCATTAATTCTACGAAAAGCCTTAGCTGTAGATTGTGCAGTTTCTTTTTCCGAGGGTGTGAAAACATTAAGAGCTATACCTTACTCTATTGCCGTTGAAACATTTGCACTAAATGCTTGTGTAGCTAACCCAACATTTACTTTTAATTAAATGCGGGACGTCATATAATAAAGCAACTTTTTTGTTTTTTATTGTAATGCATAGATTTTCGGAGCTACTCCCCATTTTATTGTACGCACTACGATTATTTGCTCCTTGGTCGGATGAAACGGCGACTTCAAATCCAATAGCAAAAAGGATATCTAAAGTTTTTAAAATAATTGATGTAATATGCAATAATTTGCTTCCAATTGGAATTTAACCCACGAATCATAAATAAACATGAAGAAGATGCTATCTCCGAGAAACGTTCATTCTGTCCCAAATCTCTAAAGCCGTATATTGAATCCTCACGTGAATTATATTCTATTTCCATCTTAATAGCCATTTCGTCAAATAATAATACACACCTTTTATTTAATAACGACATGCTAACACATTTTTTTTTAATAAATCAACTATACTAGCATTAATGCCAGGAGCAAAAGAAAATCGGCTATGCCATTTCATTAACGTCATTAACGTAGATACGTGAGGCATATTAAAGCCAATATTCTGCATTTCTGCAGTGATGGTGATTTAAAATAAATTTTTTGAAAAAATTTCTGTTCATCTTCAGTCCACTTATTTTTATGAAATAGCTGGCAGTTGACAAAAGTTCGTACAGCTGAACTTTTATTTTTTAATAGATCTTGTACTACTACACGACCTTTATCTTCATCTGAAATAGTGCAAGTCCTTTTCTCTTTTAAAATTATGTTTTTTTCTTAGTTGAATTGGGGCCAATGTTGAAGTGCGATTTATAGAATCTAAACGAGCTGTTTTCCGATCGGGTTCAGGAAATTGAGATGGAGATGGTGTTTTTCTTTCAGTATCAGATGGTATTTTATAATCTCTGATATACGTTTTTACATTATCTTCCCTATATAAAACAAGGGGTGGTGATGGTGGCGATTCGCCTTCGCAAGGATCCGGCAAAGTATTTGAAACAAAATCCGATATACGTTTTTCTGGTTTCCCTCGAGTGTATTCCCTGCATTTCGGAGCTGAAAAATTCGGCCGACAACTAGGGTCTATATCATACATGCTGCATTTGCAAAACGGATTTTCAAATGGCAGTAGAATTGCATATCGGCCTAACAATTTTTTAGTCGAATGAAACCTTATATCACTTAAATATACATATATATTTCATTCATAAATGGTAAATGCTTAAAAAATATACATAAAGAACCTTGATACCTCTTTTACATAGCATAGTAAAACCCGTAAACCCTTGTGTATATAAATAAGTTTTAAAATACAGCTTTTTTCAAAGCTTCCTTGAGGAAGTTTTGAAATTCAGCTTTTTTCAAAGCTTCCTTCAGGAACTTTTAAAATTCAGCTTTTCCAAAGCTCTCCCAACAAAATTTATCTACAGCGCCTCTACAATAAAAGGGGTAACTATCATGATTTCATTCTTGCCACCACTAGATATTTATATACACAAGGATAGTATAGACGTTTTCAAACCTCGTGACATCCCGCGCATCTTCCCCAGCTAAGCTCTTAAAAATGTTAAAAAGTTCAGACAAAAGCTTCACTTAACTCCTCCTATCAAATCACTTGCTGCCATGTAATCAGTCACGACTGCGTATTGCTAAAGGGAGGTGTATTTTTCTGGGACTTCGATGATTATTTAAAAAAATTACAAATTATGACTGAAAAACACCCGTTTTTATATATTTTTTTTATTTTAAGGTTTTTATATTTTACACAAATGCCACAGAAATAATTTGTAGTAATTTCTACTAAAAAATACGATATTTGTGTTTTTATCACTTTGATTACTAGATTTTGGACATTTTCCGCCAGCCGCAAGCGCGCCTCTGCCCGGGGAGGTTGTGTTGCTTGCGGCTGCGGAGAACTCTCAATTTATGAATGAAAATGCTCATATCTTTAAAAGAATTTTTTCCAGCAATTCTTTTAATTTATTTTAAATTTAGGGATGGGAAATATTTAGCATAATTATAGTAAAATTATGCTTATTACGATGGATAAACTGCCTTTGTTGAGCAGGAGTTTTACATGTATTTCAAAGCTCTGCTCAATACATATAAAGATTACTTAACTTTATTCATCCGGCATGCGCACATCCCTTCCCAAATTATTTTGTGGAGTTTTTTCTGCGTTTGTTGCCTTTTTAAGTTAAAAGAGGGGAAATGATAGAACAAATTTTATGAAATTGGGCAACGAGGTGCGCAGAACCCTTCAAATTATTTGTGTCACGGAGTTTGAAAACTTCTATACATTAAAAGTGATTATAGTGAACTGTAAGAATTGTGTTTGTGTTTTGGTTTGTATTAAAATAAATTTTGTGTGGATAACTAAAAAGTGTATTCCTTAATTAATCCTACGAATCCGTTGTGTATGAATTATGTTGCAGATTTCATTCGATTTCACCACCAAATTTATTTCAAATAAAACAAAAATTTCTTTAAATTAAATTCAATATTTATTCAATTAAAAATAACGAAGCACACACAGCAATGATACCATTCAACTTAAAAAACCGAAATTTAATCATGTGTTAATGTATAGTTTATAAGTATGCAAAAAGGTTGGCATGCGAGTGATCCTTTCAACCAAAGGTCATTTGAATGCACTCATTCACCCACCTTGAAAATATTAAAGCTAAAACAGGTTAATTTGTATATAATTAATAAGTTAAATTAATCCTTCTGATGGTTTCCCTTTTTTCTTCCACTGGACACAGCACCAAGTATTTTTACTTCACTTATAATATTCACTCCGATTCACGCACGCTGTCAAAAAAGACTGATGCTGGTTGCAATTTTCAAGCCAACAACAGCCTCCCGCAATTTCCAAACTGGTAAATGCCGTTGACTATTGTGCATTATTGCAGCGTGTGGTGCCAATGTCAAGGTCTTGTTTTTTTTGTACTTCATTTGACTATTTTTGTTCTTCGCTTTTTTTGTATTTCATTTTGTGATTTTATTTATTATGTTGTATTTGAATTATGTTCATGTTCGTGTGAACATTCTCCCGCCGTTGAACGAACACGTTCAAATTCGTTGAAATACCTTTTTAATGCCCCTCTTATGATGATGATGGAAAACCACTCTTCCATCTTTCTTGACCTTTAGGCGGACTTGAAATTTGTCTGGGAGATTGACTGTAAAATCCCTTTTCGAGTTTTTTATTTTTTCAAAGTCCAAACGTTGAATGACCTTCTTAGGGATATATATGGTTTCTCCTTCCCTTGTTATGAAGCTTTGCACGTCATTTTCCGACCTCATTCTTATTTCTTGAAGGGTAGTTGAAGGACGCAGTAACTCGATGGACCATTTCTTCGCGTTGTTGATCGTTATTGGAAACTCTAAGCCCTTTGGAAGTACGTGGGTTCTCGTATTATTGGTAGGCTGATTCTTAACTATCCCACTGTTGCTTGGATGTTGCTCAGCACAGGAGTTGCGGCCAAGCTGACTACAATCTTCTGATAACGGTTCGTTCCATGGTTCGAAGAAGATATCTTCGAAGATGTTTAAGACATCGTCACCTTGATCCATCTGTAATGAGTTGGGATTAGTATACGGGGATAATTGGGAGCACACAACATGACAGAGAGGAGGACATTACAACATGACGGCACAATTATAACAGAGAATTTGCTTTCTAGTTTGAATCTCCCTTTGGGGGTGTCTCTACAGGGAGACGACAGACCTTAGTGATAGGCCTCACTAGGGTGTTGTTCTTTGTACGTATTTTAACAACTCGTATAAGCCCGTCCTTTCCTGGATATGCTTCTATAATTACTCCCAGAGGCCAATGTGTTGGAGGAGTGTTTTCGTCCTTGATCAGAACAACATCATTAATAGTTAAATTAACTTGTGGTTTTTTCCATTTAGATCTCTCTTGCAATTGGTGTAAATATCCTCGTTTCCACTGTTTCCAGAAGGTTTGTATTAACTGTTGGGTATATCTCCAGCGATTTGACGGAAGCACGTCCCTGTGTTCCGGCTCCGGAATTGCAGATAAAGCTTGGCCGATTAAAAAATGAGCTGGAGTTAAAACTTCTAAATCTTCAACGTTATTGCCAAGTGAACAAAGTGGACGGGAATTTAAACAGGCCTCTATTTGAGCCAGCAGAGTAGCTAATTCCTCATAAGTGCAAGACGTTTCCCCTAAAATTCTTTTAAGATGGTGTTTCACTGATTTCACGCCGGCTTCCCATAGACCTCCGAAATGAGGAGATGCCGGCGGATTGAAATGCCAGTTTATGCCCTTTAGTGCGAGCTGCTCGCCAACTTCGTTGGAATATTGTTTAATAGCGCTTGCCAGATCGTTGTTTAGTTGGTTTCTTCCTCCAATAAAGTTGGTTCCACAGTCCGAATATATGTCAGTACAGCGACCTCTTCTCGATATGAATCTTTTAATGGCTGAAATGAATGCAGCACTTGTCAAGTCAGAGACCGCTTCTAAGTGCATAGCCCTGGTTGCCATGCAGACGAACACACATATGTATCCCTTGTACTTACGAGTACATTTGTGAGGAGATGTTTTGATCATAATAGGGCCGGCATAATCCAATCCAACATGAGTGAAAGGTTTACTTATATTGACTCGCGCCGATGGAAGGTTTCCCATAAGTTGATTATATGTTGATTTTCGATGGCGCGCACATATTACACATTGATGAATTCGTTTTGTGATTAACCCCTTTGCGTTGAGAATCCAATATTCATTGCGAGTAGCATTTAATGTCAGTGTGGGTCCGCCATGTAGGGTTTCTGTGTGAAATTTGTCCACTATTAGCTGGCTTACATGATGATCACGAGGTAAAATAATTGGGAATTTATTCGAGTATGGAAGATTTGCATTGACTAATCGTCCACCTACACGTATCAATCCATCTGAGCTTAGATGTGGATTTAAGTTTAATAATTTGCTTTTTGATGGGATGGGTTGTTTTCTGGTTAGATGAGTGTATTCTTGAGAGAATTCCAATTTCTGTACCAGCCGGCAAATTGTATACTTTGCTTCTTGCAGCTCTGCAGTAGAAAGCCAACCAGTTCTCCTGGGGTTAGTTTTCCTAACATTGTTAGCGAATCGTAGAATCATGGCAGTAACGCGAATTAACTTGTGGAACGATGAAAATTTTTGCAAAAAGTCGTCATCCACTTTCGTCAAACAGACATGCATGGCCTCCCTCTTAGCCTCTAAGTTCGTTGGATTGAGTGTGGTTGTTAATTTCGGCCATTTTTCAGATTCCTGACTTAACCATGCTGGTCCATGCCACCATAAACTATTTTGTTTTAAGTTATCTGCAGTGCATCCGCGGGAAGCCACATCTGCCGGATTATGGATGCTGCTAATATGATGCCAACAACTTGGCGGAACTGCATCTTGGATTTCAGACACCCTGTTTGCCACAAAGGTCTTCCAACGTGTTGCATGATCTTGAATCCACTGTAAGGTAATCATCGAGTCAGTCCAAGCAAATAATGGTATTCCGGTTAGTTGCATATCTTTGAGCACGGTCGTCATCAATCGAGTTAGAAGTACTGCTCCATTTAACTCCAGTCTTGGCAATGTTATTGGTTTAATTGGAGCCACCTTTGTTTTGGCTGTAAGCAGGTGACAAGTTACTTCTCCATTTTTGTGCTGAACACGTAGATACACTGCCGCGGCATAGGCTCTCACTGATGAGTCGCTGAATCCATGAAGTTGCATGCTTGTAACATGACATGACCATCCAACCCATCTAGGAATTTGTATGTTCGTCAAATTTGATACAGAGGTTTTAAAGGCATCCCATTGTCGTTGAATGGGCTCGCTTACAATTGCATCCCATGCCATATTTGACATCCATAGTGTTTGTATTAAGACCTTAGCTACTATTGTTATGGGCGCTAACCATCCTAAGGGATCAAATAACGATGCTATTGCAGACAACATGGTTCGTTTAGTATTTGCTGCAGATTGGAATGGTTTTGTGATTGCAAACGAAAAGTAGTCTAATTCTGGATGCCACTTTAAACCCACAGTTTTTATTGTTTCATTTTCCATCATGTCGAGCGAGGGCTTCAATTCCAGTTGATCTATTGGCAAGTCGATTAACAAATCCTTATTATTGCTTGCCCATTTACGTAGATTAAAGCCTCCTGACTTTAACATGCTAATTAATTGGTTTCTTAATATTTTAGCTTCAACGACTGAGTCAGAGCCAGTCAAGACATCGTCGACGTAAAAATCGGTAAGTGCAACCTTAGCTGCTTCGGGCCATTTTGATTTACTGTCTTCAGCTAGCTGTTGCAAAGTTCGTACTGCTAAATATGGCGCCGATGTAGTGCCGAAAGTTACCGTCTTTAATTGATAGTCTTGTAACTCATTTGTATTTTCATGTTGCCACAGAATCCGTTGATATGTACGGTGGTCTGGATGTACCAAAATCATCCTATACATTTTTTCTATGTCGGCTGTGATGGCAATTTTATGTTTCCTCCACTTAAGGACAGTTGCAAATAATTTGGGCTGTAACGTTGGACCTACTAGTAATTGCTGATTTAGCGATTTGCCATTACTACTACGAGCAGACGCATCAAATACGATCCTCAATTTAGTTGTAGTACTTTCCTTGAAAACCGCATGGTGCGGTATGTAATAGTGTGGATTTCCTTGGATTGGCTGGTGTACCCTTTCCATATGTTGAAGATCGATGTATTCTTCCAGACATTTGGTGTACTCCTCCTTTAGTGTAGGGCTCCTTTCAAACCTTCTTTGGAGACCGCGTAATCGTTGTGCTGCTAAGTTCCTAGATTCTCCTAAATCTGGAGTATTCCCTGCGACAAATGGCAGTTTCACTTGATATTGCCCATTTTTAAGACGTTCACAAGTATTTGTATATATATTTTCACATTCCCTTTCTTCGGTGGTCAATATTTGTTTGGTGAGGATCTCTTCTTGTTCCCAAAATCTTCTAAGTTGAATATCTAAATCCTCCTCCATTTCTGTTACTATGGTAAATGATGAAGTCTCAGCAGTAGCAGACTTGCAATTGTTCCCCAAAATTAACCATCCAAGTTTGGTATTGATCGCAATTGGCTCCGTTTCCTGACCTCGTTTAATGCCGTCCTGAACTATAGTAGCATAAATATCAACGCCAAGTAACATGTGGACTGGCCCAGCCTTCCAGTATGTAGGATCTGCCAATTGCAAACCTGTAAGATGACCCCAGTTTCGATTTATTAAGGAGGTGGCTGGCAGCAAATCAGTAATTTGCTTCAAAACCAGCATATCAGCAGTCAATATTAGTTGCTCATCAAATTGTGAGTATAGTGCCAAATTTACCTGCCTTCTAGTATGCGCCATCTCGCTACCGTTCGCCCCCTTGACCACTACTGATGTGTGGCATGTCTTTAGTTGCAATCTCTTACAGATCTGCTCTGTAATAAATGAAGATTGCGACCCTGGATCTATTAAGCATCTCAGGGTTATTAATTGACCATCATAAGCTAAAACCTTGACTAAGGCTGTAGATAGTAGACCATTGCAACTCTTGGTTGCTAAAAAGCTGTTGATTTGATCAGTAATGTTTCGTTCATCCTGATATGGTTGATTCTCATCGACTCCTACACGTATCGGGTGGTTAACCTGTTCCACATTTGATGTAGGACAAACACGCTCCTTCCTTGGTTCAGTGTTTGCATTTGCCTTTGAATCTGTTGAGCCTTCTGGTATATGTAGTAACGTGTGATGAGACTTGTGGCATTTAGAACACGTTTGTTTGCAACTTTCATACCTATGTTTACTAGAAAAACAATTAAAACACCTTCCTGATGCCTTAATAAGTCCCCGACGTTCAAATGCATTCATTCTTAAAAACTTGGAACATTTTCCTACGTAGTGCTTATTGTCACAAGCTGGGCATTTAGCATTGCTTGCGATATAATACGAATGTGTGATCTTTTTTGACGCGGCGTCTTTACTTGGTGCTCTTGAACAATGACCTGTTGTGTGCGCGATTGACTCTAAAACCTTATATCTAGATTGAATAAATTTTTTAAATTTTTTCATGTCAGGACTATTTTGACTATCCTGTAATTCCTCTTCCCATAATTTAACTGTTTGCAACGGTAGTTTTTGAACTAATAAAAATATAATAATAGTATCCCAAGACGAAACATTTTCCCCTAACATTTCTAATTGCTGTAAACAGCCTTCAGTTGTATCTAATAATGTTTTCAATCCATTGCTGCTTTCAATGCTCATTTTTGGTTGATCAGTGAGCCCCTTTAATTGTGTATTTATAAGTAACCGTTTGTTTTCATATCTGGCTTTTAACCGTTCCCAAGCTGGACCATAATTACTTTCCGTAATTGGAATGTTTTTCAGAAGACTAGCTGCCTCGCCCGTTAAACATTCCTTTAGGTAATGTAACTTATGTATCGACTGCAATTGCACATTGTTATGGACCAGTGACATAAAATAATCATGAAATGAACGCCAATCATTATAGTTGCCATCAAACTTCGGAAGATGTATTTTAGGTAACGGAGTTCTTGAGTTGGTTGTGTGCAAAATAGTAGTCCCAGGAATTGGCATGGATGTATCCTGCTGCAGTGTACTTGACAGCATACCGTCCATTAATTCTCCAAGATATTCTAACACACTAACATGAACTATAGAATATTTATCCTCAGTAAAATACGCGTCATCTGAAGGTTTTTTAGAGGTTATTATTAATTCCCTCATTTGGGTATCTCGTTCATCAAACTCATCCCAAGCCCTTTTTATTTGTTCACTCATATTTTGAATGAAACCAGCGGTTCTTTTATCCGTACCGAAATTTTTTCCCGTTCTAATTGACTTCAACAGTTTTTCTGCAGCTAATTCTTGCGCGATTAACAAATGTTCCATTTTAGGAGCCATTTTAAGCTCAGAATATTATTTTTATTTAAAACAATTTAATGATGATCAAATGAATATCCGGCTCGAAGGACCAAAAAATGTGTATGAATTATGTTGCAGATTTCATTCGATTTCACCACCAAATTTATTTCAAATAAAACAAAAATTTCTTTAAATTAAATTCAATATTTATTCAATTAAAAATAACGAAGCACACACAGCAATGATACCATTCAACTTAAAAAACCGAAATTTAATCATGTGTTAATGTATAGTTTATAAGTATGCAAAAAGGTTGGCATGCGAGTGATCCTTTCAACCAAAGGTCATTTGAATGCACTCATTCACCCACCTTGAAAATATTAAAGCTAAAACAGGTTAATTTGTATATAATTAATAAGTTAAATTAATCCTTCTGATGGTTTCCCTTTTTTCTTCCACTGGACACAGCACCAAGTATTTTTACTTCACTTATAATATTCACTCCGATTCACGCACGCTGTCAAAAAAGACTGATGCTGGTTGCAATTTTCAAGCCAACAACAGCCTCCCGCAATTTCCAAACTGGTAAATGCCGTTGACTATTGTGCATTATTGCAGCGTGTGGTGCCAATGTCAAGGTCTTGTTTTTTTTGTACTTCATTTGACTATTTTTGTTCTTCGCTTTTTTTGTATTTCATTTTGTGATTTTATTTATTATGTTGTATTTGAATTATGTTCATGTTCGTGTGAACATCCGTTAAGCCGTAAAAACGTAACAATTGGTGTCAGAAGTGGGATTAATTAAGAGATAAGTGAAATAAGTGAACTTGAATAATAATTGTGACTGGAATTTAAATTTTGTGCGTGAGAAATAAGGACTTATTAATAAAATGGGTTGAAAGTTAGTGGATTTGCGCACTGTGGAGTTGAAAAGAGAATTAAGTAAGCGCTCGTTGTCAACGGTGGGGGCTAAAAGTTCCCTAACCGCCCTGCTTCGAGAAGCTATTGTGAACGAAGGTAAGGATCCTGAAACCTACATGTTTGAAGGCGAGGTAGAAGCGGAACCAGAAGAAACAACAGTGAGTATGGCAGAACTTTTTAAGATATTGATGGTGATGAAAGAGGCGCAAGAACGGTCATCAGCTGCGCAAGAGCGTGCATCGGCAGAGATGAAGGAAGCACAACAACGTTCATCAGCAGAGGTGAAGGAAGCGATCACGGCGGAAGTGTTGGCGTTAAAAGATGAACAGAAATTGTTAGCAGTAGCTCATAAACGCTCGATCGCAGATCTTAACCCTCCGATCAGTGACAGTCGCGACGGTGCTAAACAAGGTACAAGGTCCCTAGGGACCTCCAAAAAATATACGGTAGTATCATTATGCAGGGGTGCCTTGGTGGCTTTTGCGTCTTAGCTTATTGTTGTACAATGTGCGTAAATGTATATAGAGGGATATAATATAAATATAACTGAAGAAAGAAGAAATTTTTAGGTAATTTAGGTCAAGTAGACCTGTTTTATTTGTTAAAAAAATAAGGAAATAAAGGTATTATTCTTCAGCTTGTTCAGCTAACGTAGCAGTGCAAGTTTGGCACCGATGTAATAATGCTGAATGTTCAGCACAAACCGCTTTACTGCAGGTAAAACAATAAGACCGAGTTTTGCGCTGGCGTCCGTACTGTACACGACATAACTGGCATGACGGCCGATTCGTACGGGGTGCAAACGAAGGTGCAGCTCCTAATATTGGTCTTGTTACTACCTGAGAAGAAAAAAATATAGAAGATATTATAATTTATTTTTTTGTTTAATTTCAACTTTACCACTACATCAAATGCTTCCATAGCATTTCGTATTTTGGTATAGCACGTTATACGGGGATTGGTGGCTCGTTCTTCAATGTTTTGAATTGCTAATTGTTTCGTCAACAGTAGCAAAAATGAACGTCGTTTGTCTGTTTTTTGGACAGGCTTCATTTCATTGTACATTAAGAATTCAGCCAAAGCAGCAATATCGACCATATTATAAAACATTGCCAGAGGCCAACGGTTTGTTGAGCGCTTGCATGAATAAGTTCCCAGCATTTGATCCATAGTATCTACCCCAGATTTATGGGCATTGTAGTCAAGGATAACCATCGGCTTGCGATTATTAGTTTCACCTACCTTACAATTGTAATGCATAGTAGACAACAGGAGGACCAATTTATTTTTCTTTGGCACATATGAACACAATGAAACATTGCCTTCGTAGAACCCAAACAATGTGCTGAAAACAGGACGCGCAGTACTTTTCAAAAACTGAGGTGGAACGAATCTTTTGTTTGAGCGTACCGTTCCAACAAAAGCAGTTTTTTGTCTCATCAATATTAGTGCCAGATCCAATGTTGCGAAGAAATTGTCGGCATAAATTGTGCGACCAGTATGGAGATATTTTTGAGCCAATTGAAGCACGACATTCTGGCCTTGATTAACCTCGCGCTCCTGTCCTGGCTTCTTTCCACTATAAATCACACCCCTGAGGGGGTAATGGGACATGGAATCGCATAACCACCATACTTTTATTCTGTACTTGGCTGGTTTAGACGGAATGTATTGGGTGAAACGTGTGCGGCCTCGATATGGGAATAATTGTTCGTCCACGGTCAGCGAATCGTGCGGATTGTACGCTGCTGCCAAATTAGCCTGCAACATAAGCCACATATCATCAATAGCAGCAGTTTTGCTGGTGAGTAGTCTCTCGGGCCGTGAAATCGCATTATCAAAGCGAATGAATTTCGTAATGGCCATAAAGCGATCATACGATAAAGCGGCTTTGTATAGTGGAGCGTGTGTTGGGCCCCACAGTTCCTTAGCAGGCTCGGTGTTTGATTTACACAGCCCAGCATACAAAACGATAGCCAGAAATGCATTAAACTCTTTCAGAGTAAATTGTTTCCATTGCTTTTGTTTTGTAGGATTTGCTGCATTCCATGTAGCTACTACCTGGTTGGCTTAGCGATTTGTTTCGCGTGTGATAATGTGCGCCATATCTTCGGTTATTAGAGAACGGAAAATTATGAATGGATCGTTAATGTTTTTCAATGGCCCTGGTTTACTTCTGCTATAGTCTACAATATTATGAGCACGAATACGGGTAGCCAGTGGCGGATCTTTGTACCATTTCGTTCCATTTTTGGAAATGAAATGAAAGCCATCAGTCTCAGCCTGACTAAGAGGAGCGATGGTAGCAGCAGCTTCTTCACGAAGTTCTTCTATCTCATCATCGTCGTCTTCATCGAACTCATCATTCATTTCCACAATCGCTTCGTCTTCGACATCGGACACATCACACATCCGATATGCCCGGTCAGTGTCGTCATCCCCTCCGACGTCAAATGGATCAGCATCGTCATCATCGCTCACCTCATTCATATAGTCAGCAAATCTTGCATCCACTACACGTTTTTCTTCCTCCGTCATTTGCTGATAACGTGTACGATTACCTAGCACCATATCCATAACATCCCAATCTTTAACTGCCATTTTTCTCTACTAAAAAAAATTTCATCGGAAAAACACAATATCAGAAGCCCAAAAACATTTTATTTATTTTAGTTACCTCAAACTATATGTAATAAATATTTATGTATAAAAAACCAGTATTACTGAAAAGAATTTCCACAAAACTGTCCACCCAAAATGAAAGAAAACTCCACAGTAACGATATTTACTTGTCAATGATAATCTCACATTGAGCCGTTACCTCAAATTGTTTGGAACACAATAGAATATTGTTTGGAACACAATAGAAGACTCCGCAAGCGTAAAATCGAAGGTGTGCATGGCAAAACAAAGAAAGTTTCCTTTGTTTCGCCGTGCATACACTCGACTCCACGCATGCGGAGTCCGGCCCCTGTATTGGTATTCTATTAGTCCAGTAGTCCAGTACCCATTCAAACGGAAAACGAAAGACAGCTAACCAAAGAAAAACATATTTTACGGTTTCATTTACGGTTTCTTTCCATAATCTTGCAAGGTCCCTAGGGACCTTGTGCCTGATTCCCGTACTAAATGCCTTCAAAGCTTAATAAAATACGAACAAATGCTCGTATCGCTTCAAAAAAATATGAATCGCTCCATTTTGGCATTTTTGTGGAATACATGGAGTATCGGATTTTTCAAAAAATGGAAACACAATTGCTGTAGATTCAAAAATCGTAAAGGTCCCCAGGGACCTTGTCACCCATCGGAGGGTTAAAGAGTCGATGGAAGAACAGAGGAACCAGCTGGAGCAGAAAATCGAATCATTCTCACTTTCTGTCGACACTAAGCTGGATAACATGAAAGAAAATGTAAGGAATGATCTGGAAAGTCTCGAATCTTCCATCAAGGCAAATGTAAGGAATGACCTGGATAATGTCGAATCTTCCATCAAGGCAAACGTAAAGAATGATCTAGGAAAACTCGAAATTGAACTAGAAACCGTCAGAGCCGATCTAGAAAGAGTAAAGATTCACCACCCAGCAGCAGCATCTCATGAAGTCATCGGAGTTAGGAAATTGCAGCCTCCAACTTTCGACGGACAAAGCCCGTGGTCTACTTACAAGCTCCAATTCGAAGCAGCAGCAGCAGGAAATTTCTGGACTGAGGAGGAAAAAGCGACGGCCTTAACGTTGTCACTAAGGGGCACAGCAGCAGAAATATTGCAGTCAATACCAGCAGAACATCGCAACAGCTACGGATTCTTAGTTCAAGCGCTGGAAATGCGTTACGGTGATCAACACATGCAAGAGGTTTATCGACTTCAACTTCGCAATCGACTTCAAAAGCCAGGAGAAACTTTACAACAACTATGCGCCGATATCGAGAGGTTAGTGCATCTGGCTTATCCTAGCTTCGGCCAAGACTACATTAACGAGATAACAAGAGAGACTCTTCTTAACTCGTTTGTCGACCGGGATCTGCAAATGGCAGCCAGATTGGCCGGAAATAAGACTACCCAAGAAGTTTTGGCATATGCTCTGGCATACGAGGCAGCGAAGCAAGCAACAAGGAGTACAGTCCACCTCAGGGGTATCAAAACGACTGAGAACATTCGCCATCGAATCAACACCTCGGAAGTACGTCGTCGTCTACGATGCTGGAACTGTGGTGAGCCGGGCCATCTACAAAGCAGTTGTCGAAAGCGAAGGAGGAAATCTCCAGGGAGTAGGAGTGGCTCAACGTGCTGCGGAAAATCTAGACAATGGCAGAAAAGCGACGAGAGGGAGTTGGTGGGGAAAATTGAGAACCCTGATGTCATCGCCAACATCACCCAACTGCAACGTAGCAACAACAGCCTTGTCATCGAGGGAAAAGTTGGTGATGAGCAATACACAATTACAGTGGATACAGGTGCTTCAAGATCAGGGCTGATTTGGTCGGTAGAAAGGGGCTGAAAAACGCAGACCAGTACATCCTGAAAACTGTAACAGGAGAGCCAGTGAAATTACATGGGTAAACAATGATGGACGTGGTACTCGGCGACATTAAGTTTACACATTCGTTCCTGGTAGCTGACATAGTAGACGAGTGTATTCTTGGTTTGGACTTTATGACAACACACGGAATACTATTGGACCTTGGAGAATTGATGATGAAACACCGCAACAGGGGAATTCCAATGGATACTGCACTGTCCCGGCGACCATGCGAACCAGGTTTTAAGTATCGTTGGCGTATTGAGGAAAAGTGTCAAAAGACGACTGCTGAGCCAAGCATAAAATATGAGGACCAAGGAATTCGAGATGCGCAACGCGACGACCCGGACATTTCTATGATTTTGTCATGGAAAGAACACGAGGAGAAGCCTAAATGGAAAGACATCGCAGAGAGAAGTGAAATCCTGAAGAGCTATCGGGCCCAATGGGATTCATTGCATATCGAAGGAGGAGTATTGAAGCGCAAATGGGAAACAGCTGATGGTACCTCTCATCGAATGCAGGTGCTGGTCCCTCGTGCTGGAATAACAGATATTCTCGAGGAGTGTCATAATAGCCCGTCAGGAGGACATTTGGGAGTCAACAAAACTCTGGCAAAAGTAAAGGAGAGATTCTATTGGCTTCATATGCGAGAGGATGTTACGAACTGGTGTCGTAAATGTTCAGTTTGTGCCGGCGGGTCCTCGAGTCAGAGCGAAAGAAGAAACGCGACAATACAACGTTGGGACCTCAGTTGAGAAAATCGGAAGGGAGAATCCTAAGACGGCCAGTGATAGGATGAAACCAAGGTACGACCTCCGAGCAAACTGTAGCGGGTACCAGGAAGGTGATCTCGTTTGGCTATTCAACCCTCGACGACGAAAAGGCAAGTCTCCGAAACTTCAGCGCCAGTGGGAGGGGCCCTATAAAATCCTAACACGGATCAACGATGTTGTCTACAGGATTCAACAAGGACCCAAAGCCAAGAAGAAGATTGTGCACATAGACAGGCTGTGCCCATATCATCAGCCGGATCCAGGATGGACAACTGTTCGGGACGAACAGTCCTAAGAAGGGGGCAATGTGATGATTTATGCGCCATCTGTTTGTCAAAAAGCATAACCAACGATTGTCGGTAACAACTCTGGTTGATGTCTGAACTAATGACTTATGTACTAAATTAAAATTGGAACGCGCGATAAGTGAAGACAACTTCAAGCTTCTGGACGAAAAGAAAAGAACATACCACTAGGCTCGAGAAAAGGGACTCGAGAAGGTTCCAGAAGTTAAATAAAGGTGGAGCTTGGATATAAAAGCGGCTTGCAGGCGCTGAGAAAGTCAGTTTTGATTTGAAAGGCGATAAAAGTGTTCTAAAGTGAAAACAGTGAAAAGTAGTGATTTAAAAGTGAAATATAAAGCGATAGATAGAGTTTAATAGTGTGAGTTATTAAATTTAAAGTGATTATAGTGAACTGTAAGAATTGTGTTTGTAATTAAATTGTGTTTTGGCTTGTAATAAATAAATTATTGTGTGGATAATTAAAAAAGTGTATTCCTTAATTAATCCTACGAATCCGTTAAGCCGTAAAAACGTAACAATATTAATATTTGGGTCTTGAATCATTTTACTTACAGGATTTATTCTATTGAGCAAGTCATGCCAAATTATAAGAGAGCAAAGAAATTTGTAGTCTTTTATTTTTAAACATAATACTCGTACTTCATGTTGGATTTCTTTATTAAAATTTTCATTATTTACAATATCAAAAAATGCATCGTAAACTTCTCCTAACTTGTCCAACGCTTAGTAGAAGATGAAAAGAAATTATATATTTCTTGAATGATATTGTGATGATTTATGCGCCATCTGTTTGTGAAAAAGCATAATCAACGATTGTCGGTAACAACTCCGGTTGATGTCTGAACTAATGATTTATGTACTAAACTAAAATTGGAACGCGCGATAAGCGAAGACAACTTCAAACTTCTGGACGAAAAGAAAAGAACATACCACTAGGCTCGAGAAAAGGGACTCGAGGAGGTTCCAGAAGTTAAATAAAGGTGGAGCTTGGATATAAAAGCGGCTTGCAGGCGCTGAGAAAGTCAGTTTTGATTTGAAAGGCGATAAAAGTGTTTTAAAGTGAGAACAGTGAAAAGTAGTGATTTAAAAGTGAACTATAAAGCGATAGATAGAATTTAATAGTGCGAGATAGTACATTAAAAGTGATTATAGTGAACTGTAAGAATTGTGTTTGTGTTTTGGTTTGTAATAAATAAATTTTGTGTGGATAACTAAAAACTGTATTCCTTAATTAATCCTACGAATCCGTTAAGCCGTAAAAACGTAACAATTGGTGTCAGAAGTGGGATTAGTTAAGAGAGAAGTGAAATAGGTGAACTTGAATAATAATTGTGACTGGAATTTAAATTTTGTGCGTGAGAAATAAGGACTTATTAATAAAATGGGTCGAAAGTTAGTGGATTTGCGCACTGTGGAGTTGAAAAGAGAATTAAGTAAGCGCTCGTTGTCAACAGTGGGGGCTAAAAATGCCCTAACCGCCCTGCTTCGAGAAGCTATTGTGAACGAAGGTAAGGATCCTGAAACCTACATGTTTGAAGACGAGGTAGAAGCGGAACCAGAAGAAACGACAGTGAGTATGGCAGAACTTTTTAAAACAATGATGGTGATGAAGGAAGCGCAAGCACGGTCATCAGCAGCGCAAGAACGTGCATCGGCAGAGATGAAGGCAGCGCAAGAACGTGCATCGGCAGATATGAGGGAAGCGACAACAGAGATCAAAGCGGAAGTGTTGGCGTTAAAAGATGGACAAAAAATGCTAACAGTAATTCATGAACGTTCGACCGCAGAACTCAAAGAGTCGATGGAAGAACAGAAGAACCAGCTGGAGCAGAAAATCGAATCATTCTCACTATCTGTCGACAATAAGCTGGAAAACATGAAAGAAAATGTAAGGAATGATCTGGAAAGTCTCGAATCTTCCATCAAGGCAAATGTAAGGAATGATGTGGGAAAACTCGAAATTGAACTAGAAACTGTCAGAGCCGATCTAGAAAGGGTAAGGATTCACCACCCAGCGGCAGCATCTCACGAAGTCATCGGAGTTAGGAAACTGCAGCCTCCAACTTTCGATGGGCAAAGCCCATGGTCTACTTATAAGCTCCAATTCGAAGCAGCAGCAACAGGCAATTTCTGGACTGAGGAGGAAAAAGCGACGGCCTTAACGTTGTCACTAAGGGGCACAGCAGCAGAAATATTGCAGTCAATACCAGCAGAACATCGCAACAGCTACGGGTTCTTAGTTCAAGCGCTGGAAATGCGTTACGGTGATCAGCACATGCAAGAGGTTTATCGACTTCAACTTCGCAATCGACTTCAAAAGCCAGGAGAAACTTTACAACAACTATGCGCCGATATCGAGAGGTTAGTGCAACTGGCTTATCCTAGCTTCGGCCAAGACTACATCAACGAAGTAGCAAGAGAGGCTCTTCTTAACTCATTTGCTGACCGGGACTTGCAACAGGCAGCCAGATTGGCCGGAAAGAAGAATACTGCAGAAGTTTTGGCATATGCTCTGGCATACGAGGCAGCGAAGCAAGCGTCAAGAAGTGCAGTCCGCATCAGAGAGATCCACACAACATAGGATATTTGCAGCAGAATGAATGCAACAGAAGTACGCGGTCGACTCCGATGCTGGAACTGTAGTGAACCGGGTCATTTGCAAAGGAATTGCAGGAAGCGAAGGAGAGCAGAGTCTCCCGAAAATAGGAGTGGCAGAACTTGTTGTGAAAAATGCGGACATCGGCAGAAAGGTGATCAGAGGGAGGCCAAAACAATGACTCCGTGTCTCCCCGCAGACAGAAGCAGGGAAACGAATAAAGACTAACTCCAGGGGGCGGGAGTTGGTCGGGGAAATCGAAGCCCCCGGTGTCATCATCACCACTATCAAACAACTGCAGCGTAGTGGCAACAGCCTGGTCATCGATGGAAAGATTGAAGCGGAAAATGCACAATAACTGTAGACACTGGTGCTTCAAAATCTGTTATCCGCGCTGACATGGTCGGCAATAAATGGCTGAAAGACGCACGCCAATACAGACTAAAAACTGCAAAAGGAGAGCCAGTACGATTACACGGGGAAATTATGTTGGATGTGGTTCTTGCTGACATTAGATTTTCACATTCGTTCCTGGTAGCTGATATAACAGACGAGTGTATTCTCGGTCTGGATTTTATGAAAACACATAAAATTCTACTGGACATCGGAGAGGAAATACTGAGATATGACAACAAGGAGATTCCAATGGCCACAGGTTCCACTTGTTATTCGCAGTTGAAAGTCGTCGTTCGTGAAGATACCGTGCTTCCTCCGTGTGCTGAGAAATTGGTGCGAGCGATAGTAGATGGTGATCCCGGGAGCTACCGATTTTACCTTATCGAACCAGAGCAAAGGGAACCAATCAAAAATATAGCAATTGGAAAATGTCTGGTTAGCATCGACGACAAAAAGGAGGTAGTTGTGAGAGTGCTAAATACTAACGAACGAGAGATACGATTGAAGAAGGATACGGTTTTGAGAAAAGGAGAACCGGCAGAACAGATTACATTAGTGGAGTGCGCTAACATGGAAACGGTTCCGAAAACAAAGCCAAAGGTCACGAAATTAATAAACACAATGCTCTCAACTAGTTGTCTTGAACAAAAACAGTATCTCCAGGCGAGAAAATTAGTAGAGGATTTCAGTGATATCTTCGCCATGAGAGATGATGACTTTGGGAAAACGAACATCGTTCAACACAGGATCGACACCAAAGATGCCCAGCCAATTAAACAACCGCCGAGAAGACTGCCACTAGCCAAGCGGGAAGAGGCAGCCAATATGATTGAAGATATGAGAAGACAAGGCCTTATAGAGGAGTCGAAAAGCCCTTGGATGTCTCCCGTGGTTCTAGTCAGAAAGAAAGATGGCAGTACAAGATTTTGCATGGATTATCGGCGGTTAAATGACATCACTAAAAAGGACAACTACCCATTACCTCGTATCGATGACACACTGGATACTCTCTCTGGAGCTAAATGGTTTTCTACCTTGGATCTTAAGAGCGGCTACTGGCAAGTCGAAATTCACCCGGAGGACCGAGAAAAGACAGCCTTCTCTGTAGGAAACGGCCTGTGGCAGTTTACAGTCATGCCGTTTGGACTGTGTAATGCTCCAGCTACATTCGAACGAGACTGATGGAATGCGTCTTGCGAGGACTGACATGGAAGACTTGTCTGGTTTATTTGGACGATATCATCGTCGTTGGAAAAAGTTTCGAGGAACATCTGGGCAATCTACGAGAGGTTTTCCAAAAGTTGAGAACAGCCCAACTGAAACTCAGCCCTAAAAAGTGCGTACTGTTCAGAGACCAAGTCAACTATCTCGGACATGTAGTTTCATCCAATGGAGTTCAAACAGATCCTGAGAAAATAACAGCGGTTAAGAATTGGCCCACACCGAAGGATAAACATGAACTTCGAAGCTTTTTGGGACTTGCCACCTATTATAGGCGTTTTGTCAGGAATTTTGCCGACAAGGCTAAGGAATTACATAAACTGACAGAAAAAGGAAAACCATTTATCTGGACAGAAAAGTGCGAGGAAAGTTTAAACACACTAAAACGAGGACTTTGCCAAGCACCAATACTCACATACCCGAAGCCAGGCGAAAGATTCATATTGGACACAAACGCGAGTAATGTCGGGATTGGTGCAGTGCTATCACAAAACTTCGACGGACAGGAAAAGGTCATAGCTTATTACAGTAGAGCGCTGTCAAAATCGGAGCGGAATTACTGTGTCACAAGACGGGAACTATTGGCAATCGTGGACTCAACTAAACACTTCCACAAGTATCTCTATGGGCAAAACTTCATCCTTCGAACGGATCATGCAGCATTAAAATGGCTGATGCAATTCAAAAACCCTGAAGGACAAGTGGCAAGATGGATAGAGAGACTTCAGTCCTACGACTTCAATATAGACCACAGAAAGGGAAGAAACCATGGAAATGCAGATGCACTCTCCCGGCGACCATGCGTACCAGACTGCAAACATTGTGGACGTATCGAGGAAAAGTGTCAAAGGACGACAGTCGAGCCAACGACAGGATGGGATGACCAGGGACTCCGAGACGCCCAACGCGACGACCCGGACATTTCTTCAATTCTGACATGGAAGGAATACGAGGAAAAGCCTGAATGGAAGGACATTGCTGAGAGGAGCGAGACCCTGAAGAGCTATTGGGCCCAATGGGATTCGTTGTACATTGAGCGAGGAGTATTAAAGCGCAAATGGGAAACCGCTGACGGTACCTCTCATCGAATGCAGGTATTAGTCCTTCGCGTTAGAATAAGGGATATTCTCGAGGAGTGTCATAACGGCGCATCAGGAGGACATCTGGGAGTCAATAAAACTTTGTCAAAAATAAGAGATAGATTCTATTGGCTTCACATGCGAGACGATGTTGCAGACTGGTGCCGTAAATGCACAACCTGTGCCAGCAGCAAGGGCCCTCGGGTAAGAACAAAAGGAGAAATGCAGCAATACAACGTGGGAGCCCCATTTGAAAGAATCGCAATTGATGTGGCGGGACCTTTTCCGGTGTCAGACCGAGGAAATCGTTACATTTTGGTGATCATGGACTACTTCAGTAAGTGGCCCGAAGCATATGCCATTCCAAATCAGGAAGCAATCACTGTTGCAGAGGAATTAGTGAAAAATTGGATCTGCAGATTTGGTGTTCCTCATGAGCTTCATTCTGACCAAGGCAGAAACTTTGAATCTCAAGTTTTCCAAGAATATGTAAGATACTTGGAGTGAAGAAGACCAGGACGACGCCCCTTCATCCCCAGTCCGATGGAATGGTAGAGCGATTCAACAGGACAATGCTAGAACACCTAAGGAAAGTTGTTAGTGAGCACCAGCGTGACTGGGACAGTTACATCCCTATGTTTCTAATGGCATATCGGACAGCGGTTCATAATTCCACAGGACAAACCCCTTGCAGTGTGATTTTTGGAAGACAAATCCGGCTGCCAAGCGACTTGAAATTTGGGACACCTGTTGAAAGCAACGAGTCTACTGGCGGTTATACAGGTGAACTTCGTGATCGACTCGCAGATATCCATCAGCTTGCAAGGAAGAATCTTAAGATAGCCAGTGACAGGATGAAAACTAGGTACGAACTCCGAGCAAACTGTAGCGGATACCAGGAAGGTGACCTCGTTTGGCTGTTCAACCCTCGACGACGAAAAGGCAAGTCTCCGAAACTTCAGCGCCAGTGGGAGGGGCCCTATAAAGTCCTAAACGGATCAACGATGTTGTCTACAGGATTCAACAAGGACCCAAAGCCAAGAAGAAGATTGTGCACATAGACAGGCTGTGCCCATATCATCAGCCGGATCCAGGATGGACAACTGTTCGGGACGAACAGTCCTAAGGAGGGGGCAATGTGATGATTTATGCGCCATCTGTTTGTGAAAAAGCATAATCAACGATTGTCGGTAACAACTCCGGTTGATGTCTGAACTAATGATTTATGTACTAAACTAAAATTGGAACGCGCGATAAGCGAAGACAACTTCAAACTTCTGGACGAAAAGAAAAGAACATACCACTAGGCTCGAGAAAAGGGACTCGAGGAGGTTCCAGAAGTTAAATAAAGGTGGAGCTTGGATATAAAAGCGGCTTGCAGGCGCTGAGAAAGTAAGTTTTGATTTGAAAGGCGATAAAAGTGTTTTAAAGTGAGAACAGTGAAAAGTAGTGATTTAAAAGTGAACTATAAAGCGATAGATAGAATTTAATAGTGCGAGATAGTACATTAAAAGTGATTATAGTGAACTGTAAGAATTGTGTTTTGGTTTGTATTAAAATAAATGTTGTGTGGATAACTAAAAAGTGTATTCCTTAATTAATCCTACGAATCCGTTAAGCCGTAAAAACGTGACAATATTAAAAAAACTAATTGTATCTGTATTCACCTTAGCTGCATCGTTAATAATTAAATTTAGAGTATGGGCAGCACAAGGTACAAAAAAAGGTCGAGGATTTTTGTTCAAAAGTAAATTTTGCAGCCCATTTTTTTCCCTTTCATATTTGCTCCATTGTCATAACCCTGACCACGCATGTCTTCAACGGGAATGTTCCATCTATTATTTCCAGATCATCTGGAAAATCTATTATTGTTGAACATAAACCACGTCCTGTTGAATCAGTTATATCAACAAAGCCCAAAAAATTTTCCCTTATATTTACAACTTCATTCTCAAAAGAAACAAATCCAACAATAATTGTCATCTGTTCTGTTTTACTTGCATCAGGTGTTCAATCTTATACCTATTATTGAATAATATTTAGATTTTCGTAGCGAGAGTAAAATTTTATCCCTAATCGCTTTACTTAAAATTGCCAACAATTCATTTTGACTTCCCTTACTCAAATAGTGAAATCTATTGTTCCGTTGAAGAGCTCTATCAACATGATTTTCCATAACAGGATCAAATTTTCAAATAGCTCAACTAATTTTAAGAAATTGCCGTTGTTTCTTTTATATAATCTATCAGATAATCCCCGAAAGGCTATATTTTGACTAGCAAGGAATTTTATAATTTCTATAATGCGTTCTAAAACACTCCTCCAATGCCTCTTTTCCATCTCATACATGCTTTGAGTCTGGCAATCAATTGTAGTTTTGTTTTTTAAGCTTTTATCTAGGTCTTTCCATTGTAGAAAATTTCTCATATGAGTCAGGCCTGTCTCATGTCCATGCAAAGTTGTACTAAAATTTCTCCAATCGTAATAACCTTCTACAAGACTTCTGGATTCATTAGATGCGAAAAGTTTGCAACAAAAACAAAAATTACGATTCAATTTTTCGGAATAAATAAGCCATGTTCTAGGCACTAACTCCCCATTTTCCATTTTTCTATTATAATATGTATTGTTAAATTTGCGACCGTGTGTATCTTTTTTTTTTTTTTATATGAAAAAACCAAGCTTAGGTGTAACCCTTTGTACTACCAGTCCGTCATGAGGTTCAGTTCATGGTGCAATGTCTAGTAGTAAGCTTGGTTTGAAGAATAGAGGAGAATAGGAAAGGTTAGAGGGTGTCTGGAGGGTGTAGAAGAAAATGACGATGAACCTCACGTTTGAACTCTAAGGTGTTGTACGAGTTCGGAAATACTGACTGCGGGAGATTATTCCACAGTCGAGTTGTTCTATTCATAAACGAACTTCTAAACTGTATTGTGCGTGAACGGGGGGGCTGTAGGGTATGAGGGTGAGCCGAGCGGGCTAGTCTTGTGTTGCGGGAAAAGTATTGCCGTGCAGGCAGGAGGTCCTGAATTTCAGTGGAACAGTCGCCATGGTAATAGCGATAAAGTATGGAGAGGGCTGCTACATTCCTACGGTGGCTTAAGGTGTCTATGGAGGCGCGAAAGGGGCCATCACCAATGAGTTTGAGGGCACGATTTTGCACTTTGTCGAGACAAGCCAAGGTGGTTTTTGGGGCGCCTGCCCAGATATACGAGTTGTATTCGAAGCGCGGCCGAATGTAGGATTTGTATATTGTAGCCAATGCGGCTGGCTGGAGGAGGAACTTGCATCTCTTGAGAAATCCAAGGCATTGGGAGGCTTGTTTTGCGATGTGGAATATGTGATCGTTCCATCGCAGATGCTCCGTTAAAGTTACCCCTAGGATGTTAAGAGTTGAGTCAGCCGTTAGATTCTCTTTATCTACTGAGATAGGAGGAAGGTCGGTACAATTTTTATTGGAGATCAGACAATACTTCGTTTTTGTGGCATTGACGTGGTTCATTTCGCCCCAATGAAGAATCGATTCGATATCCCGGTTGATCGAAGTCGACATCAGTTGACGGTGGTAAAGACAAGGTCTGGCACGTGCTTGTCTTATATTGTCGACGGAGTAAGAGAAATTCAGAGTACCGTCATCAGCGAAGCAGTGAAGTGGGTTGGAGGGGATTGAGAGCAAATCATTAATGAAGATTAGAAAAAGTGCGGGTGAGAGAATTGACCCCTGAGGAACTCCGGCCGAAATGACATGTGGGTTGGATTCGACGCCGTCCAATACTACCTTGATTGAACGGCCTGAAAGAAAGCTCTTAATCCAGTTCCTTAGAACTAAGTGTATACCAATAGCTTGGAGTTTATTCAACAGAGCTGGGTGCCATACTCTGTCAAAAGCCTTTGATATATCTAGAGCAACCAGACCAGACTCGTCAAAGCTGTGAATGCTTTGGTTGATACGCTCGGTTAAACACACAAGCAGATCGCCAGTAGACCGTTTAGATCTGAAGCCGTATTGCCTGTCGTGTATAATTTGGTTGGATTCTAGATATTTCATCAGCCTTTTATTGTGTCTCCATGATTTTGGAGAGAACAGAAGTAATTTCTATTGGGCGGTAGTTTAAGGGGTCGCTGGCTTCACCTTTTTTTGGGATTGACTGAACATGAGCTAGTTTCCAAGAGTCGGGCTACACTCCGGAGAAGTAAGACAGGGCAAAAAGTTTGCGCAGGGGTTTAGCCAAAGGTGAGGCACATTTTTTAAGTACCATAGGGGGGATTTGGTCGAGGCCAGTGGATTTATTGACGTCGAGTTCTTTGAGACACCTAAACACCTCGCGAGTCCTGAAGTGAACTCCGTCCATTGAGTGGGTGGTATTCTCGAGAGTGGGGGGTGACATAGAAGCACCGGGTAATGAAGAATTTGCGGCGAACAGAGAAGCTAATAGGTTGGCCTTGGGTTTGCTTTCTGTTATCACTTCCTTGTTGTGAATAAAAGGAGGTGTTGAGGAGGAAGTAAAATTCTTCTTGATGGCAGTTACCAAGGACCAGAAGTTTTTGCTGCCTGTAGTGGAATTAAGAATCTTACTTCTCAATCTATCATCAAATGATGATTTGACTTTCCTGATGATGGAGTTACAGGAGTTTCTCAATTTGATGTACTCACGACGAAGTAGTTCATTAGGCGAACGTCTGTATGCTATGCGGCTTCTTTAGCTTTGATTGCGTTCATATATTCCCCATTGAACCATTTGTTCGGCCTAGGCTTCACAGATTTGGTAGAGTGAGGGATGAACAAGCGCATACCCGTTCGAATAATTTTGGTGACACAGAGGGCCGCATAGTTCGCATTGGCATTACGGAAACACAAATCCCAGTCAGTGGCCTGGAAGAAGCGAATAAGACCCAACCAGTTGGCTTTCCCATAGTGCCACACAGTTCTTTTAGGAGCTGTGGTGGTTGTGGTCGAGAATGGATATGGGAAATAAGCGCTAATTAGTTTATGGTCCGAGTTGCCAAGGGGTGAGCTAACCTTGATGGTGTACCGCGTCGGATGAGAAGTAAGAAACAGGTCAAGGAGATGGGCTCCTTGACCTGGGATATCAGGGACTCTCGTGGGACATTTAACAATTTGGTGCAAGTTGTTGAGGCTCGCAAAGAGCTCGTCGTCTTTGCCAGAAACACTGGTGCCATTTGAGTAATTTAGCCAATGTACATTGTGAGCATTGAAATCACCCGCAACAATGATTTCGCTTTCCGGGTGGGAAAATAAAAATCCGGAAATCTGTTCGGAAATAGCATCGAAGGCTGCGGTGGTGGCCTCATTACTAATATTAGGACTCCTATATAAAAAACAGAAAAATATGACGTGGCTATGGATAATTATTTTAATCCAAAAATGATTAAAATCAGAGGATGTACTACTGTACACCTTCTGAAAGGCCACGTCATTCCTAATATACTCGTATATGGCTAATCCCCTATGGGCGGAAAAGTTGTGCACTAAGTTATACCCTGTCACCTGAAATCGATCTAAATCAAGATCTGGTAACACTTGGGTTTCACTCAGTGCGAAAATAGCAGGGGTATGGAGCAGTAATTCGCACGTAACGGCCAGGAAGTTCGAATTCAGTCCCCGAATGTTACAAAAATTGATTATAAAATTATTGTCACATTGGGGACTGTTTTACGAGAGGTCCATGACCTCATTTGTAGCCGGCTGCACCGGCGATGCATCCATCTGCGCTAACGGGAATAGTATTGTTGCAGTGTTATGCCTGCTAAAACAAGACGACTCCTATCAGCTGACCGATTTAGGCTGCAGCGCCGGAGCGGCCGGCAGGAAGCGCTGGAAGCGGGTGGAGGAGACTTACTTGTTGTCCGTCAGTCCCTCGGTTATTGTTGTTGTTGTTGGTGGTCTTCGCTTGGTTTTTTGTTTATGGGATAAATAATTTTTTTTTTTTTGAACAGGAACCGTGTCAACTAAATCACCACTAGTCCATGGAAAACTTACTCCAACATTGCAAAAATGCAGGACAAGGTTTTATTTTTGGGATGTGTAGGGGGGGTCAGTGTGAGCTTAAATCTGAGTTTTCGGGATTCTAACCCCCCCCCCCCCATTTGGCCGCCATCTTGGAAAAGGTGTGCAAACGGTTTTTCGACTATATCTCCGAAACGGTACATCTTACCGAAAATTTGCAAGGACACTTTTTGTTTAGAATTAAATAATCTACAATTTATTACTTATTACTACATTACTTACGATATGGTTTAAAATGAAATTCTTTGAATAATAACATGCGTTACTCCAATTTTTTAAAATAATTTATTTTAGGACTACACAAAAAGTGCTTTATTCAATCATGTTACCTATCTAGCAAAATATGGACGTATTCAGTTTGTGATGCAAACGCTTATCATAAAATTAATACGCCCGTATGTCGCTAGATAGTTAGAATAAATGAAATACTTTTTTGTGTAGTCCTAAAACAAATTATTTAAAAAAATTGGAGTAACGCATGTTATTATTCAAAGAATTTCATTTTAAACCATATCGTACCTTATAAAACATGGCATAACAGCAATAAAAACCCGCAAAAAAATGCGAAACAATTTTATAACATTACTCAAACATCGGCATTTCTTATAACGTATAGTCATTCATTCATTATTATTAATTGCTAGCTGTTATTGCTAATTTCTAGGAGGTAAAATTGTAATAAAATATTCCGAAAATCTGTCACTTTCATACTTTCGGGGCGCTCTAAAACCCTTCGTAGTGAATGAAATTATAAAAGTAATGAATGAAAATTATTCCTAATGAAACCCTCTACAAAAAACTTGTTATTATTTTTTTTGTTAAAGTTGAAGGAAAAAAAGTTATAGCCTTTAAAAGAAAATATTGTGACTAATTTTTGTGTTCTAAGGCTTATAACTTCTTAATTATTCATTTTACCACAAAATTTCTAAGTAATAAATTGTAGATTATTTAATTCTAAACAAAAAGTGTCCTTGCAAATTTTCGGTAAGATGTACCGTTTCGGAGATATAGTCGAAAAACCATTTGAACACCTTTTCCAAGATGGCGGCCAAATGGGGGGGTTAGAATCCCGAAAACTCAGATTTAAGCTCACACTGACCCCCCCTACACACCCCAAAAATAAAACCTTGTCCTGCATTTTTGCAATGTTGGAGTAAGTTTTCCATGGACTACTCGCAGTTTTCCGTCAATAATGCCCCATTCAGCTGGGTCTTCCAAATTTTTAAATACTACCGTTTCCCTAGTTTCGTCGACAACTACATTTAAATCTAACTGTTGCGTTTCATTTAAATCATGTTGTAGTTCTGAATGATCTTTAGAAAAACTCGTTGATGAACAAGGTTCGATAACACATATTTCTTCTAAATCAATTTCACTACAACCTGTGTCAGGATTTAATAATTTTTTTAATAAAGTTGCTAAGAGACCCTGCTTGTTTTTTAATATTTGCGTCTTTCGCAGCTTTACGCTTACGGGATTGAGCACCAGATAATTTCTTTTTCGATTCCATGTTCACTTTTGTTGGGAGGCACATTCAGTCTCCCGGTCCAGGGCAAAAAGTTTCAATAACAGGAAATAAAACTTTTTAGTCAATGGATGACCTTATTTATTAATTAATTAAATAATTCTCTGGCTAATAAAGCTTACTTTTACTTGACATTTTTATTTCAGCTCAAACTTCTTCTTTTCTTTTTTTTCTATCTTCTCTTATTTTCCTGACGAATCTCAACGCCTACCTCGTTGGGTTTTTTTTCCCACAGTTAAAGTACATCAAGGCATATTGGTTTAGTGTTTCTACTTTTTTTTCCACAGTTCGGCCATCCTGACTGCAAATCGCCTCGATTTGCTTATCTCAATACAATTAACACTAATTAAAACTTAACAAATATTACAAAATTTTAGAAATTCTATAACAGAAACTTATGCTAAATATTCATGGTTCAATTTTAAAATTTTACAATATGAAGTACCTTTACACAAAAAAAAAATCTTTTATTTTAATTCAAAGTTTTTTATCTATCAATTCAAAATATATTAAATACTTGAAATCTTGTAAATTTTATTTTATTTTTTCTACTAAATATCAATTCTATCTACTAAAATAATAATTCTAATAATGTCTGTTGTTACGCCATGGCTTCATGTGTTTGGGTTCTAATATGCCGGTGTAGGGAATTTGTGTTACCTGGTGACCCTCAGGATCTCTTACCAAATACCTATCATGTGGTAAAACCTTAGCTATGACGTACGGTCCTTTAAATTTTGGCATCAATTTTTTACAGACACCGGGGGTACTAATATGATTTGTAATCATTACATAGTCACCTTCTTTATATTTTAGGGGAGGTTTCCTGCATTTATCAAAATACTTTTTAGCAGCTACCTGTGACTTCTGAATATTATTTACAGCTTCCTCTCTAATTCGTGATAATTCCCTATCAGACTTTTTTCTAAAATTTCCTTAAGTGGGTCGGATAGTTCTCCTTTCTGACCTATCCCAAACAACAACTGCGCTGGAGTTTTACCTGTGGAACGATTAACTGTGTTATTTAAAGCATATTCTACTAGTGGTAATACTTTATCCCACTCCTTTTGCATGGATGCTAATTTTGCTAACATTGGGGTTATACTCCCATTTACCCGTTCTACCTGTCCATTAGCTTGAGGCGAACCTACCGCAACTTTTATATGCTGAATTCTGTTTTCTTCTAGGAATATTCTAAACTCAGCGGAGGTGAAACATGTACCTCTGTCTGATATTATCTTTGAAGGGCGACTATAATTCATAAAATAACTTTTAAGACAGCCTATAACTTCTTTAGTACTGGTACTTCTAACAGCATATAATTTCACAAACTTGGTGAATCCGTCTATCACAACCAAAATATACTTCTTCTTTGATTTTAACTTTCCTAATGGTCCATAGTGATCTATGTGGACTACCTCAAATGGTAAATCTCCTTTTGGTATGCATTGTAAATACCCTTCTTGTTGCCCTACTTTCGAAGAATACGCTATACATTTAAAGCAATTTGTAATAAAATCTTTTAATTTTAATCGACATTTCGGAATCCAATACATCCTAGTTAATTCTAGAAAACACTTCTCAACACCTGCATGGCCTAGCATCTCATGATATGACCTTATTATTTCCAATTCCATTTCTTCTGGAACAACAAATAAAATCTTATCTTTCCATTTTCGATAGACAAGTCCGTTTCTCATTTCATATAAATCATTTTCTGTATTTTCTAACATTGCCTTAATCTTATTAATTTTTGAATCCCTATTTTGGCATATGGCTAAATTTTGTTCTAGCTTTCAAAACACTTCAATTCTTCTGGCCCAACTTTAAACTGGGCTCCCTTTTTTAAAAGGTCGTAAAGAGGCTTAGCGATTGTCGCGAAATCTTTTATGAATTTTCTAAAATAGGAGCATAAGCCTAGAAAACTATGCACTTGTTTAATATTAGTAGGGAGGGGAAAAGCAGATATTGCTTCCAGATTGGATGGATTTGGTTGTATCCCTTGGTTACTAACTACATACCCTAGATATTCTATTTCCGTACGCAAAAATTTGCATTTATCCATTCTAATCTCCAATAAATTCCTTGTTAATGTCTCAAACACCTCTTCTAAGATTTCTAAATGCTCTTCTAATGTTCTCGATACTATAAGTATGTCATCGATGTAGATCAAGACCTTTTTCTCACTTATTAATTTACTGAAAATTTTATTAATAAATCTCTGAAACACCGCCGGGGCATTCCGTAGACCAAATGGCATTTTAGTATATTCGAATTGCCCTAAAGGGGTGACAAAGGATGTGTATCTTATGGATTCATCATCCATCCTAACTTGATGAAATCCACTCTTAAGGTCGATTAAAGAAAAAAAATGTTTATTATATAACTCTGAAATATGGTCCTCTATTAACGGTAGAGGATAATTGTCTTTTTCCGTATTTTTATTAAGCTGTCTATAATCTATACATAATCTGTATTCTCCATTCTTTTTTTCACCAATACTATCGGCGAACAGTATTGAGACTCGCTTGGTCTAATTATACCTTTGACCTGTAATTCCTCTAAAATCTTTTTAAGTTCATCTTTTTCCATATATGATAGCCTACGGGGCGAACAATAAAATGGATTTTCTTTTATTAATCTTATTTTCATTTTATAGTCTATTTCTGGTTTTATTGGCTTAGTACATTCTAAATACTTATGCCTTATTAAATTTCTAAATTTACTTTTGATCCCTTCATCAATAGAATCACCGAACGAATAATCAATATCCCGATTTCCTGTAATATCAATATTTAGTATTTCCTTTTCAAAATTATTTTCGTCATCGTCAGATTCTAATATTTGTGTAAGTCTAATATGAAAGGCTTCCCTAAAATTCTCACCTAATAAAAATTTGTATGACATTGTTTCGTTTGGTACGACATAAACATTTATTCGTCTTTCAATATTATTGTGTACGATATCTAAAAGCATTTGGCAAATGATCCTAAGTTTGCACCTATTTATACCAAAATATTCTCTCTGATCATTTTTCTTTATCTTTTGCGAATTAATTAAATAGTTAGGTAACGCATCTTCCCTAATTAGGCTAACCGGGCTACCTGTATCTAATAATGCTGTGAAATTATACAAATATTGTTTATTATTTAAATTAAACTTAATGACTACCTTTCTATATTTATCTTGCATTACCTCAGATGTGACGATGTTGATGTTTTTCTTGGCTTCTTCACAATCATTAGCGTAATGGCCAAATTGTCCACATACGTAACATGCACCTTTTGGGATATGAGCTTTTCTGCACTTTTCACTTGTATGGCCTTTTATGTGACAGTTAGAGCATTTAATTTCTTCACGATGCTCTTGTTTCTTATAATTGAAATTCTTCTTCGTGTTATAATTTTGCTGAATAAATTTAACATTTTTGGGAGGGGGTGACTTGGGACGATGTGAGGATGAACACTTAATTTTATGTAATTTTCCAAAAGCTTGAAACAAATCTTTTAAACTCTTATATTCGGCAATTTTTGCCTGAGCTTCTAAAATTGGATCTTTCATTCCTTCTATCAATTCCTCTAAAATGTCACTTTCACACATTGATAGTTTATTCGCTAAAATAACTTTATCATGATAATAGTCACTAAAAATTTCTTTTTCGGACCAGAATCTATTTTCAAATTTTCTTTTAATTATTCTTTTACATTCTCTGTTGTCAAACATATTTTTTAATTCCAATAAAAGTTCACTCAAATTCAACCCTATATATGTCGCTTTAGAATGTATAAATTGTTTTGCACGTCCTTTTAATTTTGATATAATGATTGTTTTCATTGTCATCTGTTCGACCTGGTATGTCTTCATTATTTCAAATACATGCAATTCCCAATCATTATAATAATCAATTTCAGGGTCAAAAATTGGTATTAAATCGGAAATATGCCCAATGTTTATCTTAAACTTGTCACATTTATTGTTATCCTCGAGGGACGCATGATGTATTTCCGCATTTCTTATTTTTGTTAGCTCTAGCTCTCTCCTTAGAATTTCTAATTCACTGCACTTAAGTCTGTTTTGCAAGACTAACAGTTCCTTCTCTAGTTTTAATTTATCATTCTCGGATTTTAAATTAACATCTATTTCACCGTTTGTTGAATTCGCTATTAATGTAGAACTTAAAATTGAATTACTCAGCTCAGCCGGGTCATCTCCGTTTGTTTCCTCTAATTCAGTCGGCGTTATCGTTTTCCCACCTATATTTTCTTCTTGTATAGCCTCTTTTAATGCTTCGGCTAGTTCAGCTTTATATCTCAAACCAGAGATATCCACTTTTCTCCTATGTAGTTCCTTCTTTAACTGCTGGACAGTTAAGTTTTTCACATATTTATTTATTTCCTTTTCCATCTTGTCTTTCAGTTTTCTTTTTGAAATTTACCTTTTCTCTTTTCTGTTTCTTCTTTTTTGGTTGCAACAAAACTAAATCTTCGTTCGTTATCCTAATTTCACAATCTTTTCTTTTAACCTAGGCGTTTTAGCCACTTTTAAAGATGGTGAAATTTTTCCTTTTGTCCTTTTGGTAATCCCACTTCTGCTCTGTTGGGAGGCACATTCAGTCTCCCGGTCCAGGGCAAAAAGTTTCAATAACAGGAAATAAAACTTTTTAGTCAATGGATGACCTTATTTATTAATTAATTAAATAATTCTCTGGCTAATAAAGCTTAAGGCCCCTTTACATCATGATCGAAACGATAAAGTGTTGTGCTAAAGTGTGGATAAAGTACGGATAATCTACATACGAGATACTTTACATTATCATCGAAACGATAAAGTGCAGAGACAAAGTGTGACACATAGCGGATAAAGTAAATAGAACCATTTCTATGCGCTTATGTCTACACTTTAGCAAACCGTATTTTCGCAGGTATGCTTTCACGAAAAATCGTGTTTTGTCTACATATTCGGAGCTCAACTTTTTGCAGTAATTTGAAAAAAACACTTTGAGGCATTCTCGTAAAGTTTCTAAAACTCCTCGGGTCTTCCAATCCTAATTCGTTAAATGCCATGTTTGCAACATCTTTTCCTAATCTCTTCGTGTTCTTTTGCTTTTGTTTTTTTATAATTTTAAATATATTATTAGCCACAATTCCAACACTAGCTGCTGTTAATCCGAGAATTTTAACTAAATCCATCGCAGTTTTCAATCCGACACTTTAACCAAATACTGAAGGTGTAAAGCCGAAAACTGCAGATTGATAATGTTTTAGCTCTTTATCTTTGATAAAGTAAAACCATCATCAAAGCACTTTATCCATACTTTATCAATTAGATCATAATGTAAAAGGGCCTTTACTTTTACTTGACATTTTTATTTCAACTCAAACTTCTTCTTTTCTTTTTTTTCTATCTTCTCTTATTTTCCTGACGAATCTCAACGCCTACCCCGTTGGGTTTTTTTTCCCACAGTTAAAGTACATCAAGGCATATTGGTTGAGTGTTTCTACTTTTTTTTCAAAGTCAACTTGAGCCGCGTTTTTTTAATGAACTGTATAGTTCTTTTATCGAGTTCATTAAAAAAAACGACAAGGGAAATTAAGCGGGAAATTTTATCGATGCTTAAAAATTTCAAAAATAAGCGGAAGTTAAGTGTTATTTTTTACACTGTAACACGAAATCCCCTCTAGAAAATAATAAATGTGAATCTAAAAAATCAATTATTTGTTATAAATTTGCTCTCATCACTTCCCTGTTGTTTTTATTTTTAAAATACGTCTTTCCGACCCCCGAAAGTATCCAACATTCTGAAAAGAAAGGGAAATTGAGAAATTTCCCAAAACCTCGATAGAGACCTCGATAAAACCTGGGTCTTGAGATTTGTATGGGGAAGAACTATATAGTTCATTAAAAAAACAAGGCTTTGTTTATATTATTATATTATGTCTATGTATTAGACATCGATAAGAATCGAACAAGCAAATAGGTCAGTTCTAAGAAAACGGCTGTATTGTAGACGTAATCTGCAAACAAGCCAACATATGCAAAACGTGCGTAGCTAAAATTGTGCGCCATTATATTTTTAGTCATATCTCCTGTATTTTTCGCTCGATTTGGGTAAAGTTAGGCTTTATCTTTTCGTAACAAAATTATCTTTCACCCTTAGTGATTAACATATGTAAATAAATTTTTGGTATAACTTAATGCAATAAATAAACATGTGTAATTTTTCAAAATGCTTAAAAAATTCACATTTTTTCGACTTTGAGCGCCTCAAACTCAAAAAATACTATTCCAATTGACACAAGTAATACATCGTCGTAATGGGAAAAAAGGAGCCTTTCGATTAGTATAAATTTTAGATTGGTGAGATGTATTGTTCTCGAGATTTTTGGCCATAACTGGGAAAAAAGCCGAAAAACATGTTTTTTGCTAATATCTCGAAAAGGGTTCTTTGGAAAAATAAACGAGTGTCATTTTCGTTTTCAGCGACCTCAAATTAGGCTAAAAAACACTTTTTCCACGAGGTAAATTTTTGGTGTAAACTTGTGTTATTTATTGAAATTTATTAAGTATTCTATCGATTCTATATTTAAAAAAAATTATAGTATATATCCGTATCCCGTGATGGCACCCCCTTCGGCGAGACGCCCGCATGCTCCGCATGCGTTGCATGCCCATTTCCGCCGGCCCTGCATTGAGCTGCCGGCTGCTCTCTGTAAGGTCGTAACGGACAGGGAAACGTTAATAAGAGACATTTATGGCGATATGCAGAATATCCACTCAAGAGAAGATTCATGATTGTGCGAAAGATCAATAATGGCGCCGCGAAATGATCAAGTGTGTATTCTGAATGATCATATGTTACAAAAGATTCCTGGTCACTCAACAACTTATCTTTCCATAAATTCGATATGCAATCCAGATGAAGCAGTGCATTATCCGGTCGAATTCTTGAACAACATCACTGCACCTGGCCTCCCCGCTCATAAAATAGATCTAAAGGTTGGTGTTCCCATAATGCTGCTTCGCAATTTGAATCCCCCTAAACGGTACCAGATTAAGAATAGTTTCATTGAAAAAAATGTAATCGAAGCTGTCATCATAACGGGCTGCGGTAAGGGCGACACAGTATTTATACCAAGGATACCTATAATTCCATCTAATTATCCATTTCAATTTAAAAGATTGCAATTCCCTATAAATGTCAGTTTTACAATGACAATAAATAAATCCCAGGACAAACCTTACGAAGAGCAGGCGAAGATTTGACCAAGGTTTGTTTTACACACGGCCAACTATACGTAGCATGTTCACGTGTCGGTAATGCCACAAACGTTGTAGTACTTAAGGTGCCGGCCCATAGAACGCGTTAACGCGATGCGCCCGCAAGATGCGTGTGAGAGTTCCGTTTCCGAAAAATTCGACAGACCCAATGAACGCGTTGTACGCGTATGACATTTCAACTCAATTTATATTTTAATCTGTCTAAACCTTCGTTGACATTGAATTATAACTGTTTATAACAACCTTAACACTGATTTTCATACGCGTAAACGCCCCTTAATACTGCTTTCGTTAGTGGTGTTAAGCTTAAATAAATGTGCTAAGGTAACAACTTTATTAAGGAAAACTGAGTTAAGTAGTAGGCGTAAACAGTTGTTTGACAGTTTTAGTAAAAACATTAAGGAAACTGTGATTTTAAATTAAACGAAAGGAAAGTTTATTTACGTAATAAACGCTGCAGAACTTGCCTATGATGGTTTATGAGGATTAATACATCTGGATTTATGTTCATTTAATGATAAAATTTAGTTAAACTTCTTCCAATCTATTTATTTATTTATTTGACTGTCAGCTTGACAGTTTATATTAGATCTAAGTAGGTACTTTAAAAACTGATATCTGCTGGTGGAAAAATTTTAACGCGCGTAAACGTTCTTAAAACTACTACGGATAGCAGTGACACGAACCAAAATATTTGCGCGTAAACGCTTTTAAAATTACTACTGATAACGATGTTATAAGCTTAAATATCTTCGCGTAAACATGGTCATTGTGTATGTTAAATATATGTATTTAAAATAAAGGAGACAATCTCGGCGCTTTTGGGTGCGACCAATGTTTTTGGACAGGGATATAAATGGATTTTTTGCCCTGAGTTTTCGACATATGTAATAAAAATTCCTGTTTTTAAACTTCGCACACTAGATTAAAAAAAGATTGAAAATTCAAATTATGTACACAACAAACGTCAAACGCGCCTATCGCATGGAAAAGTTGAAAATTGGTCAACTTCAAGCGTTGGGAGCTTTATTTGCGTGTGTCGCGGTAGTCATTGGGACTGGTTCCATTAAATACCATTTACTTCAACTGAAATGTCACACGCATCTTGCGCGCGCATCGCGTTAACGCGTTCTATGGGCCGGCACCTTTACGAATGACTCAAACTCAAACTCAAATAGTTTATTCAGAAATTAACAGAAAATTTTTCTTACAAGAGTTTACATATTGTTTCTTAATACTAGACCATGAGTCAACTGTAAGTTTATAAAAGTGTATATCAGCACTGCATGGCAGTGTGTACAGGAAACTTAAAAGTAAGTGTATTAGCACTAGAAATCACAATTTGTTCAACCACAAGTGAATAGTTTGTGGGTGTGTGTCTTACTTTTATATATCTACAGTTAAACGTCAACCCACAGCTGGAAAGGCAAAGCAGTGCTTCTCCAACCATAGGCTGACGTGGAAGTATTGGAAAATGAATGAGGAGCCGGGGGGCGCCGCGCCAGTCGGAATTTATCCGCAAGCCCAGCGCCCCCCGACCCCCTCTCCCATCTCCATTGTTTAAATCAAAATTAATTAGCATGAGAAAGTTAATTGTTCAGTTCCGGGCTTCAGTAGCATATAGACCAGCCAAGGCTATGAAACCCGAAGTGGCATTAAGGCCAGAACTTAATCTTTACAACATTTTACACATGAGATTTCCTCCAGAAAATTTGAATAAGTTCAAACAAAATGCTTTTAGATTTAATTTTAAAAAGTAAACAAAGTACAATTGCCTTCTTGGCTAACAAGACAGTAATGGGGAAGGTTTCCCAGATTCTTAAAGCTACTTATCTATGATTAATTAATCACTGGACCATTCAGTACAAACTTACGTAAATACAAGTAGTCTACTAAAATCTTAGGGCTCTTCACATAATTCATATTGTGTTAAAGATTTGTTAACTTCGGTCTTTAATAACAATAAATTTATTAACTTTAAATTTAAGTAAACAAAATACAATTGCCTTCTTGGCTATCACAACAGTTCCAGTTTCTTAAAACTACATGTTTATGATTTTAATTACTGAACAATCAGTACAACCTTACATACTCATAAGTAGTCTAATAGACACCTACAAGCTTTTCATAGATTTTTTTTTTTTTTTTTTTATTTTTATCTTTGATAAATTCTGTCTTTATATAACAATATATTTATTAAAATGGGCTAGCTTGATTTAACTTAGCAACAAATTCACAAAATCAGTCTTTTCAATTAAAGTTATTAATATTATCATTATCACGTGGTGGGTGGGAGGGGGCGAGAGTTCACCCTCTGTTGTGCCTTGGATCTTTTCCAGTGTAGTCGGAACCATTGAGGTTGTTATGGAAGTGAAAAGGTGATAGGTAAAAATTCTCGCCCACATCGGAGCGGTTTTCCTCAAAGCAGTCTCTAATGACTGGGTTATTATGCCTGGACAATTTGGGTATCCGATCTCTCCATTGGGAAATTAAGTACGAAAGTAGAGGTGTGATTTTAGCTTTCTCATATAGAGCTGTATTAGAAAAATACATATTTCTAGATTTATATCTGCTAGAGCAACAGTGTCTGAGAGTGTTCCTCTCGAATTTCTCAAGATTATTCGCCCAGGTAGTAGAAGTGGTGTGCAAAAGCGGGAAACCATATGTGATTCCAGGTCTAATAATTTGTTTATAAAGCAGAAGTTTTGACTCAGAACTTAATTGACTTCCGTATCTAAGCGCCGAGAGGAGGCCGCCTCTAATTCTTACGGCTTTTGCAAGGGTCTTTTTAACATGAGGGTTAAACTTAAAAAGGTTATTAATTGTGACGCCCAGGTATTTGATCTCCTTTACATAAGGGATTTCCTTGTTGTTTAGTCTCATCCGAATCATCCGGCACTCTTTAATGACTTTTTGAGAGCCTTTTCCACTCGCATTTCTTATGATCATAAACTTAGATTTCTCCTCGTTTATGGCTAGTCCCCAAGAGGCGTAGTATTTGTTAATAACAGTTAAGTGTCTTCTTAGGTAGGCCAACCCGGCCGCAGGGTCCTTTTCAGGAACAAGGATCGCCGTATCATCGGCATAAAGTATCGCCCTAGAATTCGAGTCATCATCATTTGGCAATTTATGCGGGAAATCGTACAGATAAAGATTGAATAATTTAGGGCCCAATATTGAGCCCTGCGGAACGCCAGACTTAACAGGGATGTCCCTTGATGCAGCGTCCCCTATGTTTACTCTAAGATGCCTGTCATTCAAAAAGGAGGATATGATTCTAGTTAGATACAGAGGAAGGTTATTAATTAAAAGTTTGAAAATTAGCCCCTTGTGCCAAACCGAGTCAAACGCCTTGCAGATGTCCAGGGACGTAAATATCAAAATTCTTTTAAGCCTAAGGACTTTTGTCACTTCGTTGTTTATAAAGATCAGCGCATGCTCGGTAGAGTGCTTGGCCTTAAAGCCGAATTGTTCGTTCGGAATTAGATTGTATTCCAGGCAGAAGGCGTCTAACTCAATGGCCAGAATCTTCTCGAACAACTTGCCAATGTTTGCCAACGATTGAATGGGCCGAAAGTGGTCAGGAGTGTAGGCCGTCGTGATTTTTGGTATTGGGATCAGTTTGGCGATCTTCCGATCGATCTGGGGAAGTATCCCAAGTTTATACAGTTATTAAAAATACATGTTAGAAAGTGTATGGCTATATTTGGCAGTTTCTTGATGACGTAGTTCGAGATATTATCCCAGCCTGCGGACTTTTTGCCGTTCAGTTCAGAGATAAGATTTTCTACAGTGGTTGGGTTGGTGAAAGGTTTACTAATGTTGTGACCTACAGAGGGGTTCTCGGAGGAGAAGTTCAAAATGGGACCCATTTCACGGAAACGTCTCAGCGAATAGTTATATTCCCTGGAAACCCAGTCCCTATTCGCAATGTTGAACTGGGGCTGCTTTTCCGAATATACATTTTCGAAGTGTGAGGCAAATGCCTCAGCTATCTCAAAGGGGGTCTCTAACGTAGAGCCATCAACTTGGATCGCCTTGATCTGATTAAACTTCCTTCTTCCGATAGTTCTATTAACCTCCGCAAACATCGTTGGGCCAGGTTTAATTTTCCGAATTCTTTTTTGGAACTCATTATTTATAAATGCCTTAATTTGTTCATCCACTATTTTAGATAAAAGTTTCACTCTGTTCTGCATGTTCCTCACGGCCTCATTAAATGTGAAGGCGTTCCTGTCAAGAATTCTCTTGAGGGACTGTTTCCATCTCTTTCTGGTAACTAGTAATTTTTTAAGCTCTACCGGAAGCTTGTCTCTAAATCTAATCTCCCCTTTGAGGGGGACGTGCTCTTCGAGCCCAGTATACACAAGTTCAGAAAAATTCTCAACGGCCGAGTCGATTTCGGCGATCCCAAGATTCCTGTCATCTGGGGGTAGTGCCCGCGTTAACCCTTCAGAGATCCTGACCTGAAAACCATCCCAATCGGCATCCTTAAAAGATCAGAAGGACGGAGGGTCACAGAGATTTATTTTCCAGTTTATAGGAATAACGAGTTCCACCACATAATGGTCCGAGAAGGACTGTTTTGTTTTACAGGTGAAGTCAGTACCCATTCCCGAGACTATGAAGAAGTCTAGGCAGCTCATTGAGCCTGGGTAAGTGGGCCCATTAGGGTTCATTATGAGGAAGTCCGTGTTATGCGAGTTAGTTACCAGCCACTCTTTAAGGTATTTTCCATTAAGGTTCGTAACGTTATTCATCCAGTCCGGGTGTTTAGCATTGAAGTCCCCACCCATAACTATACCATCGAAGTTACTCCGAACTGCCACTACGCCGTTCAAGAATCTTTGGAGGTCTGCTTTATTTTGGTTTATAGGAACGTAAATAGAAATAAAGAGTACTTTCAATCTGGGAGCATTGTCCACGTGAAGAGAGATTTCTACAGCTGTGTAGGGTATATTTATGTTTATAGAACGTTTGTTACATTGTATATTGTTTTTAATTATTATGGCTGTTCCTTGCCCCTGGTCGTTTCTGAGGGTATGAAATCCCTTGAACTCAAGCTTATGTCTGTTTTTTAGTTTTGTCTCCTGCACTAAGACTATGTCATAATTATTCTCACGAATAATATTTTCTAGTAGCCACCTTCTACTGAGAGCCACGAGAGATCCGACGTTGAGAGAAGCCACCCTAATTCCCTGAGCTGGCATCTGCACTTTGGCAGAGGTTAAACACAAAGCGAAGGTAAAGGCGTCTCCTCGTCTGTAAATCTCGAGCTGAACGGTAGGTAGGTAAAAAGTTTTTAATAGAATGAGTTAGGGTTTGAAAATCAATACCGTAAAGTTCTTCTGAAAGATCTAATACATCGATATAATCATTAGAACTTAAGTTCTTGTTAATATTAATATTATCTCCCTCTCTACGAGGGGGGGAACGACGAGGCTCAGTACCCAGATACCCACTGTCACTAAACTGCTCACGTGAACTAGTCCTCCTGCTTTCTTGGGCGCCTCCACCTCTGAGGGAGTCGGCGTATGAGATCCCGTTCCCCACATTGCTAGAACCGGCCTTCGGGTTTATTATTTTGTTAAACTTCGGGAAGTTAACTTGATTGAGGTTAAACGTTTCTGTCCTTTTTTTCTCTTGGATTTCTTTTCTTTTGTTCAGAAATTCAAGTTTTTTTTGGTACGATGGGCAACCCTTAAAGTTAGCGGGGTGACTTGAGCTCCCACAGTTTATGCATTGCGGGGGATCCTCGTCAGGTTTACTACATAGCCTAGGGCCGTGATCCTGATTACATTTCACGCATTTGTAATCAAAGTTACAGTTCACCGCGGAGTGACCGAACTCTTGGCAATTCTTAGATTGCAGAAAGGATGATCTTTTAAATTTTTCCCAGGAAACTCCAGAGGACAGGATATATCTAATTTTCGCTACTTCTAGCGTATCAACGTATGCTGGGAATTGGAAGACAAAAGCTTCCAGATCAATTCCATTTTTCAAAGTATATGGCGTTGAGAATTTTTTAATACTCAAGAATTTTATATTTGGGTGGTGTCTTTTCATGAAAATTGCCACCTCAGTGGGAGTGTAATTACCGTACAGGTTTTTACAAATGAGTGTGGTGACTTTCCTTTCCTTTGGAGTGAAGGTGTACGAGGGAATCTTATTTTCCTTTAAAACATTAAAAACTTTGCTATGTTCGCTAGGTTTTTTTAAAAAAAGTTTTACAGTTCCCCGCCTAGTGCGGTGAATTCTATGTGAACTATCCGGAATCAATTTAAAAATTAATTCATTAAGGGTTCTTATGTTCACTTCACGCCCCTCATTGGGGTCAATGAAAATTGCTGGGCAGTAGCCTTTTCGGTTCCCACCGTCACCATTTCCTACTTCCATCGAAACTGAGGTGTCTCGCACTTTCCCACCATCACTTTCGTCAACCTCGAGGTTAAAGCTATCATTTGTTTCTAATTTTTTGAATCTGTTACTAAATTCACTACTATTTAGACCTGACAATTTAGTTTTTTTTTTATCATTAAAGTTAGACTCAAAATTTCTACTACTACTAGTATAATCCTTTACGAATGAAAATAAAACACCTAACATCATTTATAAAGAAGCGTTACAGTGAAATGTCAACCTTGCATTATTCTACTTATGTAAATATTGCAACTGTCCTCAAGGCCAATCGGAACCATATTAGTGTTAGTAGTATCTAAGACTTAACACACATTTTTAATGTTGCCGATGTTCGTCTCAAGCCGAAATGAAAAAAACAGAGAGGAAATGTGTGTGTAAAGTATTTATCAGGTTTTTTTGGAGTACCAAATTGTACATTTTGGACTGCATGTTGGGCGCCAAATTCCCAAAAATTATGACATTATTGGCCCTTTTTTGCGAAAAACAATTTGGACGGCGCCATGAGGAATGTTCGCACAGCGCGTCAAATCCTCGGTATAGCGAAATCTACGGGAATGATTTTTAATATGTTTGGCTAGGTGTCTATTGTAGGTAACTCTAAATTTTTATATGTAGGTATCCAAAATCAATTTGTGCAGATTTGTTATTTTTTTTACTATTCCTGTTTCATACCATGAGCTATGAACACATAATTTTTTTTATTAAGAGGCGTTGCAACGCACGAGTTATATTATATCGCCGATGACCGGAGTTATCAAAAAAACCACCAGGAAAAGAACTGAAAAATCAAATTAATAAAAACACTAATTCTTTTACAACTTTGAAAAACTTTATTTAATGAACCGAAATATATGTATATACGAGTTTACATGGGACGACCGCTTTAAGTTAAGTTTTACGACAGACTGACTTCATTTAATTTTCAGTCGTCAAATTCTATAATCAATTCAAGTTCCACAGGATGCTAGAGTAAGCATTTTTCTTGATAAAGTGCAGCAGAAATATGATACTTGCACTTTATCAACTAAGAATGCAAGAATTCTATCTATCTATCTATCTATGTGCCCCTTAATCCCTCGTGGGACATAGGGCGGAAACAGTTGCCCTCCAGCGGACTCTGTTTTGCGCGACAGCTCTTAGCTCTGACCAGGATCTCCCAGTAGTTGCGGCCTCTGCTAGTAGGGTTCTCCTCCACGTTGTTCTAGGTCTTCCAACTCGACGGGATCCTTGCGGGTTCCAGTCAAGGGCCTGTTTGGCTAGATTTTCGTTATCGCGTCGCAAGGTGTGGCCAACCCAATTCCATTTCCTTCGCCTGATTTGGTCGTCTATCCTTTCTTGGCCGGCACGGCGCCATAGCTCTTCATTCGAAATTCTATCTTGCCAGCGGATTTTTAGGATACGACGTAGGCATCTGTTTATGAAGACTTGTAGGCGCCCTGTGATGAATTGGGTGACTTTCCATGTTTCGCAACCGTATAAAAGAACTGCCTTAACGTTGGAGTTGAACAGCCGCAATTTGGTGTTGGTTGAGATCTCCGTTGATCTCCATATGCGGAACAAGCATGCATATGCGCTTCGTGCTTTATTTATTCTGGAACTGACATCTTCTTCTGCACCGCCATTTTCGGTAATAATACTACCGAGGTAGCAGAATTTATCTACCAGTTCCACGTCACGGCTATTCAGCGCAGTTCGTTCAAGTGTGTTTGCATTTATCCGCATTTCTTTGGTTTTATTCGGATTCAGCCTTAAGCCTGCTAGACTACTTTCTGTGGCCAAATTGTTTAACATGTTTTTTAGCTCCTGATGTCTGTGGGCCAGCAAACAGATATCATCTGCGTAGTCGAGGTCCTTAAGGCGATCTAGCAAACCCCACTGTATGCCGCCTGTTCTACTATCTAGAGCGCCAACAAGAATGTCATTTATTACTATAAGAAATAGTAATGGGGATAGTAAGCATCCTTGTCGTACTCCTGAACTCACCTCAAAGCTGTCGGATAATTTTCCGTTACGGAGAACTCTGCATTTGGAATTGTTGTATAGGGCTTTTATCAATTCTATTATCTTATCCGGCAGTCCACGTCGCCGTAATGCCTGCCATATAAAGCTCCTATTAACCGAGTCGAACGCTTTCTCATAATCTACGAAAGCAAGGTAAAGGGGGGATCGGAATTCAGTAGACTGTTCCACTATTATTCTTAAGGGGTTGATGTGATCTATACATGAACGGCCCTTCCTGAATCCGGCCTGCTGCCTTCTAAGCGTTTGATCTACTGCCTCTCTTATTCTTGATAGTATAGTGTGGGACAAGATTTTACCCACAGTAGATAATAGACAGATGCCTCTCCAGTTGTCGCATATTGTTAGATCCCCCTTTTTGGGTATTTTGACTATGATACCTTCCGTCCAATCCTCCGGAAAGGTACAGGTGTTCCATGCTAATTCGAGGATTGGCTGAAGCGCATCTGCTATGAGGCTTGAGTCGGCTTTCAACAATTCTGGCGGGATGCCATCTTTTCCAGCTGCTTTACCATTGGCCATCGCATGAATTGCGGTTACTATTTCCGTCTTGGATGGGGCCCGGCAAAAGGCAATTCTTGTTACCAAGACATTGGTCTGGATTTTGGCGGAATGCAAAAGGTGTCCGGTTGATCCGGTGGCACCGCGACTTCCTGCGAATCACGTTGTGGGGTCAGATGTATAACTCCTCCCCGCTTTAAGTCAGAAGTCTCCGACTTCAAATTGATAATATGAATTCTTTCTTTTTTAATTTTCCATAATACATACAAAATTACACATAAACAACAAATAATCATCATCGTAAAAATGCTTACACTGGCTCCGTACATAATGGTCTTGTGAAACTTAAGTTCCTGAATTTCTTCTGTATTATTCATATTTTCCAAAATTATTTTATCAAAATTTATGGGTTTTATATATACGTCCTTAACACTTTTAGTTGGATAGCATAATTTCTCTGAAAATAGAACCTTTTTATTATAAAATTTCTTGTCCTTTATTCCCAAGCTACAATTATTAAAGTTTACTAGGTAATTTCCAGTTAAATTAAATTTTCTTTTATCACAATTTTGCCAAATAGGTTCATTATACATGTTCTTTAACAATATTGTTTCATCATCTATTTCCTCTATACTGGTTATGTTATTATATACTAAGGAACATTTATTTTGGAAAATACAATGGCTACTTAATTTCAAGTCCTTAGTGTCTTTTTCATATTGGTAATATTTTTCTTTAATTTCAACAATCAATTCTTCTTGTTCTATAATTTCTAGCTTTTCTGAATTTGGAATTGATTTTATTATTTGAACTTCAACTACAACATAGCTTTTTGGAATTTTAATAGCAAATATAAGAAATTGATCTTTATACTCCATAATTCCTGCTTTTAACAATCTTAGTTTATAAAAATCTATATCATATGACTCTATTTCTTCTAACGTTAGCATACTTGGGTGTATTACATTATTTTTGGTTGCCATTATATTATCTAGTATTTGATTGATTTTATTCTCAAAATATCGTAACTTAGTTTCTTGATCTAAAAATACAATTTTATAATCTACTTCTCTTAACTCTTCAATTGTGGAGTTAAACATACCTACCTAAAATTTTGTTTCGATCATTCTCTATTATTGTGCTTAGGTCGGATAAAGTTTTGTTGAAGTGTTCATTAATTTTTATTTGTTTGTTCAGGTTCTGTATCGCTTTGTGACCGTTTTCGTCAACCGTTCGTAAGTGTTCAAGTATTTCTTGTCTGTCCACGTCATCCATCGTACCAAATAACCATTTGCTAGCTGTTCCTACAATGTTTATAAGACCTCTTCTGTATCTTCTCTTTTCTTGTTGTTTGGGGTTTTTAATTATTCGGTTTATTCTAACTTAATTTTTGTTTCAAAAGCTTGCCTATCTTCTAACCTTAAATAACCTACATTATGTTCTATTTGGTTTAATATTAACGCCATTTCCAGTGTATTTACGATGTGTAAAATTGTATCAGTTTCGTTGCATATTTCGACTTGATGGAGTTTTATTCTGGTATATCCATTTTCCTCGAATATTGGTTGTACCTGCAGTACCCCTTGTGCTGCCCCTATCATCATTAATGTTATTGTTGTCACCTAAAAATTTATACGGTCTTTTAATATTACGTACATATATGTACATCTTTTAATGGGAATTTTCTGAAATATGGCTGATCTTTGTGTCTTAACCTTTTATAATTTTTAATATACCCTACTTGTCTTTTTTCGATATACTTTTCTCTATTTTTATTTATTTTCTGAATATATTGGACTTTCTTCTTATTTACGGTAGGTGTAAACCTAGCATCTTCAGTTCCTCTTTTAGTGGTATTATTTGATTTGCCCAGTTAAGCCTGGTTGCAGTACACGTTGTTCTTCTGCAGACATGTAATGATTCCAGCTTGACTTCTGAGATAATTGCCCCAGCTGCTTGGCACCATGCTTTTAGGACGTTAAGTGCTGTTTGTAGTGTATTTTCTACCGTTTAGGTCTCACCGGAAGCGTAAAGAACTACGTTGTCTGCGTATAAGTGAAAAAAGAGATTGCGCACTTGTGTTAGTGCTGAAGAGAGTTTATGAATATACGTGTTGAATAGGGTTACCGATAATGGCGACCCTTGCGGTGTTCCACTTGCTAGGTGTAGGACATTGGAAGCAAAACCTATATTTCGAACCATGATTTTACGGTTTGTGAGGAATGAGTTGACTGTCTTTACAAAGTTGTAACCTGCATTCCATTCGATGAGCTGGTGCACAACGACTTTCTTTTGAAGTCTGTCATATGCTTTCTCCAGATCTGCTGAAAGCAATATGCTATGTTCTCTCCGTCCGATGGCGCAGGCCAGGTTGTGCTCAGTTTCCCGGGAGAGTGACAGTGTTCCCCTGCCAGGTCTGTAGCCGACAACCCCGTCTGTGAGCCTTCGTTCTAGGAGCCAACTTAGCCTATTGCTGAGGATTTTTTCAAGGACTTTGGAAGATGTTGGAAAGAGGGATATTGGTCTGATTTTGGTGGTGGGGACAATTTTGTTCGGTACTTTAGGGATGGGACGAATCTCTGTCAATTTCCAGGCCTGTGGAAATATGCCCGAGCTCAGCACCTTATTATAGAGCCTAGTTAGCCTCTGCAAATAGAGTGATGGGGCGTTTCTCATCATTCCATAAGTTATTTTGTCTAGGCCCGGTGTTGAACCTTTGTAAGAGTCCAATACATCTTCTTAAGGTTATCTGTTTGTCCAGGGCGGAGGGGGAAGATTATGGAGAGTCTCCAGCGATTTCTAAAACTTTAAACGTTTCACTTTTTCTTTTACGCGAAAATCTGTAATTTCTGTTAAATAAATCATGGGCAAACTAAATTCATTTTGAATTTCCACACAAAAGTCATTTGAATCAAATTTTGAGTCATTCTCAGAAATTATTAGTGCATGTTCAAATCTATGAATTTCTTGTAATCTCTCTGTTAATTCAATTAAATCCTTTTTTGCCGCATTAACACTAAATTGAGATATCAATAAAAACAAACCACTACATAACATTTCTATTCCATTCAGAAGCCGGATGGAATAAATATAGCTCCTTGAGGACAAAATAACAACCTTGATTAAGATATCCTACTGCGCTCTAGCCTGGAACACCAGTAAATAAGCAAATATTTATTCAGTGTGATTTATTGTTCACACACAGATTACAAACAGTGTAAGTTGTCTGTGAACGTCCTACAAAGGTTTGGGATATCGGTCACTTTGTAGATTTACAACAAAATTCGATGTAGCTGCTCTTGAATTATTGGTGACAAATCTACCTTTTGGCAAATAACAAACATAATTAATTATTATACACAAAATATGCAACAACTTTCAGCATTTTTTTTTCTGAGATAACGCAAAATATTTATTATAATCTCTCTCTATGACAAAATTGTTTCCATTCAAATATTTTGTAGATATTATTTTGGGGTATCGTAAACTGTCAATCTGTATATTCTGTTAGTCTATGTGAAAAAAGAAAATAATGTTTGAGTCTGGTGAGCTCTAAACGATCTGGATTCGAGAATATTTAGCCATGTATCAAATACTAGCTGGAATCCGACGCGCCTCGCTGCTTCCTTCGGAGAGAATTAAAGGAAGTAGTAAACTAGTTGGGATGTGGGTTTGACCCTTTCGGGTCTTCCCACGAAGATGAATGTTGAATATTATTAATAGATATTTTAATAATAAATGAACAATATTACCAACAAATTGTAAAAAAAAAAATTCCACCAAAGTCATGCATCTGGTTCTTCAAACTAACACAACTCCCTATACCCAGTGGCGTAGGAACCGGGGGTTTTGGGGACAACCCCCCCCCCCCCCTGAAACGCATTTTGTATGAAGAAAATTCATCTTGAACATTTATAATATCACTAGCTGGGACCCTTTATGTCTCGCTGCACCCATAAGCCAATAATAGGCAATAGATATGAAGATGGGTATATGAATTTTACACAGATGAAGTGCTTCAAACAATGGGTACATGGGTGTTGAAACGGCCGCCATGCGTCTCGGTATATTGAGTACACCACGTTGCTTCTTGTATTCTACTTATCATACCCTTTCATTTGATACCTATGTTGAGGGGTTGTGAAGAAAGTGGTAATCCGCCCTCTTGACACGGCCGCCAGGGAGCTAACGGTATATTGAGTATACTATATTCCCTCCTGCTTCCTTTAGTTCCTGTTTCCCAGGCCAGCAAACTAAGACTGGCCGGTCTCGTAGTGAGGACGGAGGACACCAAGCGGCTTATGGTATCAGAAATTTCGGGGAAATATAGCAGTAGGTAGGCCCAAGAGAACAACAGAGCCTAAACATTCGAAACTGCAGACATGCTGCAAGGGACCATTAAAGTTGCCGAAATGTCCTAGACGAAGCCATGTCTGTAGCGCCATTGGATAGATCTAGTCTTAGGTTTTCCTGATTAAGACTTCGGTCTTAGCAGCTGAAAATGTCTTGCCTGTGAACAGATTTAATGATTTCCTCTTCCATTGATGTGGGAGTGACAATTAACTCTTCCCCTGGATTTTTAAATAAAAAGTCATGTTTTGTCTCTTCATTAGCGGAGGTCTTTAATATCTCTTAAATATTGGTCTTTCTTCTGTGCTTGTTTAATTAGGTAAGTTAACCTATCGACAATTGGTATTGCAATTCAGCAACGAAAGAAATGTTTCACCCTTAAAGCGTTTAATGGATTGGCAAAGTAGTGAAACTTGAGAAAAGCGGCTGAACGGGCATGCTCTTTTGAATATTTACAGGGAATTCGATGTAACGGCTAAGGAAGTAATCAACAAATTTGCCGAAAGCATAGAAACAACTATTCCCCATTGCTTTGGAACCATTGATCATATATGTCAATAGCTAATAAACTGAATTCCTCTAAAACACTTCTCTTCTTATTACTATTAAAACATAGCTAAAAGTTATCTTAATTTTGAAAGATAATGTTAAAAGGTCAAGACTCGACTTATAACTATTTTACTTTGAGGTGGTGTAGGAACTAAGGAGAAAGCCCTCTTTCAGTTTGCCCCTCATTTGCCACATTGAGTTCTCATGACGATCCTACGGGGAAATCTCACTTTCGGCATGCCAATAATGCAGTCCACTTTTTGAATACTAATCAGGTAAGGTTTAAAAAGCTTAGGGTACACAGTTATAAATTATTAATAGCTCTAATGACCAGTTTCTCAATCAACAAAAATCGGCTGAAAAGGTCGTTTTTGGAGTAGATTTTTCTTGGTTGACTGTTGGCTCGTATGATACTGGCCTAAAAGCGGCCGCTTTGCTGCAAGTCTAGTCGTACGGCCTGACGAGTCGTTTGAGTTGAAGAAAGAGCCAATTTAGTCATATACATAAATTATATGAAAATCTTTCCTGATCATACTTTCGTTAATACGCTTCGAACGGCACCTCAATGAAGTCGATATCATTGTTAGTTCGCGCGATATCGCGCAGGTACAAAAATCACATATGTCGTAGAAACAAAAACACGGCCCGACTGAATTTTATGAAAATCTTTTAAGATCATATTTCCGTTAATACGGTTCGAAAGTCACCTCAACGAAGTCGTTATCTTTTTTGGATCGCGCGATATCGTGCAGGAAAATATGACCACATACGTAAGCACACATACACATACTTCTCAAATTTTTGCTTAAAATGCTATTGGCAACTTGAAAAACGAAAATACGTTGAAAATTTTGATTTCGATTTTTGGACCGATTACAATAACTTCCCTATACTGGGAAGTTAAAAATATTCGAACAAAGAAGAAGTTGTTGCGTTAATCCTCGGTTGGTTACCCGAAGTGGAACGCAAAATACCCAAAATTTAAAAACAACTCTGATTCCCCGATCAAACCTTCAGTACCCTACGAAGACGGTACCCTGGGTTTCAAAAACGGGACTGGCTCACTAGAGAGGTCGTCCATCAGGACGGACGGGACCATCGTCGGCTATTCTGCCATTTGTATACCTTTTAGCCAGTCATCCTATAAAATGAGTGAGAGCAGAATAACCCAAACCTACCTCTTTATCCACTGAAACTCAAATGTCCTTGTCATCAAAATAAATACTCAAATCAAATGTTAAAAATTCAAATATTGTGAACTCAATTATTATCAACTCAAATTTATATTGACAAAATTAGCAAGGGGAAAAAATTAAATTAAAAAAAAAACCGAACAGTATGAAAAATCCCGCCTGGTACCATGACGTTATTTCTCGCTTCAAAATTTCCACAACCTGGTGACTATAGGAATGAATGAAACATTGAGAAAAGAATTAGAATTAGTAGAATTTAACTCTGCGGTCTTTTTCTGGAGCTCGTCAAAAAGTTGCCATGATCTAGCCAGCTACATGGCTAACTAAACTAAAAATAAACACAAAATCTCAGCTAATAATTTATTTGCTCACTGATATTGAAAAATTTCTTGTTTAAACAAAACAATTTCTAAAATAAAACAAACAATACCAAGAAAATCACCAAAGAGATATATTAAAAGAATTAGCTTCATATGATCTACGCGTAATATTTCAAACTCTTTTCGTTCATCTCGAAATATTTTCAAAAGCCCAGCTTTCAACCCATCATGAAAGGCGAATTGTTCACAACTACTAAAGTATCCATTTTCTTGTAGGCTGAGTATGTGATAGTCAAAAGCCTGTAAAAGCGGCGAATTCGGCGGTAGAGGAAACCTCATCAACATTTCGGAGGAACACAAGTTGGTTTTTCTAAATGTTGGTCGAGTTAAGACTCTCTGCTGTTCAAGCAAAATTGTTGTAGGGGATTGTGTCGCTAAGTAGGCAAATGACTTGTTAAGCTTGCCTATATTTTCAAACCATAGTTTATCCTCCATTGGAAAAGTAATATTCATGATGTCATCAAAAATATTGTCAGTCACAATTGCATCGAACCAGCTTTCTAGAATTGCAACTTTGAAACCACTTTTTCGTAGGTCTGCTTTAGTTTGGATTTCGGGCTCATACCACGTTGATGTAAGGAAGCTTGACATGAAAGATAAATACATATTGGATATTAGAAAGCCCATAAATACTGATAATAAAAAAAATATAGTCCATCCTTTTCCTGAGTTGAAATTCGTTTCGGATATCGCATTATAAAGCACACACTTAACAATGTCCAACAGTAGTCGCCCAAATTCGAACTTCCGTCCTATCATGACTGATGTCAGATATCCTAATGTTGTGGCGTATATGATGAAACAGAAAATTCCAATCCAAGTAGACTGTGAAAATGGTTGGGTTACATATAGATAATGTGGTAACTGCTTTGAAGTTGGTACCAATATGCAATTTTGTCGAAACCACCCTGGATAAACTAATGATATACCATACGTATAAAGGGTATGGTTTTTTTCGAGGACGTCTGTTATCTCGTAAGCAGTCAAATCAACTTGTTTATATTTTAAAATTTCGAGCCTTTCTGGCATACCCGAAAACTCCTTTTTAATCCCTTCAAAAGTTGCGTTATGTTTTATAATGAACATTAAAACAATATTTATTAAGATTCCGGTAAGAACTTCTTCGCCCTTTTCATTTTGATATATTAAAACACGTGGTGGACTGTATTCATATCGAGTTTTAAGATGATATCCCTTCATATCCTTTAGCTTGTCTCTGTATAAATATGTTTTAGGAGAATCAGTTACGTCTTCGATTTTCATAACAGGAAAAGGATCGAATGTGTACAGCTTTCTTGTTTTGGCAATCATTACAACAACATTTAAGAAATCATTCTTCCAAAACCATTCAAAAACTCCCAACAAGTCACTATTCTTCGTGTCTGCTGTAAAGACAACCAAAATTTTCGTACTGTGGGTTTGATTTAAGACTTCATTTGCGATTTCCAAAACTGAAAAGGTTTCACTTTGAATAAACAGAAAACACATGAAATTATTATTGAAAATATCTTTTACGAGAAAATCTACCACTTTTGTTAAAACGATTATGGGCAAATGTACTTCATTTTGAATTCTCAAAGAAAAAACGCTTAGATCAAATCTGGAAAAATTCTCCGTAATAATTAGTGCGTGTTCATATTTGTGAAGTTTTTGCAAACGCTCAGTTAATTCACTCAAATCTTCTGTAATCGTGCTACCGCAAACACTATGTGAACGTAGAAGCAAAAGCAAAACACCATACAGCATTGTTATTCTACTTTACGGTCTACTGACAAGTGAGCAATGTATACCACAATAGCTACTTTGATAAATAGCATATGTACTTAGAAGACTCCAGTAATAAAATAAATATCGATCAAAAAGGAATCATTTCTTAGTTTCATTCCACATAAATAAAGTTTATAAGTGCACATTAATCAATCGTGAAAGGGTTCTAATTAAAGTTTAAGAAAATAACACCACTTGTAGGCAATTTACAAGTAGTCCTAATTACTAAAAAATGAAATAAATATTACTTATTGATTTTTTAATTCCAACAAGATTTAGATTTAGGAAAGTTCAGGTCTACTATTAATCATTAGAAATTTCATTCACATTTCTAAACATCTAAAAATTTATTTGGGAAAATCTTTACATAAATAGCACAAGCATGATCTGTTTATGTAGCTAGACAGTTTGCCAAATACTCTCTCATCTCCAAGCGTAGTGTTTTTTAGAACCACGTGCTTTTGAATTTACAAGTTTTGATCAAAAATTCATTTTTGCTACCTTAAACCCCCGCAGATACCAATTTTCATTAGAATCGGAATGAAATTTGAGGTTTACAGCAAATATTCAACGACGCTCTTCATGACAGTCCCATCTAGGAGTGGCCTTAGAAAGTAATAGGATGGCCTATGTTCTTTCTTTTAATATAAATATGAAAAGGTTAAAGATCGGTTGCACGGTGTAATAGCCTATTGCGACCAAGATGGAAAATTTTGAAGCTATTCTCGATAAGCAGTAAAGAATTGCTTCCACATTGTATCCTTTGGAAGGTGTTAGGAAGATTTTAGTTTTCTGTTCAACAGAAAAATTTTTTTCAAGTATGCCCACATGGAGACTATACAAGAAGTATAAACTTTTATGGGAAAAATAACCGGAAATGGATTGGTAGCAAAAACTAAACTTCTAGTTTATTTTTGGCCACAGATGTGGCCTAAAGCTGACGTGCCCCACATGAAGTAAATTGAATTTTACCCATTTCGACGATTTTTTCAAAATTAAGTTAGTCGAAATGGAGCAATGCAAAAAAAATCACTGGAAATTAATAAAAATTCATTGGAAAATCCATAAATTGGTTAACTACGAAAAATCACATTTTGATATAAATCCAATGTAGAAGCTGATTTTTAAAGTTAGGCGCAAGCATAAAATATCTCAGTAGTTAACGAACTTGAAAGAATCGGGATGAATATAATCGGCCATATTTTTTGGGGTACATGTGACTGTGGCCAGGGCTGCACTGAGAATGAATTAAGGACCGGGATATTGAAAAATTTTCGTCCCTTTTCAATACATTTTGTTTTAACAATCAAGTCAAGTTCTTTTTTGCTTTTAAAAACTATTCATTTTATCTTTAACAATAGCTACGCTTTTTGTTCAATATATGAGGTTAATGAAAGTAAAATTACCACATATTTTTATAATATAATATTAAATCTTTTCATTTATTGTGTAATATACAGGGTGTATTTCTTAAGTTTACAAACCGCCCGGCTTTAAACAAACAAAAAATCGTATGGGTAGGGGGAATCGTAACGGTTTAGTCGGTAGGGCACGATGAAATTTTTTCTTGAGTTTTACACCTCACCTTCTATATTTATTGCCGTACATTTGGAACACCTACGTAAGTAGAATACTGTCACCTATCTAAATATGTAAAAATTATGGTTCCAACCTACCAAATACCAGGGTTAAGATACGCCAAATTAAAAATTGAGGGGTAAAACCGACTAGTATACCGTAACGGAAAATTTTATAACGCCGAGACTGCCGTATTATCGTAATATTTGTCTTGAGATGAGTAACGGGTTTGCGAGTTACGTGAAGAATTGAGTTAAGAGCTTAGTTACGAGTTGAGGAGTTGAGCCAAGGGTTGAGTTTGGAAAAGGCGAGCTGACCGAAATTGAGTTAAGAGAACGTGAGAGTTGAGTTAACAGTTGAGTTTAAATTAGTTGAGTTAAAAGTTGGTTTGAGAGCTGCACTAACAGTTTGGTTAAGAATTGACTTTAGAATTGAGTTAACAGAAGAATTAAGCGTTAAGTTGAGTTTAAATAAGTGGAGTTGAGTTAAGAGTTGGATTAAAAGTTGAGTTAATAGTATAGATGAGTTGCGTTGCGTTAAGACATAGGTAAAAATTTAGAAAAGAGTTAAGTTCAGTAGACTTTAGTCGATTTTTAGGGGTTGAGTTAAGAATTGTGTTAACAGTTTTGTTGAGTTATTTTCAGATAAGTGTTGAGTTAAGTAAAATAGAAAAATTTAAACGGGAAAATGTTAGAGCTGTGGGAGTTGCGATATATCAAAATAAAATATACCCCGAATCATTACGCTGAATATGGAACTTACAATACAGGTGAACTTTATGTTACCTAAGCAGCTATTTGTGATATACTATATGTCCTTCTCAAATTTAACTGGAAGATGGGAATGAGAGTTTTTTATGGTTGTTGTGTATATAGGTATGTATATCAAAAAATCACAAAACTCATCAAATCACAGACGGTTACTTATACAGGGTGTACCATTGAAAATGTCGAAACGCCTGGCTGTGGATAGGTCTAGGATAGACAAACAAAAAATCACATGGGTGTGGGAGAGAGGGAGTCGTAACGCTTTAGACGCTAGGGCGTTTTGATTTTTTTGGTAGAAGTTTACATATGCTTATTTAGTACTTTTCGGCAAAACTCAGATGGAAAAGTACTAATAAACGGACGAAATACATAGAGCCAATTTCAACATTAAAATTGCTTATAACTTCAAAACTAGAGGCCGTGGCGAAAACGTTGCCATTCATAGGAAATTGTCCAAGCTTTCCAATTTTGTAAAAAAAAATATTGATTAACTACGTATTTTTTGGAGAAAAAGGTGGTTGAAGTTGAAATTTCAGTCAAAAAAAACAACGAAATTACGACTAATAACTCTCGCAGTTGGTGGGTTGAAACCTTAACTTTTACAGTTTTAGATAGTTGAGAGTGTTCTGCGTAGAGTTCTGCCTTATTCATGACAATATCTAATAGGGTTACAAAAATACAGGGTAATATGTAAACCTCTACCAAAAAGAATTTCAAAACGCCCTAGCGGTAAACTGTTACGCACCTCCCCTTCGGCCAGTACGATTTTTCGTTCGTCTATCCAAGACCTATCCACAGCCAGGAGTTTCGACATTTTCACTGATACACTCTGTAGATGGCGGATCCAAGATGACTGTCGTCGTTTGTATTTGTCATCTCCGACCCCCGACATGGTATCAAATGAAAGTGCATGACAGGTAGAATAGAATCAGCGGTGTAGCGTCATTGCAAATTCAAAATGGCGGCCAACACAAATAGTGGAAGACATATAATAGACTAAAAAACAGAGAATAATAGGCTAAAAAGGAGAAAATATAATTTATGTAATAATTGCTTTTCAAGAGTAAACTGGAGTCACGCATTGGAGTTGACACGTATTTATTGCATTTTTTTATTTACAAATGTAGGCTACTGTAAAACAACATTTAACGAGTAAACCTAGTATAAAAAAACAAAATTAGAAATGTACTATAATTTATTATTTTCTCAAATTAGTCACAAAACTTGAATTACATTTTTATACGGTGAAACAATCTCGACAAAAAAACACAAAAACCCAAGAAAATTCCCAAAAAGATAGGTTAAAAATATTAGTTGCAAATGTGTTAAAGTAATATTTTCAAACTATTTTCGTTCATCTCGGAATATTTTCAAAATACCAGCTTTCAGTCCATCCTGAAAGGCAACCCGATCACAAATACTAAAATAACCATTTTCCTGTAGGCTTAATATGTGGTCATCAAAAGCCAGCAAAAGTGGTGAATTTAGAGGTAAAGGGAATCCCAATAACATTTTGTGGGAGCAGATTTTTATTTTTCTTAAAATTGGCCGTGCCAACACTCGCTGTTGCTCAAACAAATTCCTAGCATAGGAGCTTACCGCTAAATAACCAACAGATCTGTTTAACTTGAATATGCTCTGAAAAAATAATGCCTCGTCCATTGGAAACATAATATCCTCGAAGCCTCTCAAAAAATCCGTAGAATTTATAGTTTCATTATAGATGTTTCCAATAAATGTAATTTTCAAACCACTTTTCCGTAGATCGTCTTTAGTGTGAATTTCGGACTCATAGGATGTGGTTGTAAGAAACGATGCCAAGAAGGCTAAATACATATTGGATATTATAAAGCCCATAAATAATGATAGTCCAAAGAATATAGTCCATGCTTTTCCTAAGTTGAAATTTGTTTCAGATATCGCAAAATAAAGAACACACTTAATAATGTCGATCATCAGTTGCCCAAATTCGAATTTCCTTTTCAACTTTGCTGTAAGATATCCAAATGTTGTGCCGTACATTATGAAACAGAAAATACACACCCAAGTTAGTTTCGTAAATGGTTGGATTATATATATACATAATGTGGCAATTGTTCTGCAGTTGGAACCAATATGCAGCTCTGATCAAATCGATGTGGATAAGATACTAATACATCATATGATTTGACGGGACTGCTCTTATTTATTCGATTTGGTAAACAAAAAACGACGAAGTCAGTTTCCTTGTTTTTCAAAACTCCCAATCTTTCTGATACATTCGACAACTTTTTGTTGCATTGTGCTTTTCGATAAACATTAAAATAGCATTTGTTAAAGTTCCAGTGAGGACCTGTTGACCTTTTTCAATTTCATAGATTATAACAGCTGGGGGATTATGTGCATATCGGACTTTAAGATGATATCCTTTCATATCTTTCAGTTTATCTCTGTACAAGTATGTTTTAGGAGCGTCAGTAACATCTTCAATTTTTAAATCAGGAAACGGATCGAATGTGAACAACTTTCGTGTCCTGGCAATCATTGCAACAACATTTAGGAAATTATTTTTCCAAAACCATTTAAAAACTCCAAACAAGTCACTTTCTTTCGTTTCTGCTGTGGGAACAACCAAAATTTTCGTACCATGAATTCGATTTAAAACATCATTCGCGATTTCTAAAACTGGAAATGTTTCACGAATTTGAATAACCACAAAACAGATAAAATTATTTATAAAATTATTTTTTACGATAAAAACTAGAAAATTTGTTAAAACAATCATAGGCAAACTAATTTCGTTTTGAATTTCCAAACAAAAATCGTTGATGTCAAATTCTGAATCATTCGCAGAAATGATTAGTGCGTATTCAAAATTATGGATTTTTTGTAAACGCATAGTTAATTTAATTAAATCATTTTTTACCGTGTTACTATAAACACAAAGTGGACATATGAGCAAAAATATGACAACATACAACATTGTTATCCTACTTCACGTTCTACTGTACAATTGCCTATAGGCCTGCAGCGAATCCCCAAAAAGTGCTCTAGAAATGAAAAAAGTGATGGAAATGAGATAACCGGTTGAGACTAATTGCAATCGATAGAGGATGGAAAAATGCATCTACAGTTGATTTTGGCCGAAGTTTGGACATGGCCAACATATAAAAAAATCATGAAAATGCCTTTTTTCGTAAGCGCGGTTTGAACGAAATTTTCACTTTATCTCGCCATATCTCAGTTGATATTGCAGATATCAATTTCAAATTTTAACATAGTCTAGTTTGACTAATTCCCTAAGTATAAAACTTTAACCGAACTGGTTACATCATTTAAAAACAAAATGGCGAATGTTTAAAAAATTTCCAACAGATTCGTGAGACTTATTTTTCTAATCAAAAAGTTGTGTTATAGATTTTTGAAATTCGCTTTTTTGGCTATTGTACATTGTAGCCAAATACTTAAGGCAGTTTTCTGTAAATTTTCAGGTCAAAATGTCCTCCGGTTCAAAAGAAGCAAGTGCACCATTCGCACCTATGAAAGCGCCCCCCTGAGTGGGAGATCCGGCTGCAGATGCTGCCGAAATTGTAAGAAATATGACATAAAGATTACAGCCCTTGAAGAAACCAAATGAATCCACAGGAGTATAGTGGATCTAAAAACCCACACGGTACTCTCCTGTGGATCATCGCATGGAAGAAGAGTGTTCGGAGTAGCATTCATCATAGAGAAGGAAATCAAATCAATGTTTCTGGACTTCAAGCCAGTAAGCAATAGAATATGCACCCTTCGCATTAAAACAAGGCTACATAACATTAGTCCTATAAACACCCGCGTGCCCACAGAAGAGAAGACGTATGAGGAGAAAGAGGAATTCTACCAAGAGCTAACAAACACCATCAGGTTAATACCGTCAAACGACATTAAAATAGTGATTGGAGATATGAATGCCAAAGTAGGAAATGAAGAGGAGTTCCTAGGAGTCATAGGAAAGCATAGCCTACAAATCGTTACCAATGACAATGGTAATAGATTGATCGATCTCGCAAGCTCAAACTCAACGGTAGTAAATTCAACAATGTTCCCGCACAAAAATATTCATAAGATGACGTGGCAGTCACCAGACGGGGTAACAAATAATCAAATAGACCACGTCCTTATCGAGAGACGCCACGAGTATACTGGATCTGAGAACTATGAGAGAAGCGTGCTGTGGCTCGGACCACTATCTAGTCAAGGTGAAATTTAGAGCCGGATAACGATCAAAACTCACAAAGCGCAAATATAACTGCGGTAGGATGTAGATAAGCTAAAACTGGAAGAAATAACAGATGCCTACGAGCATGCTATCGTAAACTTGAAAGAGGTAGATGAACAGCCCAACATCAACGACAAATAGGAGCAAATCAAAAGCTGCATAAAGGGGTAGCAGAAGAGGCACTAAGGTGGGTCCCCAGACAAACTAGAATTTTGATTTTACCAGGACTGTAGAGCCGCAATTGAAGAAAGAAACCGGAGCCACCGAGGGTACATCGCATGGGCAACAAGAGAAAGGATGGAAGTCTTCAAGGAAAAAAGGAAAATCACTGACAAGCTTTGCAGAAAGAAGAAGACTGTATATCTAAACAGCAGGATCTTGCAGATACAGGAAGACTTCAATGAAGGGAGAATTAGACAAGTGTACAAAGGAACTCGCCACATCACCAATAAGTTTCAGCCAAGAACGAACATCTGAAAGACAAAAGACGTAGATGGAAACTTATTAGCAGATTATGATAGGATAAAAGAAAGGTGGAGAGAGTATTTTCAGAACCAATTAAATCCTATCCCAATACTAAACGAGAATGCACAGACAGAAGCATTTGTAATTCCCCAAGATAACATCTCAATTGATCCACCAACACTGGATGAGTTGCGGGAAGCAGCAACAATGCAAAACAGCAACAAGTCGGCAGGCGCCGATGGAATAGCAGCTTAGCTGCTAAAGAAAAGAGGACCACAACTATTACGAACCTTACACGAACTCATATGCACCATCTGGGAGGAAGAAGTTATACCAGATGACTGGAATAAAGCCATGTCCAATATGGATCATTCCATGTCAAACCGAACGCTTATATTAATTGATGATTCCGATTTTTTTGAAATTTGGCAGGCATATTCTACACATGAAATAATGAAAAGGTGTCTCGCGAAAAAAATTAGGGATTTTTTTTTCAGAAGATATAGATGGTTGTAAGTTGTAATAAATTTCAAAAAACGACGCTCGGCCGACCTTTCAAATTACTGTATCGTCGAAACCATTAGTCGTACAAAAAAATGAAACAGATCGATTTTGAAGATATCGAGTCACTCTATGTAGTGGTATAAAAAAAATTTGAGTTTGTTATTAATAAATTATTATTAATTTGTTTATAAAGTTTCATTACCACTTTTCGTCTTCAACTCACCAACTTAAAATTTTAAAAAAAATATCATCGTGTTCCGCTTTCAATTCTAAGGAAACAGTGAAAATTTGAAAATGGAACTCAACCGGGGTCACACTTAAAAAATTCTTTAAAAGAATGCGACCGCGCGGCACTGTGGCTTAACATATCGCGTACACGCAGAGAACGTTTACAAGGACTGGTAGGTGCAACGGAAAATGAATAACACATAAAATAATGAATTAAGTATGTTTATTTTAATTTTTGCACACATTTACAATAGTCGAAGTGGTAGCTGACGATGTGATTTTTACTTCAATTTTTCCATTTTGATGTGTAAAAAATGAATGGTACATTAAAGTGCCACGAATCATCTTCGCTTTGTCGAAACGGGTTTGAAGTGCTTGAGCTTTCGTGTTAATCCTGAAGATGAAAGAATTCGGTATTAATATTCTTAATATTTTTGTTAACCCACATGAAAAATTTGGCCGGGGTATTCATAGGGTCATTTATATTCTGCAAACTGTCTTTTGCAGCTAATCTTTTAGTCGTACCTCCTAAACCATCGCAAGACATGAGACATGGCGAAAAAGTGCCATTCTGCACTAACATCAAAATCGACTTTGTGATAAGAAAGATTTATGAAATTTTTTTTTGTTTGTTGTTTGTATTGACCACTTGCTCCGTCAGAAAAGTAAAATATTTTCGCAAAGAACTCAATGTTTTGTTTAAAAAAGTAATTAAACCACGCTGAAATACGTGGACGGCTATTGTTTCATGTTTCAAACAATCTGAGATTGCGATGAAATTAAGAAATTGTGTTTTTCCCTTATCTTTATAATAAATTGCGAAAGGGTGTATCGTTACTTGGTCATTATTCCAATGGACTCCTTGAATTGCATCCTGTAGAACAAACGCATAATTTTCGGAAAATCGCAAATCAAAATCGCTCTTCGATACAGGCGAATCTGTAACACAGCGTGTACTAGGTCCAGTGTTTAACATTGAAACAACTTTTTCCGACGTCTTTCATTCAGTACTATCGGAATCAGAAGAAGGGATTTTCCTAGTCTTCATTCGGCATCCGTCACAAATCTTCAAATTTTCTGATGAGGGCAACGTAATTTTCAATTTTCTTTGCAGCTTCGAAGTGACTCGATGTAAATTCTTCATTGGTTTTTTCCCGTGATCACGTTTTTTAAACGGATTAAAACACGTATCGTAACGAGTTGACATTTTTTCTCTGTGAGGTTTTAAATAAGGCAGTCTGATAAAATAATACCCGTAATTAATTATTGGGTGGTGTGAATAAAAACTGAGTGCAAGTGTTCACTCCCATTTTTGCAGGGAACACTTAGTTTGGCGTGAATAAAAATAACCTTCGTTAGGTTTCGTTAAGTACTTCACTCTGTCATTTCCCCATATCAAGTGAACACTTCTTTTTGGTGTGAATAAAATTATGTTTTTACATTTGTTTGCGAGTGAACGCTCGTAAAAATTAAGGGTAGTGGCGAGGAGCTTTGAAACGAAAAATGTATGATGTAATTGATTTTTTGGATGAAATAGATGAAGAGATAATCGATGGAGTAAAAAAGTAAAAAGGAAAGTTCAACTTCAACAATTTTGTCAATTTATTAAAACTATGCTTTGTGGATAAATGCCATGTGTATAATCCAGAGCACCAATTGCACTAGGCAATTTATTTTTTGCCAACCATTCCTTTATTTCTTCACGTGAAGTCGGAGAGTTGATCCATTTCTCTCTAGTACTACAGACCTCCCAAATTATTTTGCCAATATTATTCTATGGATGCCAAGATATTCACCGACTTGAAAGCCTGGATCACCTACATGTCTTAAGAAAGTTTTAATTTTTTCAAGCTTTGGTATAGTGCCACCACGAGTTTCTTCCTTATTGTTATAAACAACGACTTCAAGTTATCACCGGAATCACCGCTGACCGTGACTTTTTCTTTTCCGAGGATTAATATTCAAAAACGTGTTAATTCCCTTTTTAAGTAAGGAAAATAGGCCGAAAAAAGAAATAGCGAAATAGCGGAAATGATTGGGTACAGGCTGAAACTTGGCAGAGAGCTTCCTTTTAATTCGGGACTTGTACAGGTCATCAGACGTTGGATGAATCCTTTGTGGGACTACGTAGCTAATATATTTATGGGTCATTCCTGGATGTATTTGGAGGAACAAATTGTTCTAGAGAGTGAGCTATCTACTAAGATACAGGGTTTTTACAGAAAATTGTATTTCTTTTAAAGCTTAAAGTTGAATAACTCCTAGACTAATTATGTTAAAGCAAGTGTTTTCTTTGTTTACTATAAAAGGCAAAAACTTGAGTGACTCCATTTAGATGGAAAGCATGAGCAAAATAACAATTTTCTTCGCTTTTAGCATTTACAAAGACAACGGATTTATTGAACGTCTGATGACCTATACCAGTTCCAAATGAGAGCATATGAGTATTTTAAATCGTTAAAACGGTGATATCTTATGAATGGAAATTCGTTCGGGTAAATGTATAATACCTTGTTTTGTAGATAATCGCATGATCTACAAAATTTGTAAACATTATTTTGCAATAAAATTTCTAAAAAAACTGATATTTTGAGGCTAAGCCCCATCCCTTAAGCCTAATGCCGTTATAACTTCTTATTAAGCACCCTCAAAGGAAGCTCTCTGTCAAGTATCAGCCTCTACCCAATCATTTTCGCTATTTTTAGTATTTTACCTGTTCTACTGTGCTTTTTGATAAAAATAAATTTTTGCCTACTTTGACTATTACTTAACGTACAAAATTGACACTTCAATCCCAAAAGTTTCCCTTGAGTGAATTGCATTTGAATGAGGAAATTTTTATTCACACCAAATCGAGTGTTCATTTTTGACGAATCACTACACTCAGAAGTGTTCACCGTAAGTGTACACTCAGTTTTTATTCACACCACCCATTGTTATAATTATTTTAAGAAAAACAACAGTAACACTACGATATTAAACACTACAACACTATTTATCTTATGTAACACTTAAACAGAACTGAAAAAGTATTACATAGCATAAAAAGTATTTCCACTTAACCTAAAGACATAGAAAGATCGGGATGGGTAAAATAAAAAACTCTGTTGTTTATGCATTTTCCATTTTAAAGCTTCTAAAAGAAAATTGCTGAAAATGGAATATTTAAAGCTAAATTGGTACGTGTAAGAGAGAGAAAACTAGTAGTATTTTTTTTGCACCAGAAAATCAGGTCAATAGTGAAAAAAATGTAACACATTGATAGACAGAGAATTTATTAAGTGGGACCCCGATTGAGTTCCATTTTCAAATTTTCACTGTTTCCTTAGAATTGAAAGGGGAACACGATGATATTTTTTCCAAAATTTTAAGTTGGTGAGTTGAAGACGAAAAGTGGTAATGAAACTTTATAAACAAATTAATAATAATTTATTAATAACAAACTCAATTTTTTTTATACCACTACATAGAGTGACTCGATATCTTCAAAATCGACCTGTTTCATTTTTTTGTACAACTAATGGTTTCGACGATACAGTAATTTGAAAGGTCGGCCGAGCGTCGTTTTTTGAAATTTATTACAACTTACAACCATCTATATCTTCTGAAAAAAAAAAATCCCAAATTTTTTTCGCGAGACACCTTTTCATTATTTCATGTGTAGAATGTGCCTGCCAAATTTCAAAAAAATCGGAACCATAAATTATTATTTTTAACGAAAAGCGTCCGGTTTGACATGGAATCACCGATAAAGGAGATAAATAAAGCTGCAGAAACTACAGAGGAATCTCAATCCTCAGCACCAGCTACGAAACCTTCACAATCCTTGTGAAACAAAAATTAGAACCTATAGCGGAAGGCCTTGTAGGAGAATATCAAGCGGGTTTTAGGATAAACTGGTCCACATCGGACCAACTGCTGACCTTAAGACAAATTCTGGAGAAAACCTGCGAAAGGAAAGTAGATGTATACTAGATATTTGTCGACTTTCAACAGGCATATGACTCAATAAACAGAGAGAGGCTATACGAGATCTTATCGGAATTAGGAGTCCCCTCAAAGCTGGTACAACTGATCAAATGCGTAACAAATAGCTCACTAGCGAAAGTAAGGATCCAAAATATTATAACAGAATAGTTCAAAGTACGACAAGGACTTAGACATGGGGATGGATTGGCTCCCATGCTTTTCAACCTGGCCCTTGAATGGGTGATAAGGAAAACGTCAGTCCAGATAAGTGCATCAATAGCTACACAGTCGGTACAATTACTTGGTTATTCGGATAACGTATACATAGTAGGAACGTCTTTTTAGGCAGCAAAAGAAGCCTATGTCAAATTAAAAGATGCGTAAAACGCACAGACCTGAAGATAAGACGAAGATGATGCAACAATCCACAGCAGGAAGATTTAGAATGGGAAGAAATATAACCATCGACGAACATAACCTAGAAGTAGTCGATAAAACAGTCTACCTTGGGTCTACAATCACAAAAAGAAATCAAGAAAAAGAAAAAATAACCAGACGAATACTACTGCCTAATAGAGCCTTTTATGCCCAAAAACAAATCCTGTACTCAAGATTTGTACACAGGAAAACGAAACTCTCACTCTACAAAACAGTAATACGACCAGTACTGTGTTATGGTAGCGAGACTTGGACTATGACCGAGGACATAGAGGAACGAGTCAACAGGTTTGAGAGAAAAATTCTCAGATGCATAATAACCAGAGAGGATGGAATATGACGAAGGAGATACAACAGCGAGTTGTACGAAATTTTTGACGACCTACAACTCTCAACTTTAATAAAAATTAACAGACTGAGACTGGCCGTCCACATAATTATGATGGAGGGCAATCGTATCCCAAAACGGCTTATCGGATCAGAAATTGCGGGAATTAGGCCAGTTGGTAGACCTAGGAGCACCTCGGTTCTGTGCCGGCTGATGCAGAGGCAATGCTCAATATCCGGAATTGGAGACAAGCTGCAAGGGACCGTCCAACTTGGAGAACTGCCCTAGAGGAGGCCAAGGCTCGATTTGGGCTATAGCGCCATTCAGTGCCGCGGCTGGCATATGTGCGCAGTGTGCAACTGCACAGGGCCCCGCGTATTTGGAGTCTCGCAATAAATATTTTGACAATAAAAAACATTTGAATTCATTACTTGAATTTTTACTTCATTGAATCATAAATCAGAGTAGGCCACCCAAATCAGCGTATAGGTCGCACGACATCTTTAAAAATTATTAACTTCCCAGTATAGGAAGTTATTGTAATCGGTCCGAAAATCGAAATCGAAATTTTCGACGTATTTTCATCTTTCAAGGTCCTAGGAGCATTTTAAGCAAAAAATTGGGAGGAAGTATGTGTGTGTATGTGTGTGTGCGTACGTATGTGGTCATTTTCTCCTGCACGATATCGCGCGAACCAAAAAAGATATCGACTTCGTTGGGGTGTAGTTCGCAGCGTATTAACCGAACTATGATCTGAAAAGATTTTCATAAAATTCGGTCGAGCCGTTTTTTTTGTTTAAGCGGCGTAAGCGATTTTTGTACCTGCACGATATCGCCCGAACCATGAAAGATATTAACTTACTTGAGGTGCCGCTCGAAGCGTATTAGCGACAATATAATCTGAAAAGATTTTTATAACATTCGGTCGAGCGGTTTTTTGGTTTAAATGACATAAGTGATCCCTGCAAACAATTTCTCGGCTGCTCGCTTTCTCGAGCTATTTCCGAAACAAAACTTGTCGAGAATTTTTCGAGAAACAATCGTTAAAACGGCCCCCAAAAGCTTTTACGCTCTTTTCATGGTTTGTTACTTTCTCTCTTCCAGAATTGCTTTGAAATTTGAGATTTGGAGGGGGCTTTGCTATCAGGCGAAGAGTGCAGTGCGTGTGTGTGCACATGACTATGTAGGAAACGCAGGCGCGGTGGAAATTAGCTGGCGTCTTTTTTCAGTAGTTAAATCCTACCAAATAAAATTAAAAAAAAACAATCAAAATTAAAACATAAAATGAATAGAAATTTAATTTAAAAAAGAATACGACTGTTCCATATTGGTTGGAAGAAAGGGCTTGACAAACTACTCGCTATAAAATATTGAGTGGAAAAACGAAGCACATAAGCATTCCAGTTTCATTCGATATTAATTCGAAAAAACGAGACACACATACATGCAAAGCTTTCGAGATTTCATCTAGAAAGCGATTCGTTATAGCGTTCCTTTTTTGTCATTTTCGATAACGCTTTCGAATCGTTTTCGATTTCGTTATCGAAGAAAGCTTTCGCTTTTTATGAATCGTTTTCGCTTCGATGACGTCTCGGAATGTTTGCAGGGATTTTTGTACCTGCACGATATCGCGCGAACTATAGAAGATATCGACTTAGTTGACGTGCCGTTCGAAGAGTATTAACCAAAATATGATCTGAAAAGATTTTCATAAAATTCTGTCGAACCGTTTTTTTTTGTTTAAACGACGCTTATGATTTTTGTACCTGCACGATACCGCGCGAACTAAAAACTATATCGACTTCATTGAGGTGCCGAAAAAAGAATATTAACGAAGAAATGCTCTGAAAAAATTTCATAATATTCGGTCGGACCTTTTTTGTTTAAATAGAAAAACTTCGGCTAATTGTCAGAAAGACCTTAAATTGACAAGTTTTGCTAATATCTCGTAAACTCGATGGAATGAGACCCGTTCGAAACGAAGTGATCTTTTTTGGGTTCTGCACAGCGATAGCCTTCGAACAAAACATCACTTGTCAAAATCCGACAACCTTCCAAAATCGTGCAAAAATTTCGTTACCCTTTACAAACAGCGCGAATTTTTCAAACCTTGGATTAGCACTTTTTGACGGGGAATTGTTTTCTACGCGTGATACAGTTTCAGAAAATTGCGGTTCATGCCGAGATTTCCAGTAGTTACCGCAAAATTTGTTCTTTTTGGTCAAGTCTGACAAGTACTTAACAGTTACATATTTGCTAATATCTCCGGAAAGCTTTGGAATTTCCAAATGAAGTCATTCGCTTCTCAGTTTGTCAATGACGCTTCAGCCCACTCAATACGAATTTGAACACCCGCTTTAGTACAGTGAACGAAATACGGAGGAAATGTTTGTTTGCTAACGTTCAGGAAAAACAAATTCTCTAGTGAAATCTTGTTGATTTACCACTATTATAGTTATTTGAACTAGCTTCTCTTGGGATTGCTTTGTGATCAGTTCAGATACTAGCCAATTTTTCATTAGTGCTAAACGTATAACTATTCTGTAAGAAGTCAGTTTATTCCATCTTCGTTCATCATACTGGGAAGTTAATAGTGTGGATCGAAGGGGTCAAACCCACATCCCAACTAGTTCTTAATTTTAAAATTATTTTTGAAGTATACTTCTTTAGGCGCGTTTTGAAAAATATTATGAGAGTGAATTTTGAGGAAATCGCAACGCCACGGAACGGAGGATATGGGCGAAGGGGTGGAGGCAATGGAGGGCAAGCATTTCAACTTCCATTCTTCATGCGCACTGGGATTAACATTATTATGTAGTCCAGTCAAATTAGAGATTTGACTGAAGATAATTCCGAAGTTGCTGAAAATTGGAACAGCCGTTAAAAACATTATTATACTTAAGCTGTAGAGACTGCCACGCGATTGGGCGGCTGCAAACTTTTTTATTCAAGGTCAAAGGGTCAAAATATCAGTTTTTTGCAAATATCTGCTAAACCGTACGTCTTATCAGAAAATTGTGTTTACAACGTTTGTAGATTAGGCGATTATCTACAAAAAAGTATATTATACATTTTCTCGTAGGAATTGCCATTTCTGAGATATTGTCGTTTTAATAAGTTAAAATACTCATATTCTATCATTCCCGACTTGTAAAGGTCATCAGAAATTTAATAAATCCTTTGTTGGAGTACGCGGCTAATATTTTCAGGGGTGATTCCTGGATATATTTGGAGAAAAAAATTGTTCTACAGAGGGCGGCTATCTCCACTATCCACTAAGATACAGGGTGATTAGGGAAAAATTTTTGTTTTTTTTTTTAAATTTACTGAAATTTGAATAACTCCTAAAGTAATTATCATAAGGTAGCCTAATTAGGCTCATCTTTTAGGTAAATGTGTATTCTTTAATTTGGTGTAAAACATAGCAGCCTGAGTGACTCCGTTCAAAAAATATGTAGGCTCAAACCAATGCTATTATGCCGCAGTTGAAAGACGAGTAACTTTTTATTTGTTCACGATAAAACACGATAAAACTACTACTACTACTACTACCTACAAAACTACCCAAAATAAACACTTATTGTATATGGAAATATTGTAGGTAATAGTTTGGTGCATCAGAAAAGCAAAAAAAAATGTACTGTTAGTAACGAATTTTCTGAGAAAAACGAAGAAATCTGCCAGGTCTAGATTCTAAGCATTGTTTGAGCCTATATATTTTTTGAACGGAGTCACTCAGGTTGCTGTGCTTTATACCAAATAAAAGAATACACATTTACCTAAAAGATGAGCCTAATTAGGCTACTCTATCATAATTACTTTAGGAGTTATTCAAATTTCAGTAAATTTAAAAAAAAAAACAAAAATTTTTCCCTAATCACCCTGTATCTTAGTGGATAGTGGAGATAGCCGCCCTCTGTAGAACAATTTTTTTCTCCAAATATATCCAGGAATCACCCCTGAAAATATTAGCCGCGTACTCCAACAAAGGATTTATTAAATTTCTGATGACCTTTACAAGTCGGGAATGATAGAATATGAGTATTTTAACTTATTAAAACGACAATATCTCAGAAATGGCAATTCCTACGAGAAAATGTATAATATACTTTTTTGTAGATAATCGCCTAATCTACAAACGTTGTAAACACAATTTTCTGATAAGACGTACGGTTTAGCAGATATTTGCAAAAAACTGATATTTTGACCCTTTGACCTTGAATAAAAAAGTTTGCAGCCGCCCAATCGCGTGGCAGTCTCTACAGCTTACGTATAATAATGTTTTTAACGGCTGTTCCAATTTTCAGCAACTTCGGAATTATCTTCCAATTATGGCGTTTTTTCGTCTATTTTGACTGGACTATATGCACGGTATACAGAAAACGAAGATGATGTAAAAGCGACGGCAGCTTTGAATACCGTAAAAAATGGGCGCCTGGTGACGTAAGCCGTAATGCTGAAACAACAACAACAGCTTCGATTTTATATGGGAAGTGTCCCCCACGTGACATCAGCACTAAAATACCGTATACGGTATACAGTCTTTTACATTACATAGTTTCTGAATACCGTGATTACTATGGGCATATGAAAACTCGTAGCCGATGCCGGTTCACGATGTCGATGGGTGAGGGGGTTTTTATGCTGAGGCTATGGAGGGAAATAAATATCATGTTCGAGTCATCAGCTAAGCGTAAGTTTGGTTTTTCGTGGGCCTAGGAAGATTCGTAGTGTTTATTGTGTGCTGTTTGTAGGTGAGGAGTTTTACTGGATGGAAGGCAATTTCTCTCACTCGTAGTGTAATATCTTAGACGCGCCAAGTGTTTAACTTGTAAAAAGTGGCAAAATATTGGATTTTAGCATTTTTTTCTCCACGTGCATTACCGGTGATAAGTTAGTTGGTGATCCGAGTGAATAAATTGAATGAAATTGATAAGGTGACCAGTTTTGTTTACATTCATGGTGGTTTTTTCGTGTTAATTTAGGGAAAAAATGCTGGATTTATGTGGTAATGAAATTAAAAGTGAATTTAAAATGGTTAAAAATTATTACGGAATAGTTATTAAAACATAAGTGCAAGTACCACCACACAACATGAATAACAAAAATTTTGAACTTTTTCCTACACATTTTTCTGCTTTAATATTTTTAAAAATTATTCTTTAACCAGCTTTAATCACTTTAAATTCACTTTTAACTCAATAACCACACAAATTCAACATTTTTGCCCTAAAATAACTCGACGAAACCAAGCGAATGTAAACAAAATTGGTCATCTTCACAATTAAACCATTAAAACATATTGATTCACTCAATTTTTTGAAATTGTTTTAATTCAATCACTGAAACACTAATCACTTGTAATCCAGGTGCAGAAAAAAGTGATAAAATACAATATATTACAACTTTTTATTTATTACAACTTGGCTCCACTATGTTATTACACGAGAAGTGTCATCCATTCAAGCAAATGTAGGATCGGCACCGGCTTCTTCCAGGCCTGTAGCTACGATGGGTTTGCTGGAGCGTACTGCAAATTTAAGGCATAATATGAACATGCAGCACGCTGCTTTGCTTGTCATTTTACCAGCCTCATCCAATTGAAATACTTTTGATTGCAGCGTGCTGCATTCTCATCTCATGCCCTAATTTGCTACACGCTGCCAATTTTGATGTTCTGATACGGCCTGCGGACGATATAGGCGAAGGGGTAGAGGCTATGGAGGGCAAGCATTGCAACTATAATCCTTTAGCTATTAAGTTTATTATTATATGGGCATATGAAAATTCGTAGCCAAAGCCCGTTCACGATGTCCATGGGTGAGGAGGTTTTTACCCAGAGGCTATGGAGGGAAATAAATGACATATCCTAGTTTTCAGCTAAAGCGGGCTCTAAACGATGCAATGAGCACTTTCCAACGTTGGACGTTTGATGGTAGAACGCATTGTGTGGCCGCTACTCGAACTACGAATGTCCAATGTCAAGCGTCCAACGATGGTGTTTGGACAGGTTCGGAGTGTTGTCAGTCAAACGTTGGAAGCGTTGATGCTGTATTTGCCGATACATTAATGTCCTTAGTATGAAACTCTTCGTATCATATTTCAATTACCCTAACCCACTCAATTTAATTGAGTAACAACTAAAAGAAGAAGCTAGGGAAGCGAACAGAATTTGGAAGTGACGTTTATTTCAGTAGTGGCAAAGGAAGTAGAATGAATCTACCCAAGGTCGATGAACCCACAGGTGAGTTACGAGAGCATAACGGCAAAATGAGTTTACGCAGCGCCTGGAATTCCTCATTGTGACAGAGGATACAGACGGTGTCCTTTTGGATCGCCGGAGATTAGCCGAGCAAACTGCTGCACTGTAACCTACAGCTAAAGGCATGGCTAAGAGCAACGAAAGTCTTAGACTAAAATGGTACGATCGTTTGATCTACTGACTAAAGTGGAGGAGAAGCAAAATTCCTCAATCAGAAGCTAAGGCGGAAATGAACAAAAAAGAAGTGAGTTAGGCTTAGAAGTACCAGTAGTATTATCAGGTAAATAAATGCTGATCCAGCTTGCTACGCATATTAGGCTTAACATTCATTACGTTTTGGTAGAAAATTATCCAGTCTTAAGAGAATTTCATGAGACATCTTAAGCCCATCTTAAGATAATTGTAATTAGGCCTAATGACCCAACTAGTTGGTGATTTTAGTTAGGATTAGAATACGGTATAACCGACAGCCTTGAGCGTGTCGGCATCATAATGCTTTCACCTTCCAACGCACGAAAATAGAAAGAATCCAATTAAATATTTGTGTACAAATTAAAAATTAGTCTTAAAATCACGCCAAAGAAGTATAACTTCTAATGCGTGTACATAAGTACACACACCCACTGTTTTTTAAGATGTACTCTTACGGAGATATAGTGGAAAAACCATTTGCACACCTTTTCCAAGATTGGATTGGGGGGCAGGAATCACGAAAACTCAAATTTAAACTAAAAACAACCCCTACATAACCCAAAAACAAAACATTGTGCTGCATTTTTGCAATGTTCAAATACCATTTCCATGGATTAAGCAAGGGAAATTTTTTTTTGAACTCTAGGGCCTCTCGCTGAGTTTTTGCACAGGGTCTCCAATTGTTTGGCCGCGGCACTGGCGCCATTGGATTGATGGATTATTGGACTAAAAAGTATTTTTTTTTTGTATTTTTTGATTTGATAAATGCACCTTGTTTCTTAAAATTCGGAGTTTTTTTTTAAATGTTTTTGGGTAAATTAGTATTTTGGAATATTTTTAGGGGTGCAACGGGCGCTTCGGTTAAAAAGAAATTCAGACAAAAATTTCATATTTCTCTTCGGAGAATCCGTAAAAAAAATCGGGGCTGCCATTGGAAATTTTAGATTTACTCCTACCCCCTGCGAGGGCAGCACTTTTTGATTGAAACTTTTTAACGAAAACCCACCCTCAGGAAATACAGTTGCTGAAATTTTGAGAAATTTAATATGATCCCAAAATGAAGAAAACCCACTGGAAAATTTCCACTATGCTTTTTTAGAGGTTTATGTATAAAGTGACTAGGCTATCCGAATAGAGAACCCACATTTAAATCAATGTCACTGAATATTAATTATTTTAGTAATTTGGACTTTTTGTTATTTACATACTTGTTGTGGTGCATTGGTTCGAGAATACTACTTGCGACTTGGTAGAATCCTTTAGCGATCAATCAATATGCACTTATAGCTTTGGGATGAAAGTAAGAAATTACTCTTTTTTAGGTAAATATTTGTTTTATTACCGGAGTCCTCTAAGTAGATATAACGATGATATAAAGGTGACTACATTGGCCATTCGTTAGTAGAACGTAAAGTGGGATAACAATGTTTTATGGTGTTTTGATATTTCTTCTCCGTTCACATAGTGTTTGTTGTAACACGCTAAAAGAGGATTTGAGCGAATTAACTGAGCGTTTGCAAAAACTTCACAAATTTGAACACGCACTTGTTATTTCAGAGAATGGCTCAAAAGTTGATTCAAACGATTTCTGTTCGGAACTTCAAAATAAATTTCGTTTACCCACAATTTTTTTAACAAAAAGTGTATATTTTAATGTAAAAGATATTTTCAACACTAATTTCATCTGTGTTTTGTTTATTCAGAGTGAAACGTTCTCAGTTTTACAAATCGCCAATGACGTATTAAATCGAATTCATGGTACGAAAATTTTGATTGTCTTTACCGTAAAAACTAATGAAAGTGACTTGTTTGAACTTTTTGAATGGTTTTGGAAAAATGATTTCCTAAATGTTGTTGCAATGATGGCAACAAGAAAGTTGTACACTTTCGAACCGTTTCCAGTTTTGGAAATCGAAGATGTTACCGATTCTCCTGAAACATATTTATACAGAGATAAGTTGAAGGATATGAGAGGATATCGATTAAAAATTCGCTATGAATATAGTCCGCCATGGGCAATAATCTACTACAATAAAAAAGGTGAAAAAGTTCTAACTGGAATTGTAACAAATATTATTTTAACCTTCATTGAGAAACATAACGCAACTTTTGAAGAGATTAACAAAAAGCTTTCCAACATGACAGAAAGGTTGGACGTTTTAAAAAATAAGGAAATTGACTTGGGCATCTTCGAGTTTCCAGACATACTGGACAAGAATAATATTCTTAATACCTATGATGTATCGTTAGTTTATCCAGGGTGGTCTAGACAAAACTGCATATTGGTACCAACTTCAAAGCCACTGCCACATTTTCTATACATAACCCGACCCTTCACTCAATCAACTTGGACTGGCGTTTTCTGTTTTGTCGTATACGCCACGATATTAGGTTATCTCACATCAGTCAAGATAAGGCGGAATTTCGAATTTGGACAACTACTGTTGGACATTATTAAGTGTGTTCTTTATTATGCGATATCCGAAAAGTATTTTAACTTTGGAAAGTCATGGACTATATTCTTTGGACTATCGTTATTTATGGGCTTTATAATATCCAGTATGTATTTATCTTTCTTGGCATCGTTTCTAACGACCACAACATATGAACCCGAAATTCAAACTAAGAACGACCTACGGAAAAGTCGTATTAAGGTGGCTATTCTTGAAAGTTGGTTCACAGGGCTGGTGTCAACTGACAATTTTTATGATGACATCAGAGATATTATCTTTCCAATGGATGATAAACTGTGGCTTGAAAATTCATGCAAGCTAAATAGGTCATTTGCTTATCTAACAACAGAACCCCCTACAAGGATTCTTCTTGAACAACAAAGAGTCCTGGCTAGACCAACATTTAGAAGAACCGAGTTGTGTGCCCGCAAATTGTTAATGAGGCTTCCTCTCCCGCCGAATTCGCCACTTTTACAGGCCTTGGATTATCATATACTTCTTCTCCAACAAATGGGGTTCTTTAGTAGCTGCGTTCAATTTGCTTATAATGACGGGTTAAAAGCAGACCTTCTAAACCTATTTCGAGATGAACGAAAAGAATTTGAAATATTAAGTGTTGAACATATGCAGTTTGTAATGTTATTGTATCTTTATGGCACTTTACTTGCTTTTTTATGTTTCATTGCGGAGAATGTTCTAGTACATAAAAATGTAATAGCCAATTTTGTAATAACTTTGAAGAAATAATAAAGAAATATCAAATAATATGACGTTTCGTATTTTTATGTATATGCTGTGTATATTGGAATGGCACTTTTTAATAATTAGTCAAAAATATTCTTTGGCTCAATTTTAACAGTCAAATTGCCGATTAATTATACCTTGGGGCAGCTATACATTCATGGGTCTATCTGGTTGATACAATCTGCCGAGACACTTTTCTATTATTTGCAATGTCGTCGCATCATTGAAACCGTTTTAACGCAATATTTAATACAAACTCGTTCTTGCAATTTCAATTCCATTTTTAAAATTGTACAAAATCGAAAACAGTCCCAGATGTACTCAATACGGCGTCACTTTTACAAATGTCAAGCTATCAAGCTGAAACTTTCATAGAATGTCAATGACAGATGTGGTAACTTAAAAAAAACTGAAATTGGGGTACTGAGAGCTCCACTTGGTGGTGATTCCGGGAACTTTTTGAGTAGTAAGTAAGCTTTCTCAATATCTTTCTTGCGGGTGACTTTGGGTACAGCTTTCATTACCTTTTAGGCTTTCAGCTTTCACTACCTTTACTATTCCAGTGCTGAGAGATAAGAGGCCGGCGTCGGGCGTATGGTCGATCGACGAGCTCCCAGCAGCATTATCGCATTCCAACCTATATTCGAGCGTTTGGCGGTTATACCTAACCATCAGTGGAACGATCAAGACCCATATCGTATCCGTTTAAACGCCAACCGAGACCAGCCCGGACGCAAACAAGGACGAATTTTACGACCAGCTTCAACAGACGCTGGATACGATACCTCGAACCGAACTAATCATACACGGACACGGGGTAATTAACGACAACGACTTACGCCTTCTGGGTAACAGCATCTTCTGTTATCAACTCAAACACACACTCACCTGGCGAAATCTATCCGGCAACGACTCGGCCATGTTAGACTACGTTTTGATCAACGTCAGATTCCGATTGACGCTCAAAGACACGTGGAATGCGTGGGCCCGATTGCGTATCGAACCATTATGTTGTTCGAGCAAAATTGCAGATGCGATTACAAAGAGCGAAGAGAGTGGCGCCATCACAAGCCAATAAGACTTCAAGTTTCAAATAGCATTATCCAACAAATTCGCGGCGCTCGCAAGCAATACCAGACCATATCGATGCAGAATAAAGGGAATTGTTCTGGTCGATTGTGGAGTGAGCAATGGGGTTGTGTCCACCTACCCGTAAATGAACACAGCCATGGATCTCGGACTGCTGTCTGGATCTCGTCGGTCAGCGGAAATGAATGAAACACGTCGACTTTGAGCAATACCGACGATTGAGCAAAGACGTTCGACAGAAAATGGAATAGGAAGCGAAGCGTACTGGAACAACGTTGCGGCCGATATGGAAGAGGCGGCCGCGGCGTCGAGTAACGAGTACCGGACGCTGAACCAGACAATCGCCGGTTAGGCGCAACACAGCATCTACAAACGACAACATCAAAAAATCGGATGTAGTTTTAGTGACTTTTTCCTATCGGCGCCTGCAGCGGTGGAGAGAATTCTTCCACCAGCTGTTCAACCACGATCCGCCACAAGGTCCAGCACCAGAACCGCCGATTATCGAACTGCCGACGAATCAGTTTCTCGATACCTTGCCGGCAATTATCGAGGTGAGAGCGGCAATAAAATCGCTGCAAAATGAAAAAGCGCCGGGAATAGACCAAGTAACCATCGAGATGATCAAACCTTATCTTGTCTTATCACAACGGCTCCATGTCGTCATACCACACATATGGCATTCGGATCGTGTCCCGTAGACGTGAAAGAAAGCAATCGTTGTCCCAATTTTGAAAAAAAAAAAAGGCAACAGTCGGGAATGCAACAACTATCGCCTCCTTTCGATCGTCTGCAAAATATTTACGAAAATCATACAATCGAGGCTACAGAAACCTCGAGAGCAAACGAACCAGAAAAGGCAAGCTGGACTTGGACAACATCGAGGATGCAAGTCATATATCCTAGTAACCAAATCCTTGAAGAAATCATAACTCCTACATCCGTTCCCAAGTAATCTTATTGATCATGTTACGTTTAGTTAATAAGAATTATTTTTTATCTTATAACTCCCCAGATTTCTTCCCACATTGCATCCCAAGAATTGATCATGTTACTTCTAATTAATAAGAATTACTTTATCTTATGACCCCCAAGATTTCTTCCCACATTACTGCGACGTTATGCTGATTTCTCGAGAAGACACATTTTTGTAACTCGAAACCAAACTGTAGATCTTTTAATTTGTAATGTACTAAATAATTTTCAGTTTCAGTTTGATCGTCGTAAAATAAAGTTCTAATTCTGTTAAACCTTTTCTTTTAATTAAAATAAATTTTTATTTTTTGTAATAGGAAAACCAATTACAAGTTTGGCGCAGTCGGTAGGATGCCAAACTAGTGTCGTGCAAAAGTTAAAAGTGAAATTTTTTTTTATATATATTTTTTCACTTAACAGTGTTAAGACTAATTATTTAAATTAGCTTAAAAAAAAAAAAAAAAAAGTGGTAATTTGATCAATGTGATTCAACAAACGGATTACCAGTGACAGTGAAAGTTCTATATACTTTTCATCTTGTACGACGTCTAGAATTCTTTTAAGAATTTATTGGCATCGAATCAATAAAAAGAAAATTAAAATTTAACCTGATTTGAGGACTTCACGTATCACTCAAACTGAGCTCAACTTAATTAAAATAAACAAAAAATAAAGGAGAAGAGTTCAAACCAATTTTTGTTTTTTTAATAACAATATAATGGCAGTCGAATCAGCAATAATTACTGGAAAAGATCTAATAATGGAAGCGAGAGCTGTACCAGTTTTTCGGGGTGATGGCGCCTTTGAGCTTTTGCATTTTATTAGAGAGGTCGAGACAATTGTTGGCTTAACAACGGATCCACGAATGAAGGCGTATTTATCTAATATATTCATAACAAAAATTCAAGGACCTGCAGCTGCATCAATAAGAAGACTCCAGAATGCAACGTGGGACCAAATGAAGCAGCAACTAAAGAAATCTTTTGGAATTCAACAGTCTTACCTAAAACTAAAAGAAGAAGCAGATTCTATAAAATATTTTAACGTAAGTCAGTATTATAATTCTTTAATAATAATTTTGGATAAATTAAATCTTAAGTATAAGTTAGATGATAATTCCCCTGAAGAGTTCAATACTATAAATAATGAAAAAAGCATATTAGAAAAGTTTTTAAACAAAATTCCTAGATCCGATAGTATGTTTTTACGCATAAAGAACGTTACTTCTTTAGAAGAAGCTTTTTTTGAACTACTTGAAACTGGAATTTCCAATGATCCCCCACATAATCAAAGACAAAATAACAACAACAGAAATAGGAATAATTTTAATCGGAACTACTATGAACATAATTATAATCGTAACAATTATCGTAATGATAATTACAGACATTTTAATCGTAACAGACAAGGAACGGAATATAATAATTTCACTCAAACAATGCCATTTTCAAGAAATAATAGACTTAATGAAAACCCACATAATACCTCTAGAAATCGAAATGGCAACCGCAGTCACATTGGGTATCAAAACTCTAGAGTATTTTCCAATAATAATAATAGAAATATAGAACCAATGGACGTAGATATAAACACAGTAGAAAATTTTCAATCACGGCCTCAGATAACTCACTATCGATAGTTGAATTTACAATTTTTAATAAAAAATTAACCTGCTTGCTTGATAGCGGATCTTCTACTTCTGTAATAGATAGTAGAATGTTCCCCAATATAAAACGTCTTGAATTACCGAAACCAATCGAAATTATAACAGTGTTAGGCAAAGGAGAAATAACCCATGAAATAATAACGGAAGTTCCTAAAGAATTTAACCTCAACGCTACGATGAGTTGGAAAATAATGGATTTAGATAATAAAAAATATCAAGCTATATTAGGTCGAAATGTACTGAAACCAGTAGGTGCAAAAATAGATCTAGAAAAGGATCATGTAAAAATTAACAATAAAATAATTAAGTTTAAAAGTTTTTGCTCTTTTGATAATATCGACGGTTTATATTCTTTAGATTTAAATAATGTAAATGTTCTCGATCTACCAAAAACGGATAATCTTAGTAAAGAAGAGTTTCATGCTTTAAAGAAAATTATTGTAGAAAACAAAGATTTATTCTATCAAGAAGGACAAAAATTAACTAATATTACTTGCATTAAACATCAAATTATTACGAAGCATAATTTGCCAGTATACTCAAAGATTTACAGATTCCCTAAAATCCACGAACAAGAAGTAAACAAACAAATAACAGACATGTTAAAACAAGGTATAATTAAGCATAGCAATTCACCTTATAATTCCCCCATTTGGATTGTCCCCAAAAAATTAGATCAATCGGGAGAAAACAAATGGAGGATTGTCTTTGATTATAGAAAATTGAACGAGATAACTATAGACGACAAATTCCCTATTCCCAACATAGAGTCACTTTTTGACAAGTTGGGAAGAGCTCAATATTTTTCGACATTAGATCTCGCTAAAGGATTTCACCAAATCCTTGTAGACGAGAAAGATCAGGCAAAGACCGCGTTTTCGACCCCACAAGGTCACTACGAATATGTTAGGATGCCATTTGGCTTAAAAAATGCTCCTGCTACATTTCAAAGAATGATAAATTATGTCCTACGCGAGTACATCAATGTCAATTGTGTTGTATATCTTGACGATATACTTATTTTTAGCACTTCCCTTCAGGAACATGTAAATGCAATTCAAAAAATCCTCAAAACACTTCGTGAATTTAATCTGAAACTACAGATTGATAAATGTTCATTTTTTTCGAAAGAATCAGAATATTTAGGACATCTTTTAACTAGTGAAGGTATTAAACCTAATCCTAGTAAGATAAAAGTAATTAAAACATTACAACTTCCTAAAAATCGGAAGGCAATAAAGAGTTTCTTAGGTATCACGGGCTATTATCGCAAGTTCATTAAGGACTACGCGAAAATTGCCCAACCACTTACTCAATGCCTAAAGAAGAACAGGAAAATTTACCTAAATGATAGAAAGTTTATTGAAGCTTTTGAAAAACTTAAAGAAATATTAACGAAAGATCCTGTTTTAAAATATCCCGATTTTAAACAAAAATTTACCCTGACAACCGATGCGAGTCAATTTGCTATTGGTGCCGTTTTGTCGCAAAATGGACATCCAGTATCATTCGCAAGTCGAACTCTTAACGAACACGAAATTAAATACAGCACTATAGAAAAGGAACTCCTTTCTATTATATGGGCCACTAAATACTTTCGCCCTTATTTATATGGAGTTAAATTTACAATTAAAACTGATCACCAACCTTTAGTTTGGTTACATTCTTTAAAAGAACCTAACTCAAAGCTACAACGGTGGAGGATCAGACTAAATGAGTTTGATTTCGATATAGAATTTGTTAAGGGTAAGGACAACAAAGTAGCAGACTTTTTGAGCAGGATCAACGTAGATAAAAATGAAATTAACACTCTTGAAAATGTAGGCATTAACTCTATTAATGAACATAATAATTTGGATATTGAAAGTAACGCAGCTACGATTCATAGTGGTGCCGAAAATTTGGGAGATCATATCCCAATTGTAGATAATATCGTTAATAAATATCTTACTCAAATACATCTAGTTGAAAATAAACAAGAAGATTTGGTAGTGAAATTCAAGAAATATAGGATAATTTATATATCTCGGGAAAATCTTAAAGATATAAACTATCTAAACAATCTTTTAAGAAAATTAATAAGAAAGGGAACAACTGGGATATATTCTGAATTGGATTACAATGAATTTTCAATTTTGCAAAGTATATTAGTGAACCTATTTAGCAATGAACCTAGAATTAGATTCGTTAAATGTAGTAAGCTAGCAATAAATTTAGATGATGAAAATGAGTTAATAAAAATAATAAAACAAATTCATGAAGCCACAAACCACAGAGGTATTTTAGAAAATTTTTCTGAAATTAAAAACCTATATTATTCTCCCAAACTAAAGGATTTCATCTGTAAATACATAAACAATTGCGAGGTTTGCAATTTAAGTAAATATGACAGAAATCCTATTCATTACAAATATAATTTGTCAGAAACCCCTTCTGAACCCAATGAAATTGTTCATGTCGACGTACTTTATCTAAAAAAGCAAATATTTCTGACAACAATAGATCGTTTCACTAAACACCTGTCTGTAGCCAAGTTAAGCGATAGAAATAGTGTAACCATAGTTCAGACATTGAAACTTAAAAACTCTTTATTTGGTAAACCCAGAAAGTATATTTTTGATAACGAATTTGATAGTTTAAATATAAAAAATTTCTGTCGAGAAGAAAACATAGAAGTACATTTCACTTCCCCTCGAAGTCACACGGGTAATGCTGACATTGAAAGGGTTCATGGGACAATAAACGAACACATTAGGATACTTCATCTGACACATCCAGACTTAGATATCGAAAGCAAAATTTTAAAAGCTGTAGAAAAATATAATAATACAATTCACTCTACAACAGAAGTAAGACCAATAGATTTTCTTAATAGCAAAGTTTCTGATCTTGAAAGCATAAAGAGGAAGATTCTAGAAAAGAAAAATAAAACTATCGACAATTTAAACAAAAATAGGAAAGACTTTATTGCTCCAAATGCAAATGAAATACTTATAAAAAATCCAACAGCGTTAAGATACAAGGAATTACCTAGGTATAAAAAGATCAATTGTTCACAAAATAACGGGAACCTAATTGATACCAAAAAGAAAAAAATCCACCCTTCTCGCATTAAAAGAAACTTTAAATATTTTTCAGAAAATACTTCTATTGCTGCTAACAGTAATGACGCTAGCGAAACCAAACCAAGCTCTAATTAGCATGGAAAAATTAGAAACCGAAGCTGGATATACTACAATCCAACAAGAAAAAATACCCATTATTGAGAAATACAATAAAATTATCCACATAGTTGACTTAAAAGATATTAAAAATACAATTGACTTGGTGGAGTGTCAAGTGAAGGATCTATTTCGCCTACCAGAAGATGAAAATATTATCAGTACCCTGACAGGAAAGCTCAACAAGGTAAAACATACTTTTAAAACATTAATACCTTTAAGACAAAAAAGAGCACTTATTAATGTTGGAGGGACCATCTTAAAATGGATTTTTGGTACTATGAATGAAGATGACAAGCTAGAGATTGAGGAACATTTAAAAATAACAGACAAAAATGTTCATAGTGCCATAGAAAATTCTAACAATCAGATAAAAATAAATAATTTGCTCCAAGAAAATATTAATACTCTTCGGTATAATATACAAAGAAACAACATAGAAATACACGAACTCTTAAATCTAGTTAATACCAGTAATAGGGACGTAGTACGACAATTACAGTATTTACAAACCTTGACTCATATAAACCTTTTAAACGAAGAAATTGAAAAAATACAGGAAAATGTTGCTTTCTCTAAACATCAAATAATGGGTAGATCAATACTTACACCCGAAGAAATTGACGCTTATGATATAGACATCTTCAAACTACAAGAGCTTAAAAGTTCTTTAGCATTAGCATATCCCAAATTACTTTTTATCCTACTTATCCCGGAAATTAGTAAATTAGAAGCTACTCACTTCAAAGTCGTTCCAATTCCAGATTCAAATAATCAAGAAATCGATATTAAAATTTTGGATATTATAATTTTTGAAAATAAACCATACTATCTAGATCAAGAAAGATATAGAAAAAGTTTAAGACCTGTTAATGATTGTATATCAAGTCTTTTAAATAAATCGTATGATAATTGTTTGAAAATTACAAAATCAGGTTTAGAAATAATAGAAATAGACGTAGGATTAATTATAATTAAAAATGGGAAAAATTTAACTCTTACAAACAGTTGTAATAATATAGAATATTCATTAAATAAAAATTACCTAATAACATTTAATAATTGCTCCGTTATGGTCAATAATATAGAATTTTTAAATAAAGAAAGAACATTTAAGCATAATATAGTAATACCTACTTATAATAAAATTAAAGATGTTAATTCAACAATAGATTTAAAAGAATTAAACATTAAACAAATACAGAATTATAAGCAAATTAAAGAAATGCATTATGAGAAACAGCAAAACATCGTTATTACTTATACTAATCTATCATTAGTTACAATCATAATTACGATTTTAATCGCATTAATAATTTTTAGATTTTGCAAAAAAGAAACAAAAAATAAAGTAGTTGCTAATAAAAATAATTTTGCCCAGGAGAGCAAAACACTTGAGGAAGGGGGAGTCATATATCCTAGTAACCAAATCCTTGAAGAAATCATAACTCCTACATCCGTTCCCAAGTAATCTTATTGATCATGTTACGTTTAGTTAATAAGAATTATTTTTTATCTTATAACTCCCCAGATTTCTTCCCACATTGCATCCCAAGAATTGATCATGTTACTTCTAATTAATAAGAATTACTTTATCTTATGACCCCCAAGATTTCTTCCCACATTACTGCGACGTTATGCTGATTTCTCGAGAAGACACATTTTTGTAACTCGAAACCAAACTGTAGATCTTTTAATTTGTAATGTACTAAATAATTTTCAGTTTCAGTTTGATCGTCGTAAAATAAAGTTCTAATTCTGTTAAACCTTTTCTTTTAATTAAAATAAATTTTTATTTTTTGTAATAGGAAAACCAATTACAAGTTTTGCATTGATCAAATATTCGCTCTCCGTCAGCTAACGGAAGAAATAATTTGTTGCCTCAAACGCACTGTCGTTGTTTTCATCGAGTTCATCCGCTTGCGATTGCATCGATTGGAACAGCTTGTGGAGAGCTTTGGAAACCGAGAATCATCCAACTTCTCCAGGCGTCGTACGATGGCTCAACCAACAGCGTTCGTATTCGAAGCGACTTATGCGAGGAGTTCCCGATTCAAACGGGTGTCCGACAGGGACACGTCGCTTCGCCACTTTTCTTCAACGTTGTGATTAACGCGATTATGCGTGAAGCATTCCGCACGAAGCGGAGTTCGATACGACGACAACTTCTTAACTGACTTGATGTTCGTCGACTATAGTGCCGTCTTCGCCTACATGCATGTCGAAGCAACGGACATCTTATATGACATTTCCTGCATCGTCCAGTCATACGGGTTAAAAATCAATGTGCAAAAGACCAAAGTGCTCACAACGGACGGATCGAGGACCAGTGTTTCCACCGATGGAATCCAAATCGAACAGGTTCCGATGTTCAAATATTTGGGAGTATTGGTTGAGGGCACGAAAGTGGCATCAATGGCCGACGTTCACAACCGCATCGGCAAGGCAACAGCAACATTCGCCTCGCTCAAGTGGTGCATATAGAAACGAACACTTATTTCCGTCAAAAAAAAGTACGCCTTTACTGAACTTTGATCCTTCCGATTTCTTCTTTAGTGATCGGAAACATGGACACTGTTCAAAGCCGACGTTAATAGGCACGAGGTCTTTCAAATGCGATGCTTGAGGCAGATCCTCGGTGTATCACTCCGCGATCGATCGACAAAGATGCGATCAGCAGACACTGATCGAAGACGAAATACAAAAACGTTGACTATGGTGCTTTGGACATGTCTTCCGAATAGATGATAGCTGTTTGCTACGTATACTTCTTTGGCGCAAACTTGAGAATTCAGTGATCGGCCCCGAAGAAAACCTTTCTATAGCATATCGAAGGCGAATCAACGATTATCAGATTATCAGTATCCGTTGCGGGGACACGAACCGCCAGCGAACAGTTCAAAGAAGAATAGACCTTTCAGGCAATGGAAATAATACAAAAAGAAATACATTAGCCGTAAAGTATATGTATAGTTATCAATTTTTCTAGTTATTCTAAAGGTGTTTACTTAAACATCCAAATCCATATCAAATCTATTTTTATTTAATAGCATAACTTTAACAGAACAATGTGTGATTTGGATTACTACATTTGATGGTTAAACTAAACTTTTATGTATTGAGCAAATCGATCGATGTGTTATTTTCAATTTCTACCGGCGTAAGTCTTAAGTTCCTTTTTTTGTGTTATTTAAAAAAATGAATGAACACTTCTAAACAGAAAATTATAACACTAAATAGTATTAAAACTCCCAGCAGTTGAAACACCAATTCCAAATGACTAAACGATAATCTTTCAAAAGGAGTTTGACTATCTCTGAATCTTTTCACCAATCCAATCTTTACACCTTCATTAAAAATTTGATATTTCCATCGCACATAAAATCCGTGCTCATGTAATCGTATTATAAACAAGGACAAGGGCTCTGCAAATGGCGAATCGAATTGAACATAAAGAAGCGTTTGTCTTTCTACTAAGTCTATATCAACTGCACGCATCCTTGGGCGCTTCAAAAGTGTTTGTTGCTGTGTTGTTAACTCCCATGTTTCTCTGTATAATGTATATCCCGATGATTCGTTTAGGGCGAGAGCTTGATGCAGAACTTCATAGGGGTCTAAATCAATATAGTTCTTTTTGTATTTAGCAAAATATTGGAATTTACGTGATAAGATATCAACTTGCCATGGTCTAATAGACAATTCTTGACCAGATTCTAGAATTTTTTCTGGATCGGTTTCCTCGTGGGAGTATTCAGTCCTTGTTAGAAATGATGCTAGATGAGCCAAGTAAAAATTTGATAGAATAAATCCAAGAATTAATATTTGTATGTGAAATAGTTTCCAAAGTAGTTTATCCTTCGATTCAAGGAATTGTACAGGAAAATAAATTATAGCACTGATTGTGTGTAGTAAAATCACTCCGAATTCTTGATGGTAGTTTGTTTTAATTCCAGTGAAATATCCTGCAATGGCGATGAAGATAACAATTATAAATAGGGCTGTCCAAACTTCTGTTTTAAATGGTCGCGAGATGTATGCCGATTTTGCAAGCGGTTTTGATGTTGGTATAGCAAGCACATACTTCGTAAATAATATTGGATATGTTAAAGAAAATAAACCTGTTCCGCTTTCGCTATAACTGATGGCCATAAAATGAAGTTTTTCTTCTGCCAACATATTAGAAAACTGCTTTGCATCATATGTAACGAAAAGATTGTTGACGAAAATTTCTTTAAATGTCGCATTATAAGTTTCAATAAATTGAAAATATGTTAAAGCCGTATACCCAGATATAATTTCTTTCCCGTGTTCATTCATATACTTAAACTCGAAAGGGGGATAAGATAAAACTGGTGATCTTAGCTGGTATCCTTTTAAATCCCTAAAATTATTTGGAAAAATGTCCGAAATTTCTGATTCAGTTTTATTCTTCAAATGTAGCTCTGGGAACGGACTATAAGTCACTACGATAAGTTCGCCATCGAAACCTTTTGAAACAAGAACCGCATTCATGATAAACACCTTCCAACACCATTCAAACAATTCCATTATTTCTTCGGTTGTGAAATTCTTCTCAAATAAAATAAATAATACTTTTGCAGTTCGCATTCCCTTCAGAGTCAGATTCAAGGTGCTGAAGATATTATCACCTTTGCCATTGATGAAAACCAACATCAAAGCATCTTTATTAAGGCTGTCGCTTAATGTGTAGTTCGTCGACTCTGTTAGCCACAGAAATGGAATATTCATCGAAGTTTCCATTAAATTCGTAATGGTGGTTATTAGTGTAAAATTACTCGGAGTTAAATAAACGATATTCCGAAATTCGTAAAATCTTTCCAAATTAAATATAAACTCAGTTAATTTGTTCAAATCGATTTTAACTGACGATGCCAAAAGTAACACATTTGTCAGAAAAATAATATTTTTGAATATCGTCATTGCAAAATCTTAACTAGCTTTAAATAATAAAAGGCTCTGATAAGTACTCCATATGACAATAATTAAGACCGCATTGAGAATAAGTGTTGCACTTACGAAATTCATTAATCAATTCTATTCATTTAGAATACTCCCGTCCAGTCATTTTAAAAAGGATAATTTATTGCTTTAAGACGTCATTTGCCTTTGGAAAAAAGTAGGTGCTTCAATCTTTCATCCTTAAGAAGCAAAATCAATTCAATAAAAGTTCAACAATAATTAAGTTTTAGTTGTAGGGGTACATTTGACACGAAACAAAAAAAAAGGAGCCCCGCAGGAAAAACAGTATTTTTTCAATCATAACAGAAGTAAAGACAAAATATACATCCAGAAAAGTTTGAGTACAAAATGATCGCCCATAAATGTAAACAAAATACATAAAAAAAGCTATTGAAATTGGACTCAAAATGAAAAAAATATTTCATTGAAACGACTTACTTTGCTCTTTCGCAGTGCCCAGACCAGGTCCTTGGGCACATACTACTGATGACTAGTTAATCCAATGCCCGCGAACGCAACATTTTTTCGGGGTGGGGGTCAGTAATGCAGGATCTGCGGGATTTGGGCAGTAGGTAGAATCACTTGTTATAAGAACCGGAATAGAGAATTGCTAGCAATATTGCAAAGTATTAATAAAAATAGATTTAGGCCCTCCGAAACCCAGTCGACTGATTTGCAATTCCAGTTGCATATGCAATTGTTTTGTGATCTCGCCCGTGTACGGTAGTGGGAATCCAGACACAGAATCGACAGGCACGAGACCGATTTGAAACTAGTTTTAATTGCTCGCGTGAGACTGTTCTTGCCGGTCGGAAGCGATTTCAGTTGCGTGGTTCCTTTTCATCTGAGCTACTTGACATTTTGTAAAAACTTCGTGACTGAAAACTGCCTCCATAGTTAGCAGAACACCGATTAATCCAAAATCAGTTGCGCTCGTGAGGGCATAAAGGTTTTAGATTGATTGCAAACTGGTTGCGCGCGTGATTATTTGGGATTGCCAATCAGTCGACTCATTACATTCCACACAATATTTCAATTAGTTGAGTTAAGTTTCGTTAAATCCAAGAAAACTCCACGAAAGACGTCGCGTTGGATTAAACCGGATTATGCATATGTTTTTGGTTCAGTGCGTTTACTGCACATACATATATGGAGACACGACGTAAAATTACTTCTTGTCAACCCAGAACCGTCATACAACCAGGAACTAGTTAACATGAGGGGAACAGCTTTCGGTAAACTCAACGAATACTCTACCCCGGTTCATGGAAACGCAGTAAATGTCAAATTACCCTACGCCCTCGACAGGGGATTCCCAATGTGCATGTGAATGTACGGGGCTAATCCTCGCGGCTAATTGTATTGTATGTCAAACAAAGCACTGAGTCAGTCAAACAAAGTATTCAGCCCAATTGTAAACTGCGCTGGAATTGGTTCCGCTGAAACTCAGCAGTAACAGAGAGTAATTTCGAAATTACAATTTATGCTACTATGTAAGAAAATTCCAGCGGAATCAATTTTAACATAGCTTAGAATTGGGCTGAATAATTTGTTTGACTGACTTAGTAGTTTGTTACGCCCTTATTTAATGGAATACTTCATAAGTTCATGAACATAAGTGCTTAGAACAAATAAACATATGATTTTTTGCAGTCCCGCAAATCCCGCGGATCCGCGTGATTGTTGACCTTGTTCCCGCAAGCTTTCGGGATTGAGATTTTGATGCGGGATTGCATTCTCTAATGATGATCATAATGAAGGTATTTTACCGGTCAAGTACCATTCGCTGAAAAACTGGAAAACACATTTTTAAACTGGAGGGCAGATAAGTTTAAGACCACACTCATATTTGGGAGAAGAGGGTACTTGTCATAGCATTTTCTCTAAGATAAGTAAGATATGAAAGTAAGTAGAGTATGAAAATATTTGTTATTTTGTTGTCAAGGGAATTCTCGGCACTTTAATATTGTAAATTATGAACTTACAATAGCTGAACTTTACATGTAAAATTTCCTTTTAATCGCGTTTTCCTTGAATTGTACTGGACGTTTGAATTTTCTATGCATTCTGATTTAAGAAAAACTTAAGTCTAGAGAAATTGTGACTTAAGTTACACTTAAGTAAATTTTAAGTAGCAACTGTGAAACAGCCATCCATACTTAAGTCTAACTTAAGTTAATTTTTATACTTAAGTTCGCACTGTGAAACCGGCCCTGTAATTTTTCGATATTATTTGATACTAGCATAAAACCCGCGTGCCTTGCAACGCCTTTAAATAAAAACTGTTTATTATGTGCAATGTTTTCCTTCAAAAAAAAAAAACAAACAAAAAAGTCCGGTGTTATTATCCCTAAAAAGGGTTTATTATAGTGCATTTTTGTAATAAATATGGTAAACAAATTGCTGCGTATATCACCTCTGCTCAACAAATCTGCAAGTTTTGAAGCAGAGATTGGCATGTATATGTCATCAAGAGAAGTGAAATTTTAGGGTTTGACGAACGTTCGTTAAGTTTGTTCGCCTATTTACGTGGGTGCAAGAAATTATGAAGCAATCACAAATGAATATTAAGTAAAGTGCATTTCGAGTCATTCATTTCTTCGTGGTTGTAGGGATGCACTGTCAAAATTTCAGCCCTTCAGCTTCAGAGGTTTTGGGTTAACCCTATTTCATCCTCTTAGGGGATGAATTTCGAGTAATCGCCTCTTAGTGAATGTCCACGTAATTATAGGGAATAGGGATGCACTGTCCAAATTTCCGCCCTATAGCTCCAGTAGTTTGGTAACCCCATTTCACCCCTTTAGGGGATAAATTTCGAAAAATCGCTTCTTAGTGAATGTCCACGTCATTATAGAGATGCACTGTCAAAATTTCAGCCGTTTAGCTCCAGCGGTTTGGGTTAACCCCATTTAACCCACTTAGGGGATAAATTTCAAAAAATCGCTCCTAAGTGGATGTCCACGTTATTATAGTGATGCTCGGTCAAAATTAAAGCCCTTCAGCTTCAGCGGTGTGGGTTTACCCCATTTCACTTCCTTCGGGAATGAATTTCGGAAAATCGCTTCTTAGTGAATGTCCACGTCATTAAGGGGATGCACTGTCAAAATTTCAGCCCTATAGCTCCAGCGGTTTTGGGTTGACCCCTTTTCACCCTCTTAGGGGATGAATTTCGAAAAATCGCTTCTTAGTGGATGTCCACGTCATTAAAGGGATGCACTGTCAAAATTTCAGCCCTATAGCTCCAGCGATTTGGGTAAACCCCATTTCACCCCCTTAGGGGATGAATTTCGAAAAATCGCTTCATGGTGGATGTCCACGCCATTATAGGGATGCACTGTCAAAATTTCAGCCCTATAACTTTAGCGGTTTAGATAAACATCATTTCAACCCCTTAGGGGATGAATCTCGAAAATCGCTTCTTAGTGGATGTCCACGTCATTAAAGGGATGCACTGTCAAAATTTCAGCCCTATAGCTCCAGCGGTTTGGGTAAACCCCATTTCACCCCTTTAGGGGATGAATTTCGAAAAATCGCTTAATAGTGTATGTCCACGCCATTATAGGGATGCACTGTCAAAATTTCAGCCCTATAGCTTTAGCGGTTTGGAAAAACCCCATTTCACCCCCTTAGGGGATGAATTTCGTAAATCGCTTTTTAGTGGATGTCCACGTCATTATAGGGATGCACTGTCAAAATTTCAGCCCTTTAGCTCTAGCGGTTTAGGTTGTGCGTTGTCTGTCAGACAGTTACTTTTTATACAATAGAAAAAAAAGTAAAGAAAAAAAAATCCCCTTACAAACTATTGAACCCCATTTCACCCCCTTCAACCCGTTTTTTTTCTCCATAAAAAGTAGCCTATATCCGTCTCCAAGGTATGTCAAACTATGTCTGTAGCAAATTTCATCAAAATCGGTCCAGTGGTTTAGGCGTGAAAGCGTAACAGACAGACAGAGTTACTTTCGCATTTATAATATAACATATGTATATCTGATGTTACCAATTCATTCAGGATGCAACAGGAAAAGCCCTCTTTTTCTTTCCTAATAACTCACCGTAAAAAACAAAAACCCAGGAAACAGATGAAACAGGTAAAAAACTTCGAGGGAATACAGTCCGTTAATTTTATTACTTTGTATACCTACCGGAAACGTATCATAAAAACTCAGTTTCTGAAAATTTGCTTTACTACTTTTGCTGCCGTATTTGATGTTTTACCTTTTTTCTTCGTATTTTTTTTCAGGCCTTTCTGAGATTTGAAACAAATAGTTTTAAACCAGAATTGTCTAATCTTTCAATTGGTGGCATTAATAATGTTCTACGATATACATTAGCCGAGATATCAGGCGTAGAGGGTAAAAAATGGTGAAAAATCGTACTAATTAATTAATTAAAAAAAAACTAATCAAAATAGGGAAAAACGGAAACTTACTTCCACCTTCTGGGGTATCCATGCATCTACAAAAAAAAAATCAGATTTCTATCTCTTCTAGTTTGGCTACAATGCGTGACGGTACGCACAAGCAGACACACAGACACACTTTCTTTTATTAATATATATGTAGATATGTATATAGATAAAGAGCAAAAACTTGAGTGACTCCATTTAGGCGGAAAAAATGAGCAAAATCACAATTTTCTTCGTTTTTTAGCATTTTTAAAGACAAAGGTGTAGACTGGCCTCGTGGTTCTGACCACTTACGATATAACCGGCCGCTACTAGATTTTGGGATTTATTAATAGTTTTAATTGAAATAACTAATCCGAAATGTATATATATATAGCGTTTATTTAATTCTTAACTATCAATTACTTTTTACTGCGCGCCAACCCGAAACGTCCGAACATCGTGGAAGCTCCAGCAGAAAGGGACGTTGTTCCGTTCTTCCGGATAATCTTCGAATTTTATACATGTGGTGGATGTCTTCGAAATATGTCTTCGAAATGTGAGGTCATAGACACATGACCGCCACATCACTCCCCCTCGGTGAAAGAAGAATATGTTGGAGGTGTTGTGTTGGCTGGCTTTTGTTTGTTCTTAATTGTGGTTTTTGTTATTGTTTTTATAATTTAATTACAATTCAAATTTATGTTTTTACATTTTCTTCAAATTTCTTGATAAATTAATTTTAAGTGTGCTTTTACAATTAAATTATAATTCAAATTTGTATTTTTAGAAATGTCTCTATAAAATTTTTTTCTTTTAAAAAGGAAATTATTTTACAATTTATGTAGTTAAGCTTGTTGCGTGCTTATGTTTTACTTTTACATTTAATGCCTATAGCTATAATTCATTTGTTAGTTTACATTGTTTGATTAAATACTTAAAATTTTATGAGAATGAAATTTATTGTATCATTTTACCTGAAAAATAAATTTATTGTAATAGTTGAAATTTGCTATTTTTATTAGTAATCCAAAAATTTTTATGTACAACATATTTGTTTAATCATCTTCTTAATTGATTCTGTTTCATTTTATTTTTTACATATCGATATTTTGAAAGTTTTATATTTTTTTATTTAAGTATAATAGAAACTTGACTCGTTTTTTATTTTTTGATCTAGTGTTTTGTGCGGGGGTAGACACATCAGGATTTAAAGTGTACGCGGGTTTTAACCTGTCAATGTTAATAAACTCTTGTTTACCGTTTACTAATATTTTAAAAATTTTATCTTGTCTTGATAATACTTCGTGTGGGCCTGTATATGGGGGATTGAGGCTTCCCTTATAGATTGGGTCCTTTATGAAAACATGTGAGCATATGGCTAAGTCTTGTGGGACGAAAATGTTATTTTGTTTACGATGTCTAGTATTCTTTGGTTTTATGTCGAGAATCGCGTTTCGAATGTCTATCGCCATGTTTGAGGTGAGTGTTAGGTCTGTAGGTATTTCCGTAGTTATTAATTGTCCGGGCAAGCGTAAGGCTTGTCCGAAAAGCAGTTGTGCTGGTGCTATATTTAAGTCCTCAATGATGGCTGACCTGATCCCTAAGAGTATCCATGGGATATTTTTATACCAGTTCTTAGGTTCTTGGGTGGCGCGAATTGCCGTTTTGAGTTGTCTGTGGAAACGTTCTACGGAACCATTGGATTGAGGGTGATATGTGGTTGTGCGAATTTTTTGGTTGCCTAAGACGACAGAAATTTCTTTAAAGAGGGTTGACTCGAACTGAGTGCCTTGATCCGTGGTTATGGTTTTTGGAACTCCATAAACTGATATCCAACGGCGTGTGAAGGCGTCAACTATTGTATTCGCGTTCATGTTTCGTAGAGGTATGGCTTCAGGCCAATGGCTAAAACGGTCTTTGATTGTCAACAGGTATGTGTGTCCATTAGAGGGAGGTAAAGGTCCAACTATGTCCATGTGGACGTGCTCGAATCTCCCACTGGGTACTTGAAAAGTTCCATGTGGAGAAATCGTATGTCGTTGCGTTTTTGCTTTTTGACAAGCAATGCATGTTTTCGTCCAGGAGGTTATTTCTTTGTTCATTTTTGGCCAAAAATATCGTGACGTAATTAGGTTTTTGGTTGCTCGGATTCCCGGGTGGGAAAGGTTGTGCAGCAGAGCGAATAATTCGTAGCGTAAGGGTTCTGGAACGTATGGCCTGTTTATGTTTGTGGAAGTTTCGCACCATAGCTCTGTTTGTGTCGTTGAGTCGGGTATTTTTTTTAATGTGAAAGAAGATGGTTTTGAATTTTTGCTAGCTGCCTCTATTAGTTTATGAAGCTGTATGTCTTTCTCTTGTTCGTTAACTAGAGTATGGTGGTCTATGCCTTTTTTGGTTTCTATATTTTCTAAGTGTGCTCTGGATAGTGTGTCCGATACCACGTTTTCACTGCCTTTTATGTGTCTAATATCCTGCGTAAATTGTGATATGTAATTTAGCTGGTTTATTTGTCGCGGTGATTTTTCCGCTTTCGACGTTAAAGCGTTAGTTAATGGTTTGTGGTCCGTGTAGACCGTGAAGTTTCTACCATCAACGAAATATTTGAAATATTTGATTGCTAGGAAAATTGCTAATAGTTCTCTGTCAAATGTAGAGTATTTCTTCTCATTCGGTTTTAGCCGTTTTGAGAAAAAACTAATTGGCTCCCAATTTTTGGCACTTTTTTGTTGTAGAACTGCACCTACGGCGTCGCTTGAGGCGTCTACAAAAAGACTAATGTCGGCTTGCGGATTTGGGTGTGCCAATAAAGTATGGTTTTCTAAGTCTCTTTTTATTTGTTGAAAAGCTTTTTCGTGATCCGAGGACCACTCCAGAGAGGTTTTAGTTCGTTCTCTCTTGTTTGAATCTTTGAGTAGAGCGTACAATGAACTTGAAGTTATGGCTATTTTAGGTAGAAAGCGGTGATAAAAATTTATCATGCCTAGGAAACGTTGCAATTTTTTTATCGTTGTTGGTGTTGGAAAGTCCTTTATGGCCTGGATTCTGTCTTCGGAAGGTGCTATACCGTTTGCTGTTATTTTGTGCGAAAGAAAATCTAGCTGATTTACACCTAGTAAACATTTTGCTGGGTTAACGTTAAGTTGATATTGTTCGAGCCTAGTGAACAGTAAAGCTAAATGTTTCTTGTGTTCTTGGGGGGTTTTGCTAGCAACCAATATGTCATCTACGTAAGTAAAGATAAAATTTAGACCGGATAAAACTTCGTTGATGAAACGTTGAAATGTTTGCGCACCGTTCTTTACGCCGAATGGCATTCGCAAAAATTCAAAAAGCCCAAAGGGTGTTGTCACTGCAGTTTTGTATATATCTTCCGGTGCAACCGGGATCTGATGATAAGCTCTGACAAGGTCTATTTTGGAAAAAATTGTGCAACCGTGAAGGTTTATAGTAAAGTCCTGTATATTTGGTAGTGGATACTTATCAAAGACTGTTGCTGCGTTTAACTGCCTGTAATCTCCACAAGGTCTTAGGTCGGTGCAACCTTTCTTGGGTACCAGATGGAGTGGGGAAGCCACTGGAGAGGCTGACGGACGGCATATTCCTAACTTGACCATTAACTCAAATTCTGCCTTGGCTATATTGTATTTTTCTGTATTAAGCCTACGTGGACGGGCGGATGGCAAGGGACCTTCAGTGTTGATTTTGTGAACGACATTGTGTTTTACTTGATCGTTGAAGTTGGGAGGTGTTATTAACGAAGAAAATTTATTCAGTATTTTCCCATATTCGTCTTGTAGGGCATAAAGTTTTGGTGGTGAAAAATGAACCTTTCGTGAGATGCCTGTCACCGAAAGTGTAGTTGTTTGGTCTCTCAGTTTCCTTGTCTGAGATCTACTAATAGATTATATTTGTATAGGAAATCTGCTCCTAAGATTGGGTGATCTACGGCTGCTATCACGAAATTGTGAATGAAAACGCGGCGTAACTGAAGGTTTAATGCCAATTGTTTGGTGCCGTAGGTGGATATCAATGAGCCGTTTGCTGAAACAAGTTTGAAATCTGTCGTGGCTTGGCTTGGTTTGCATGAGCTTTTTGGTAATACCGAGATTTCCGCTCCTGTATCTACCAAAAAGTGTTTATTGGAATTATTATCAAACACGAATAGGCGGCGCGATAATTCGGGTGGCTTCGATGCCGCTGTCGAAACCGTGCAAGTTAGTTTTTTTGGGTTTGATTGTCTACGCTTGTCTTTCTATTATTTCTGTTGTTGGAGTTTATTACAGCGAAATTGCATGGAGCAAGGCATTTCTTGGCTTTTTCTTTAAATTTGAGGTGATACCAGCAACTATTTTGTACCGACGGCGACCGTGAGTGTTGTCTTTCAACTGTTCGACTATTGGAAAACGTTCTTTGTCTAGGTCTTGCGATGTGTGTTTCTATGCGCTTGAGTCTATTTGACAGACTATAAATGGTTTCACGTAACTTGTCTATGCTCTGTTCCTGTGAGTTGTTTGAAATATTGGTCGGGTTGCGATTGTGGCCTTGCTTTAACGACGATATTTGAGCTGTTGACGTAGTGTCGTGGATTCTATCTGCGATAGAGAAAAGTTTATCTTGATCCGTTGAAGATTCAATGGCTATCAAGCAAGTTTGAGTGTTACTTGGAAGTTTGCTCATCCATAATTTCTTTAATAATTCTCTGTTTACCAAATTATTTGTGCCTGCTAGCGATTCCATATGGCGGAATAATTCCGACGGTTTGTAGTTCCCGATTTCTACCTTATGTAACAAAGCATCTAACCTGCGTTCTTCCGAGTCTTGTGTTCGACTTAGGAGATGTGATTTCAAATTTTCGTACTTGTTGAGCAATGGTGGATTGAGTAAAATGTCAGCTACCACTTCCATTGTTTCGGGTGGTAGTGAAGCTACAAGGTGGTCATATTTTGTATTTGAGACAGTTATGCCTTTTACACGGAATTGTGTCTCTACCTGCAAAAACCACAGGTCTGGCCGGTTGTTCCAAAAAGGTGGAATTTTTAGGGATGCCGCCATGGTTGAGGAAACTGTCTCTAACACGTTATGCTTTGATGTACCGGGTGTTTGTTGTTGTTCCAAAGCTTCCTGTGGGTTTGATCGAGTTTCGTTCGAATGTTCTGTCGACATTTCGATTGTTTGTAAAGAAATTGAAAACTAGTAGTAGCGAAAAGCTTTGGATGTGTGCTGCAATGTGTATTGCGAAAACGATTGGTAGCGCAATTGTACTGGTATTCACTAATTTTTGTGAATAGTTAAGAAAAACTTTTTAATATACATATGTATAGTATATAAAATGCAAGCGGCGCACCTGTACTCTTCAAAACCGCCTTTAACCCTTTTTGGAACTTAGCTTGGATGAGACCGTTGTATAATTGATTATTTATCTCAGTAGTTTATGAATGCTGATGCTTTTTATTTGTGTGAAAATCCAATGAATGAAAAGCTTGCTAGGATAATAAGTAGGTGGCTTGGAGAACAATAAACTATCTAAATTATCCCCTAAAATATGTTTGTTTTAAATTGTATGATATCGCCCTAAAATCGAGAAGTATTTCCACAATGACGTGTATATTTTATTCAATATTAAAGTTTATCGACTAAAAGATTAAATTTAAATTGCTTTCTTAATGGTTACTTGTTTAAAAGGAATGGCTCTGATATTGGCTGCTGATGTATTTTTAGTTATTGATTTTCGACTTAAGTTCAAATTTTAGTAGATTAATAAGTTGAGACTTTATTAAATATAAGGAGACCAAATATTGTTAGTTTGTTAAAGTGTAAGCTCAAGTGTCTTAGCGATTGCGATTTGAATAATTATCCACAATATTGAAACGTGTTATTTGTCTTTTGGCAATGAGTAATAAATGAAATGTTTATATTCTAGAAAATGGATGAGATAAACATGACCTTTTTTGTTTTACCTTAAATAATGCGTTTGCATTTCGATTGTTAAAAATGTGCTAAATGATTACTTGTGTTATTATAACTGTAAAATCGTATTAGTTTTGTCATACTTATTTTTTAACTACTTAGGCACACAACGGAAATGAACTTGAAACAACTAAATTTTCAACCAAAAAAAAAAAATAATTAAAATAGTTAATTGAATTATTACTAGAAGCACAATGATTTCACAATGCGTTACTAATGTTTGTCGACCAGAGAAATGAGTTAGAAAATCTTATTTCCAGGGAACCTCAAAAGCCCCCTTTTTGGCATTATTATTAAACCTTTTATTATTAATGTAATAATTGTTTTTGTACTCACTGAGATTCGTATAATCAATTTTAGTTGTTTTTTTTTTGTTTTTTCAATGTTTTGCTTTTATTTTTAATCCTGATGTGTCGACCTTTTTCATGTTATTTATTTGCTTTTTTATGATTTATTCCCTAAAAATAAACATCTTTTAGTTAAGTTCTATATTAGTTTAAGCCTAATTTATTTATTTGACATTGTTAATTAATAGAAAAAATATACGTTTTTTGTTTGGTTTTGTTGATTATTATATGTTTTCTTTGCCCTTTTGTTTTGGATCCTCCATAGTGTTTTTGTCTTTAAAGTTCTGGGCTGTTTATTGCTGGAATCAAGAGTCGTCAATAGCTGGACCATCCATGGAGTTGTCCTCAAAATTTTTGATTTTTTATATTGATGTTCGGCTGAGTTCGATGGCTCTTTTAAAAGCGAATTCCACAGTAATTTTTATGTGAAAAAGAAATTTACTTCATAACCTTGAAATTTTTTATATTCTCTGTCTAGGTTAAGAACTGGTGGTGCTTAGCACTTTGTATGCGTATAAACACAAGCACTAAATTTCGCAACTTTTAACTTGATTATGGTTATTACATGCGGTTTTTTTTTGTGTCACTATCTTGATGACGCAAGTAACTGTTGAATTTTTACACTTTTTATTATTGCATTGTTTTATTTATTGGAAGATTTTGAATTGAAATTTTTCGTTGTTATTCAACACGTACAAAGCACGAGAGAACAAAAATGATAAAACCATCTATGAAACCGGAATTTTGCATTCCCTCATGTTTTATTGTTTCGCACATTTGATGAGAAAAAAAAATTTTATTTAACGCGTAGAAAACAAAAATTCACTTGATTTTTTTACTATTTATTTAGTTCCGGCTGATTGTAGACTGATTTTGTTTTAATTGGTTTAGTTTTTTTCTTTTTAAAATTTATGTTCGCACATGGTCGGGGTCACCATTGTAGACTGGCCTCGTGGTTCTGACCACTTACGATATAACCGGCCGCTACTAGATTTTGGGATTTATTAATAGTTTTAATTGAAATAACTAATCCGAAATGTATATATATATATAGCGTTTATTTAATTCTTAACTATCAATTACTTTTTACTGCGCGCCAACCCGAAACGTCCGAACATCGTGGAAGCTGCAGCAGAAAGGGACGTTGTTCCGTTCTTCCGGATAATCTTCGAATTTTATACATGTGGTGGATGTCTTCGAAATATGTCTTCGAAATGTGAGGTCATAGACACATGACCGCCACAAAAGGATTTATTGAACGTCTGATGACCTTTACAAGTACCTACCGAATGAGAGCATACGAGTATTTTAAACCTTTAAAACGGTGATATCTCATGAATAGCATTTCGCAAGGGTAAATTTATAATAACTTTATTTAGATAATCATTTTAGATAATAGATAATCGCATGATCTACAAACTTTGGGAACAGTATTTTGCGATAAAATTACCAAAAAACTGATATTTTGAGCCTAAAGCCCTTCCCTTAAGCCTAACCCCTTATAACTCCTTTTTAGGCACCCTAAAAAGAAGATCTCTGTAAAGTTTCAGCCTGCACCCAATCATTTTCGCTATTTTTAGCATTTTACCTGTACTACTTTGCTTTTTGATAAAAATAAAATTTTTGCCTACTTTGATTCTTACTTGAAGTACAACATTGACACTTCAACACTTGAATCCTAAAATTTCCCATGAGTGAATTGCATTTGAATGAGGAAATTTTTTAGTACAGTCAATCTGTAGGTATGCTGCTGAATTTAGTGCCAAAAGTGTGAAAGTAGTTTTGTTCGTTGAAAAATGATGTGACAAAGCTACCTTGGCGATGGGCATGTGCAACTGTTAGCAGTTTTTTGGAAAACTCAAAAAACGTGAAAAAAAATTTTGAAATGCGTTTTTTTTTCTCGGTATCTATGCATTTTACAGGAAAATTTTTGTCATTGGCGCGATGCTGTACAACAGGAAATGCACACAGTGGGTGGCGCTAAAGTCTCAAAAAAAGTGTTTTTCCACTTTTTTGTCCTGAAGATATTTTTTTTACGCAAAACCGTAAATGGGAAAGTGTTTCCTTAGATTATTACCAACAACTTTGATTTAAACATTTTTTTCATATAACTTACCGTTTTGAAACTGCAGCTTGCAATAGTATGAAAATTCCAATAATACGGCTGCACGCAATATGAGTACACATCTGAGATGCACGTTTAATGCAGTATCAATTATTATTGATACTGCACAATAGATATGATACAATAAAAACAACTAGTTGGGATGCCCGTTACCGAAATTCGGTCACAAAAACAATAAATATATAAAATTCACGATTTGTTCGATTTTAAATTCAATTTAAATATTTTTATTTAAAAAAAAATTATTCGCAACATTTCCATTGTCGCTCCAGAGCATCTAAAATTTCCCAGGATTTTTTTAATCGCATCCATGACGTCTTGCTTGGCTATGTGGTAAAATGATAAATGACATTTACAGTGTCATTTGACAAATTACACTCAGAGCTAATCATTGCAAAGGCAGCATTATACGAACGAATATTTGCAAAAAAAAATTTAGAACGATTTTTAATACCACTTTCATTCTAAGTTAATCCTTCAAACAAATTATTGAAAAAGTAATTTTGAGAAAGTGGAGGTAGATTAACTTTGCCTTTATGACAACACAAAGAAAATGCCTCAGTATTACGTAAAGCTACTTCAGTCAGAAAATGTTTGGCACGACAAAAATGACAACTCATAATAAAAGAACCACACGAAAACGAATCAAAATTAACCGGAATAACATTCAAAGCACATTTAAAAGAATCAGTCAAAATTTCTAAAGGTGCAACACCATCAACAAACATCTCATTATGAAATGCCTCAACATTCATTTCATTCACACCACTATTCAATTCATTATTTGCAACATTCATTTCATTAACACTACGTAAATTTCTAACGCGACTTCTAGTATTTTCGCGAAGCGATCTAAAATCGACATTAGAGTGTCCCCGTCGTTGTCTTGGCATTTTGAAAAGAAAACGCGGAAAAAACGTAAGTACTCACCGATAAATTGCACTCAAAATTCGCAGTTAACTGTTTTGGAATGACAAAAATACAACTCAGATTCCGAGAACCATACGAAAACGAATAAAAATTACGCAGAATAACATTCAAAACACACTTAAATGAATTAATTAAAATTTCTAAAGGCATTCGCCAAAAAACGAACGGTCGCCCCTTACACCATACAACTCAAATACTATACGCAAAAGAGTATAAAAAATATATAGTTTAAAAAACCAAAAAATACGCTTTTAATTTAAAATTAGCTAAAAAGTAAAAAATAATTTTTAATGTAAAATTTGTATTGCTCCAGCCAGTATATGGGAACAACCTACGTTTCGAAATGGAAAAAAGCGTGGGGCTCCTTAGCTATTTCCTTATTTTATTAACATTGGAACTTTTCGTTAGCGCCCCACGCTTTTTTACAATTTGAAACGTAGGTTGTTCCCATATACTGGCTGGAGCAATACAAATTTTACATTAAAAATTATTTTTTACTTTTTAGCTAATTTTAAATTAAAAGCGTATTTTTTGGTTTTTTTAAACTATATATTTTATTTTCTACTTTTTAGTCTATTATATGGCTTCTACCATTTTCTTGTCACCACCATCTTAGATTTAAAATGGTGTATCAGTCAGCACTTTTCCCACCTTGGCTTCGGCGGGACCTCATAGTCTACATCATTTAATGAACTCTAGCTCTTTATGCTACTTTGCTCAATCATCAGACTCCTTCATACACTTTCATTTGATACCCAAACCGAGTGGGTTTTAAAGAAAAAGGTAATCGCCATTCCGCTATTTTGTGTTGGCCGCTATTTTGAATTTTGAATTACGCTACGCAGCTAATTGTATTGTAGTTGGCATACCCATCCATTTGATACCCATGTCGGGGGGTCGGCGAACGCAATTGCAAAATTCAGCCGCCATCCTGGACCCGTCATCTTGATTTTTTTACAAAATAGTCAGATTACATTGTCATCCAAACTAAACGTGTGTGCAAAATTTCAGCTCAATCGGAAACCGGGAAGTGGGTTAAATTTAACTTACAAGATTTTATTGCATAGTTACAAGTGCAGCTAATTAACACATATCCATTTTGAATTTAGAATTACGCTACACAGCTAATAGTATTGTATTTGGCATACCCATCCATTTGATACCCATGTCGGGGGGTCGGCGAACACAATTGCAAAATTCAGCCGCCATCCTGGACCCGTCATCTTGATTTTTTTACAAAATAGTCAGATTGCATTGTCATCCAAACTAAACGTGTGTGCAAAATTTCAGCTCAATCGGAAACCGGGAAGTGGGTTAAATTTAACTTACAAGATTTTATTGCATAGTTACAAGTGCAGCTAATTAACACATATCCATTTTGAATTTAGAATTACGCTACACAGCTAATAGTATTGTATTTGGCATACCCATCCATTTGATACCCATGTCGGGGGGTCGGCGAACACAATTGCAAAATTCAGCCGCCATCCTGGACCCGTCATCTTGATTTTTTTACAAAATAGTCAGATTGCATTGTCATCCAAACTAAACGTGTGTGCAAAATTTCAGCTCAATCGGAAACCGGGAAGTGGGTTAAATTTAACTTACAAGATTTTATTGCATAGTTACAAGTGCAGCTAATTAACACATATCCATTTTGAATTTAGAATTACGCTACACAGCTAATAGTATTGTATTTGGCATACCCATCCATTTGATACCCATGTCGGGGGGTCGGCGAACACAATTGCAAAATTCAGCCGCCATCCTGGACCCGTCATCTTGATTTTTTTACAAAATAGTCAGATTGCATTGTCATCCAAACTAAACGTGTGTGCAAAATTTCAGCTCAATCGGAAACCGGGAAGTGGGTTAAATTTAACTTACAAGATTTTATTGCATAGTTACAAGTGAAGCTAATAAAAGCGTATTAAAAAATGCACGCACAAAGTGACCGAGTTTTTTTATGTCAGTTATGCCGCCAAAAATCCACACAAACGCTTGTTTTTCTCTGTTTCTCATTCGCTTCACTGAAACGGCATTTGTGTCAATCGTAGGCTACTCAGCACTACGTTGATGCTCACAAAAAATTCAAATTTTCCAACGGCTTTTTAAAATCCGAAAAATTAAAATCGCTATAACTTTTTTATTCGTGAATCGATTTCGTTGAAATTCCTTATTACAAAACTATGCCATAAAAAGAACATTTTCTGAAAATTTAAACGAAATCGGTCCACGAACAAAAAAGCCTTAGCGTGTACAAACTTTTTGTTTGCCTATTAATATATAAGATTTTACAAAAATTTAACAAACGATTTGCCCCAAATCTAAAAATTTTAGCAGCCCTTTGTTTAAAAGCATATTTTTAAGTTTTTATTAACTAAATTTGTATGTATCTCTTCAGAATAACAAAACAAAAGTGGGATGTTGTGCCTAGAGACTAGCCACTAATTACGCTTTTTCTTGGTATTCTTTCTATTGAATAACACTTCAGACTGGATGACAATACATTAAGTGGAGATTGTGAAGAATCGCGAAAACATTCAAACAAATAACTTGAAAAACTAACGCATCTTTCATGGAGATGCTGCTGAAAGAATTATACAATAATTACCCGCCAAGAATTTGAAAGAATTGATATATTTTAATTGCACCCCATCTATGACAAAGAATAGTGAACACCATCTATGGCAATATTACATTACTTACGAAGAGCATGCTCACCACCAAGAATCGAACCCTGGTCCTTTCGCACCCCGATCTAGCGCCGTCCCATTACTCCAAACGCTAACTTGTAGGAATATGGCAATAAACATATCTATTCATGCTTACGTAAAAAGGTACATTCCAAGGCAAGATATGTATAAAGTTTCGAAGAAAGTAAACAACTGAATTATGACAACAGATTTTCTATTATTTATGAAATGTTTTTTGTATATTTTATGGAAATTGATAATCATAGGTAAAATGAAGAGTAATGTAATATTGCCATAGATGGTGCTCACTATTCTTTGTCATAGATGGGGTGCAATTAAAATATGTATATCAATTCTTTCAAATTCTTGGCGGGTAATTATTGGTGTTGGTCTCATTGCGAGGTGGGGGTACTTGTGTGCGTGCACGTGCATATATGCTATGGATAAACAGGTGCCTGTGTTTTTCAATAGATGTTCTACATTTAAAGAAAAGTGAAGTGCGTGCGTGATTTTTTCTTTAAAAATAAAAAAAAGTTAAATTGAAGTGTAAATTAATACAAAAGGTGCGGTAAGCCGAATTTTTAACAATAATATATGTATGTTTAAGTAAAATAATACACCTAATTCTGTTGTGCAAAGTGCATCACATATTAGATTTGCCTCCAATCCAAAGAAAAATGTTTAGATTCGTTTTATATAGTGTTTACATGTGTGATGTGTTTTTTTTTTTTTTTTTTTTTTTTTTTTCAATTTGACACATTCGAATAATTTATTTTGTTTTTCCATAATTTTTGAGTAATTGTTTTGGGCAGAAAATAGCCGAAACTGCAAGCGTTTGTGCTCGATGCGTAAAAACTGAACCGACTGGTTGGCCATCTAACTAACAACCGGAAAAACTTTATGCTAATACCATGTTTCCATCGCACTCGAAATCCGCAGGTTTTGATAAAACGATTTGGCGAAATCCAAATGTGTTTCCATCGCACCAGGCAGTTTTCGCTTGTCATAACAAACTTGCACATCAAATTTTAAAAACCTAATTATATCAACAAAACTGAGGAATTTATAAAGAATAGGCTGTAAAATAAGGAAAAAATATAAACATTCATTTAAGCTCCATTTTAAACGTTAAAGATAGAAAATTTAAAAATGACAAATTCGTACTGTCTAAATTTTTTACAGCTGAGAAATTTCCCCAAAATTTCCCACTAGCTGAATAGGCTGAATAGTCATTACCAAGATTTCGATCGAGATTTCATTGAAATCTCCTCCGAAAGGCGATTTCATTTTATATGCTAAAACATGAGATTTCAAACGAGATTTCGCCCGAAATCCTCATTTTTGCCGAAATCGGAAGATTTCGAGTGCGATGGAAACATGGTATAAGGCATCGGACGTACACTTACAGTAGAGGTATATGTAGCTACCCTAAAATTTTTCTTAGAACCACGGCCCTACATTAGAACGTCCTTGGGTTCGTTCATTGGTCAAATATGTTATATAATTCTTTCAGCAGCATCTACTTGAAAGATGCGTTAGTTTTTCAAGTTATTTGTTGGATTGTTTTCGTGAATCCACAATCTCCACTTGATATATTGTCATCCAGTCTGAAGTGTTATTCAACAGAAAGAATACCATGAAAAAGCGTAATTAGTGGCTAGTCTCTAGGCACAACATCCCACTAGTTATTGACTCAATAGCTTAAACGAAAATTCATATTTTAGGAAGAGTCAAAAACAAAATGTCGAAGCAAAATTTTAAGAGCAAATTTAATATTGCTCGAAGCCAGAACAGATTACCAGAAAAAGAAACCAAGAAAACAAGGTGGATACAGAAAATTTCTCTCTCTTCGACTTCTCGTATCCCACTGTTCGGCTGCGGCGAAGAAGCTGCGTTAGCTCAGCTTCTGAGGGCACTGTATCAACGCAAACCTTTGCGTGAGTATGATTTCAATTTAATTGAATGGGTTGGAGTATTCACGTTGATTTTCTGTGGCAAAGAAGCTGACGATATTACAGCTTCCCCATGATGTGTAAGACCTCGGCCATTATAAGAGCGGTGAGAAGAACTTTAGTATTTGCCACTCTGTCGCTCACCGCTCGTATCGTGGCGACGGCTTTAAGGCCCAATTACAATGACCGGATTAGAGCGGAACAGAATCGGATTGAACTGTCAAAGTGGTTTTCCAAGCATGCGTTTTCCATTTAACCGATTACAATGAACGGATTCAAACGCATTTGATCGCATCTGTGCCGGATTCGTTTTAGTTTGTTTAGAAATCGCCGGATTGAGCTGTCAAAATTTTGGTAAACAAAAGCTGTGATTGTTTAAGGTTTTATTTGGTTTGGTTTTTTATGTTTTTAAAAATGTTTTCGGACGAGCAGTTAATCGCAGAAGTGAAAGATTATGAAGTACTGTAAGAATATAACGTGACGTTTAAACGCGAACTGATCCGTTCATTGTAATCAGTGCAGTTTCCTATCCGTTCTGATGCGTTCTTTTGACATTTCAATCCGCGTAGATCCGGTCATTGTAATTGGGCCTTTACTCTTTGTTTACAGTAGGATGATAAATTTCAATTGTACATTTTATATAAAAAAATCTGTACATTGCATCTTTAGTGTTTCCAGAGGAGGAAATATATTTTACAAATATATATATTTATATATATATTTTTCTTCTAATAATCTTGATATATTAAAATTAATTTTTATTGAGTTGCCTATTTGGTCAAAGGAAGCAGTGCTTCCTTTGCTTCCAAAGAGGAACCGCCACTGATTGGAGCACTTCATTTCTCGCTGGGTTTATTTTCTGCAGTTCGTAGGTGAAGCGAATTTATTTTCATTGCGCTATTTTTTAATACGATTTTTCCATAGTAAGTTAGCAAGATTTGGATGTTCAGGAATGCTATAGCAATTTCCTGAAATCGAAATAACTCACAAATATAAATCTTGATGGTATTTATTAATCAATAGGTGAGTGCTTTTTTTGGTTTATATTTTTCATAATTATAACTTTTTAGTATTTGCTTACTGGAAATAGTGTTTCCATTAATTCGGGAATACTACAGAGCTACTCATAGGTTGGTAGTGCCCTTTCACAATCGATCAATTTGCATTAATTTGCTGTGGTATGGATGCAACTGAGTCTTATTGGTAAATATTTATTTTATTATTGGAGTCTTCCAAGTAGACATAATGATGATTAAGGCGACTGTTGTGTTCTATATTGGCCATTGGTTAGTAGATCGTAAAGTACGATAACAATGTTGTATGGTGCTCTCATTTTACTTCTACGTTCACTTAGTGTTTGTGGTGATACGGTAAATGAGGATTTGAGTGAATTAACTGAGCGTTTGCAAAAACTTCACCAATTCGAACACGCACTAATCATTTCAGACAATACCTCTAGATATGATAGTAACGATTTCTGTTCGGAACTACAAAATGAATTTCGTTTGCCCACAATTGTTTTAACGAAAGTTCCAGATTTTACCCTAAAAGATATTTTCATCAATAATTTTATCTCTTTTTTATTTATTCACAGTGAAACGTTTCCAGTTTTACAAATCGCAAATGATGCTTTAAATCGAATCCATAGTACGAAAATTCTGGTTGTTTTCACAGCTGAAACGAAGGAAAGTGATTTGTTGGGAGTTTTTGAATGGTTTTGGAAAAATGATTTCTTAAATGTTGTTGCAATGCTTGCCAAAACAAAAAAATTGTACACATTCGATCCGTTTCCTGTTTTAGAAATCGAAGACGTTTCTGATTCTCCTGAAACCTACCTATACAGAGATAAGTTGAAGGATATGAAAGGGTATCCTATAAAAACCCGATATGAATTTGGTCCTCCAGCTGTTATAACATATCAAAACAAACAAGGTGAAGAAGTCCTTACTGGAATTATAATAAATATTATTTTCATGTTCATTGAAAACCACAACGCAACTTTTGAAGGGATTAACAAGGATGCTTCGAGTATGGCAAAAAGGTTTGACATTTTAAAAAATAAGGAAATTCATGTGGGCAGTTACGATGTGGCAGATATATTGGACAAGAACAATCCTCACAATACCCATGGTATATCACTAGTTTATCCATATTGGTTTCGAGAAATTTGCGTGGTGGCACCTACTTCAAAACAGTTACCACATTATCTATACATAACTCAACCCTTTACCCAATCAACTTGGACTGGAGTTTTCTGTTTTATTATATACGCCACAACTTTAGGATATCTGACATCAGTGAAGATAAAACGGAAGCTCAAATTTGGTCAACTGCTGATGGAAATTTTCAAATGTGTTCTTTATTTTCCGATATCTGAAACATGTTTCAACTCAGGAAAATCATGGACTATATTTTTTGGACTATCGTTATTTATGGGCTTTATCATATCGAACATGTATTTATCCTTCTTGGCATCGTTTCTAACGACCACAACATATGAACCCGAAATTCAATCCAAGGATGAATTGCGGAAAAGTGGTCTTAAGGTGGCAATTATTGCAAGCTGGTTTGAAGGCATTGTGTCAGTTGAAAAGTTATTCGATGATATCAGAGATATAATGATTAAAATGGAAGATGAATTGTGGTTTGACAATCTGCGCAAGCTTAACAGGTCATTTACTTATTTAACAGCAGAATCAAGAATTTTTCTAGAACAGCAGAGAGTCTTGACTAGACCAATATTTAGAAAAACCAAGTTGTGTGGCAACAAAATTTTAATGAGGCTACCTCTCCCGCCCAATTCACCATTTTTACAGGCTTTGGATTATCATATACTAAGGCTCCAACAAATGGGATACTTTGATAAATGCCTTCAATTTGCTTTTCAGGATGGATTAAGAGCAGGTTTTCTAAAACTGTGTCGAGATGAACGGAAAGAGTTCGAAATAATAAGCGTTAAACATATGCAGTTGGTAATGTTAATTTATCTTTATGGTAGTTTTGTTGCTATTTTTTGTTTCATTGCCGAGATTGTTGTAGTATATAGAAATGTAATAGGAAATTTTGTTATAACTTTGAAGAAATAATAAATTATAATCAAATAGTATGACATTAGACCTTTTATTTCCTTTTATATGCTAAGGAATTTCAATCAATCCACTTTTTAGGGGACGTCCATTAATTTCATGTAAGCCGAGCCGAATTTCACCCAATCTCACGTGGTGGAGAGGGGGTCTCGTCAAATATCACGTAATTCAGTGTAAAATTGCTAGAAAACTGAGTTAAATTAAGCAAAACATGTTTCCCCATTAAACACCCCCATTGACTTACAAGCCGCCTGCAGGCGAGGTCGGTAGGCACGGCCCGATGAACGCCACACAATACTCAGTCTGACTGACGGATGTGGACTTCAGGTATCCACCGCGCAGACCCTACAGCCTAAGACGACAGTTTATCATAGCAAGTTGTTAATTCCCGTGGTAAAATGTTCATGGCCTCAACCAAAACTTTAAAGGCACAAACAGATTGGTGACTGCAAAAACCTTTAAAATACAGGGACCACCATATTTGTTGACATAATGGTTGCACGTAATGGGGCCCATCCACGGGCCAACTAGTTGCCCAAACTGAGTTGTGTTAGCACTGAATCGCAGCGTGTGTGGGGCAGTTGACAAACTGATTTGACAGTTGGGGGTTTCAGTTGGGATAAATCAAAATCTTTCGGGCGGGGCCTAGAGTTTGGGCAACTAGTTGCGGTGTGTGTTGCAGTTTGGCAAACTAGTTGAATGAATTAAGATTGAATTCGAAGAATATATTTTTTTTACAAGTTTATATTTTCATTCTTTTGCATTGTTTTTAATTATGAAAGTGCACATAATATTAAATTATTTTCTTAATTTATATTTTTAAATTAAATTCTAAATTTTAAAAACATATTAATGTTTATATTAATAATTAAAAAATGTATAATTAATACAAAAAATCATCGTTATTAACTTTCAAATTGCCTATAAAATATCGAATTGACAGTTGAAGTACCAACAACTCAGGTGAAGCATTTGTGGCATAACACCAACTCTTTACACAACTCAGTATGGGCAACTAGTTGACCTGTGGATTACGTGCCAACACCCAAGATCTTCAGGCACAAACTGACGACTAATGCCTACCTATATAAAGATTTTTATCAGTTTTCTTGGACTGCAGACCCCATCCAGTTGGCGGCCGCGGAGGTGTGTGGTGTGCCTTTTTTTATGTGTAAGACTAGAGTCTCAGAAAGGTCCTTTATACTGTCGACAATTTATTTTCTACGTATAGAGTGCAATGTCGAACAGCAGCTCTAGTAGGGGAGGAAGGAACTGCCACAACCTACCCGCGATATTTTTTAGTCCACCTACTCCCAACTATTACTGTTAGTCCATTCAAAACGCGCGTTATGGTGTTCCAAAATAACACCGTTAAGAAAATCGAACCCTAAACGATTTTGGGGTCGCTGATCACGAAAATCGAGGTCCCGCGGTCCTAAAATTAGGGCGTCACCCTTAAAAATGCAAAAAACACCCCTTTTTAGGGGGTTTTCGCGATTATTTCAGTAATAATGAAAACTAATGCGATGAAATGCACTTTTTTTAATATTTATTTGCGAAGGGGGTTGATTTATACTAAATTAAGGCGAACTTAATGGTAAGGGGTACCCGTAAAGGGTTGAAAGTACCCCTAAATTGGCGAAAAATGGCAAAAATTGTAAAAAAAAAAATTTCCCAAGTTTATGCTTCAAATTCGATTGGGGGCGTACTGTCAGGCAAAAATAAATTATTTTCAGCCCTTAAGGGGTTAAAACTACTCCTACTAAAATAAAAACAACATTATATAAAAAAATTGCAATTTTTTTTTGCTTTTTGTTTGAAATTTGGTTCAAAAGGTATTATAAGCAAAAAATTAATTTTTTCAACTCTTAAGGGGGTAAAACCACCCCCACATTAAAATTGTAATTGGAACAAATTGAAATTTATTGTTTTGCATTAAAATTTTATATTTGATGAAATATTACTAAAACATTTGGAAAATTTTTAACCCTCTTAAAGGAGTTAAACCTTAGGGGTAAATTGAAAAAAAAAATTTTCTTTTCGTAGATTGCAATTTAAATTTTTTTAACGAATTGTTTGAATAAAAATTCTTTTTATTAGAAAATATATCGTCGGTGCGCAAGAGAAGTGACACATCTCAAAAATCGTCTTTTTTGAGTTAAATAGTATAATACGGGTAAAAAATGAGCAACTTTTATCAGAAAAATCGTCATAAAGGGGAGGGCTCTAGTGTCGTTTTGGTTTTGCGCGGGACAAAACACACAATTAGTTAAACTTAGTTAAAATTACAAGAAAAGTGTCATAACTCAAAACAAGGGTTGTATAAAACTAAGGGTGGCCTTATTAACTTTGTCAAAATCACAATTCCTTAATGCCTGTAGAATTTAATAACCATTACAATCAAAGACAACTGGAAAATAAATTGCATAAAAAATTAAAATCGTTCTCCTGAAAAATAAAGATTTTTGAGATGTGTCACTTTTCTTGCGCACCGACGATATGTAAATTGATAAATTTTTGCAATTTTTTTTATATAAAGTTGTTTTTATTATAGTAGGGGTAGTTCTAACCCCTTAAGGGTTGAAAATAATTTATTTTTGCCTGACAGTACGTTAAGTAAGTTAAGCAAATAAATATTAAAAAAAGTGCATTTCATCGCATTAGTTTTCATTATTGCTGAAATAATCGCGAAAACCCCCTAAAAAGGGGTGTTTTTTGCATTTTTAGGGGTGACGCCCTAGTTTTAGGACCGCGGGACCTCCATTTTCGTGATCAGCGACCCCAAAAACCTATAGGGTTCGATTTTCTTAACGGTGTTATTTTGGAACACCCCCCCTAGTTTTCAATGAACGATATTGTAGGGGTAGTTTTAACCCCTTAAGGGTTGAAAATAATTTATTTTTGCCTTACTGTACGCCCACAATCGAATTTGAAGCATAAACTTGAAAATTTTTTTTTACAATTTTTCCCATTTTTCGCCAATTTAGGGGCACTTTCAACCCTTTAGGAGTACCCCATACCATTAAGTTCGCCTTAATTTAGTATAAATCAACCCCCTTCGCAAATAAATATTAAAAAAAGTGCATTTCATCGCATTAGTTTTCATTATTACTGAAATAATCGCGAAAACCCCCTAAAAAGGGGTGTTTTTGCATTTTTAGGGGTGACGCCCTAATTTTAGGACCGCGGGACCTCGATTTTCGTGATCAGCGACCCCAAAAACGTTTAGGGTTCGATTTTCTTAACGGTGTTATTTTGGAACACCCCCCCCCCCGCGTTTTGAATGGACTATGTCGCGACTTTGACATCGGGCATCGAGAAACAACTCGCTGGAGTGTTATGCCTCCTGAAACGAGTTGAATCTCATCAACCAATCGATGATATGCGCTTTTGGTGGAGCGGGGAAGGGCTAAGGAAGGTTATGTCAGAAGGAATCAGGAATGTAAAGAGGGAAGAAGAAAGAAGGAAAGTTATGTAGGTGGGAAAGTGGAAAAAGCGAAGGACCGTGGGGCTGGCCGAGATTCGAACCCGGGACCTCTGAGATGATAGTCAGGCACTTTACCCCTAGACCACCGAGGCCCCCGGCTTCAAGGCGGAAACCTTCAGCCCACGGCCTGCATAGTAGCACCTCGATGGTTTAGCCGCCAACGGCCAGCCAAACGCGGGACTTGACGAATGGTGCGGCGCACGAGCCAAGTAAACTGACTCGCGCATTAGAATATAGAACTACAGAAAGGGTCCTCGCCGAATTTTAGCGTAATGCAATTCTTGTTGATTATGAAAGCTCACGTTTTGGAAGTTGTGTGTCCACTACAAGCGTAAAAAGTGAGTGGAATAGAGGAAGGGCAAGTTGGAGTTCGTATTATCAGTTATCTATAATTAAAGCTTGTGGTTACGACCGCAAAACCGTATTTTTAGTGTTAAATACTGGAGATTTTTTAAAATCTGAAAAATCTCACGTGAGATTAGTGGGGAAGGGGAGCCCAGCTAGCACAGAGTTCAATTTGTAACAAATTTATGTTACAATTGGGTCGAGTCAAATCTCACCAACGTGCGAGGGGGGTTGAAAAATCGCAAAAATCACATCACGTAATTTATGGACGACCCCTAAAATTATATATGCGAAAGTAACTGTCTGTCTGTCTCTCTGTTACTCTTTCACGTTTAAACTGCTGAACAAATTAAAAAATTTGAAAACCTTAATTGACATACAACGCACAACCCAAACCGCTGGAGCTAAAGGGCTGAAATTTCGGCAGTGCATCCCTATAATGACGTGAATATCCACTAAGAAGCGAGGTTTCGAAACTCATTCCCTAAAGGAAGAATTGGGTTTGAATAGGTTGTATGGGAAATTTTTTCTTTAGTACCTACGATTTTTTTCGTACTTCGTATAAATACACTGTAGGACAAATGACAAACTATTTTTTCTTTTTTTCAAAAGTTATTAACTTTTGAATGTTATGTTAAATGCAATGAATATGAAAACAAATAATTTCGTTTTTGGCAAATATTTTATTTTAATGCAACAGAAAATGTATACAAAAGTACTATATATACTATAAATATAAAACGTTTTTGTTTTGAACATTTTTCTGCCAAAATCTGATTGCCAAAAAGTGTAATTGTATTGATTGAGTAAAAAAAGTTCGAACATTCAAAAGTTAATAACTTTTGAAAAAAAGTTGATAATTACAAACGACCAAAACAGTCTTGTTCCAAAAATGCAGATCTCAATGAATATCAAAATTTTTTCCATGGGCGAAAATTCGTGTTTCATAGTGATATTATACCCCATTAATAATGAAACATGGTGTCACGGATTTTTCGGAATTCAACCCCTAAGAGGATGAAACAGGGTGGAAACAGTTGTATGAGAAGTTATTTCTTTCAACGGTTTATCTTCAAGCTTGGTATAAAAACTATAAATACTGAAACAGATGTTTTAGCATTTCTCGAAATTCAAAATTTGTGAACCTCGAAATTGACTTTATTTAGGATTCGTATGTGATTGCTTCAAATTTCTTGCAACTTAACGAACGTTCGTCAAATCCCAAAAAATGTCACTTCTATTGATATACATGCCAGACTCAATATCTGCTTCAAAACTTGCAGATTTGTTGGGCAGAGGTGATATACGCAGCAATTTGTTTACCTTATTCATATTTAATAAAAAAAATTCAATATATTAATGCTATAGCAATTTAATGAAATCGGACTAACTTTCACATATTTAAGTCTTGATGGTCTTTAGTAATCAACAGCTGAGTGATTTTTTTATTTACTTTTTTAGTAATTAGGACTTTTTGGTGTTTACTTACTGGTAATGGTGTTTCCATTAATTCGAGAATTGGATTTTTAGTGTCCTTTAAGAATCGACCAATTTGCATTAATAAGCTGTGGTGTTGATGAAACTGAGGAGTGAAACCTTTTGGTAAATATTTATTTTATTACTGGAGTCTTCTAAGTAGACATGCTGGTGATCAAGGTGACTATTGTGTTCTACATTGGCCATTTGTTAGTAGAGGATAAAGCACGATAACAATGTTGTACGGTATTTTGATTTTCCTTTTACGTTCACTTAGTGTTTGTGGTGATACGATAAAAGAGGATTTGAGTGAATTAACTGCACGTTTGCAAAAACTTCACCAATTCGAACACGCACTAATCATTTCAGAATATATCTCTAGATTTGATTCTAACGATTTCTGTTCGGAGCTACAAAATGAATTTCATTTGCCCCCAATTGTTTAAACGAAAGTTCTAGATTTTAGCTTAAAAGATATTTTCACCAATAATTTTATATGTTTTTTGTTTAGAGTTTCCAGTTTTGTGAAGCGTTTCCAGTTTTTCAAATCGTAAATGAAGTTTTAAATCGCATTCATACTACGAAAATTTTGATTGTCTTTACCGCAAAAACGAAGAAAGTTGATTTGTCAGAAGTTTTTGAATGGTTTTGGAAAAGTGATTTCTTAAATGTTGTTGCAATGCTATCCAAAACCAGAAAATTTTACACATTCGATCCGTTTCCTGCTTTGGAAATCGAGGACGTTTCTGATTCTCCAGAAACGCACTTATACAGAGATAAGTTGAAGGATTTGAAAGGATATCCCATAAAAACTCGATATGAAAATGGTCCTCAATCAAAACAAACAAGGTGAAAAAGTCCTTACTGGAATTATAACAAATATTATTTTCATGTTCATTAAAAACCACAACGCAACTTTTGAAGGGATTAAGACAGCTTCGATTATGTCAAAATGAATGGACGTTTTAAAAAATAAGGAAATTCACGTGGGCAGTTATGATTTGGCAGACGTACTGGACAAGAACAATACTTACAATACCTGTGGTATATCACTAGTTTATCCATATTGGTTCCGACAATTTTGCCTGGTGGCACCCACCTCAAAAAAATTACCACATTATCTATACATAACTCAACCCTTCACCCAATCAACTTGGACTGGAATTATCTTTTTCATTGTATTCGCTACGACTCTAGGATATCTCACATCACTCAACATAAAACGGAAGCTCAAATTTGGTCAACTGCTGATGGACATTTTTAAATGTGTTCTTTACTTTTCGATATCTGAAACATATTTCAACTCAGGAAAAGCATGGACTATATTTTTTGGGCTATCGTTATGTATGGGCTTTATAATATCGAACATGTATTTATCCTTCTTGGCATCGTTTCTTACGACCACATCGTATGAACCCGAAAATCAAACTAAGGATGACCTGCGGAAAAGTGGTGTTAAGGTGGCAATTAGTGGAAGGTGGTTTGAAATGGTTATGACAACTAACAATATATACGATGATATCAGAGACATAACTATTAAAATGGAGGATCAGTTGTGGTTTGAAAATCTGTGCAAACTAAACAAATCGTTTGCTTATTTTACAGCAGAATCAAGTTTTTTTCTTGAACAACAATCAGTCTTGACTCGACCAACCTTTAGAAAAACCAATTTGTGTGGTAACAAAATTTTAATGAGGCTACCTCTACCGCCCAATTCGCCATTTTTACAGGCTTTGGATTATCATATACTAAGGCTCCAACAAATGGGATACTTTGCTAGATGCCTTCAATTTGCTTTTCAAGATGGACTTAGAACAGGTTTTCTAAAAATGTTTCGAGATGAACGTAAGGAATTTGAAAGAATAAGCATTGAACACATACAGTTGGTAATGTTAATGTATCTTTATAGTAGTTTTGTTGCTATTTTTTGTTTCATTGCGGAGATTGTTGTAGTATATAAAAATGTAATAGAAAATTTTGTAATAACTTTGAAGAAATAATAAATAATAATCAAATAGTATGACACTAGACCTTTTATTTCCGTGTATATACTAAAGAACCGCTACTGCAGTACAGTTTTTTCACATTAAATTTACCCATTTGCAAATCAAATTAATCCTTTTGCAAATTAAATTCACCCTTTTGCAAATCTAATTCACCCGTTTGAAAATTAAGTACTTCTACATTATATATTACTAGCTGGAACCCGTAATGCCTTGCAGCACACATAAGCCAATAGTATGGCGTGCGCCAAAACAATTGGGAATCTCAAAATTGCTTCTCCATTGGCAGTGAGGGTCCCAAATCTCACAACGATAGTACATTCGAAAAGAAAAGTGTCACCCCGTTCGTTTAAAAACTCAAATCACCCCCTCATTTATATTCCCAATGAGCCAGTTCACACGATACCATAAGTGTATTGAGTAAAATCGGGTTTATTCGTAAATTTCATCTGTTCCCGTCCCTATCTCATCTATAAAACCAGTTTTACTCGCCATGAATATGGGACCATGTGAGAAAGCCCAATCACAATCCAACGGTCTCATTGCCACTCTTGTCATGGTCAGATGGAGGGAGTGTTGTTATCCGTAAACGAATTTCGAAGGGAAAATTACAATGCACGTGCGCTTGTATGCACGAAATGTTAATGGGGGGTGGAATAGTCGTTTCCAATTTAAAGGATCAGCTAACATACTTATTTCTTGGACTAAACTTGATTTTGGAAAAGACTTCGCCGATGGTCTTCAGCATTGGGGAATGTGGTGGTAGAAAAAGTAGAGTGTGTCTTTTCTTAACAACAAAATGTATGAATAGTAATAGATTATGGTGTGTCGAGCTTGACCGAACCTGGATTCACTAACATTATTATAGAAGTACTTAATTTTCAAAAGTGTGAATTTGATTTGCAAAAGGTTGAATTTCATTTGCAAAAGGATGATTTTAAATTGCAAAAATGTGAATCTTATTTGTAAAAAGGTGAATTTAATTTGCAAAAGGATTATTTTGATTTGAAAATGGGTGAATTTAATGTGAAAAAACTGTAAGACCTATGGGGTGCGTCTGTGAGGGAGACCCAACCTCCGCTGGAATGATGGCGTAGACCAGGACGCTCAGAGCTTGGGGGTGCCAAACTGGATGACATCGGCCCAGAATCGGGACCGGTGGAGAGAACAATTGCGGGAGGTCAGGACCGGATTCCGGTTGTAGAACCGTTAAAAAAGAAGAAGATATACTAAGGAATCTCAATCAATCCAATATTTAATAGTAAGCGAAAAATGTTCTTCGGCTAATTTTTTACGATCACTTATATATCAAGACAAGCTGACAAGCATTGATGCTGAGTTGGTACTGCCAAATATATCATCTTCCTCCTAAATTAAAAAAAACCCAAATCGTACTATGGTCTTACGAATTCGAGCTGGGTGTTGTTGGGCATAAGATATTTCTTTGTTTCAGAAGATCTAGATTGTTGTTTGTTGAGGTAGCGTACAAGGTTCGTCATGTTCGATCAATCTCTCTCTAGAGTCCAAGATGTGATAGCGATCGGTGTGGGAAATACTGAGCTAATATCTTCGCAGCCAACAGCACTGAAAGTAAAATGACGGGCCACGCTTGCCACGGCAATCGGGGCGCTTGAGGAGATCGACCAAAATGCTATCCGTGAGGATACCAGTTAGCAGCAGCATGACACCAATAGCTCACAAAATTCTCTATGCAACAAAATGCAATGAAAGTAGAATCGCTCACAAATGTGTCGGAATTGTGAGGGAAGATGTTGATCTTCTGGCCTTAATGTTGGGTCTCCTAATCGCAGTGCTGGTGTTGCGTTCCGACTTTGACACAACCAAAAAATCAAAGTAACAAGTGGACGTGAATAAATTGAAAAAGTATTAATTTTCTATCCTACAGGACTTGTATTTGTTCTGTCCTACAGGACTTGTATTTTGTATGATGTGTTAATTTCAACAACACAATTTCGAAAAATAAAAATTTGCATTAATTATGAAATTCAACAAATTTCCTATCCCCATCGCCAGTACACGACTCAAAACATAAACAAAATGCCCATCAACACCAAAACACGATTCAAAACACAACACACAAACAACCTTTTTTACGAGTATCGTCAAGTGCATCACATTGGATCGTATGCAAAAAAATGAGATCGATCTCGGAGACTGCGATGTGGACCTTTTACTCTATTTGTGAGATCGAGCTAAAACTCTGATCTCAATCTCATTTTCAAATGCAATAAGTTGAGAATCCGCTCATGAGAATATTCTCAACTAACTGAGATCATTTCAAAAGCTTCTCCAAGTTAGCCAAGTCAAGGCAACTAAAGAGAGTGAAAATATGAGTATTTTTGTGGTAAAACAATTAAAAAAGTATCAAAAATTTGTTGCAGAAAACAAAACTGCCTTTCATAAAATTAAACCAATAAAGCAAATGACTATTAATTTTAAAGAAAAATTTAAAAACGATATGCTAGCAAAAAAATAGCCAACACGAAAAATAGACTGAAAAAGAAAAGTGATGTACAGTCAGTGTCAAAAGTTATTATACACCGGCTATTACCTACTTCTAAGGTGGGTATTCAATAAGGAACAAATAATAATGGGAATGTTTTGAGGCAAAAGTAAACTTTGTATCTCAGTGTTTAATTACTTATTATAATAAAGTTAAAAAATTAGAGTGTTTAAGTATGATGTATTGGAAAAGAATATATTTTCTAAATAAAATGTATAGTTTAAAAAAACCAAAAAATACGCTTTTAATTTAAAATGAACTAAAAAGTAAAAAATAATTCTTAATGTAAAATTTTTATTGCTCCAGCCAGTATATGGGAACAACCTACGTTTCGAAATGTAAAAAAGCGTGGGGCTCCTTACCTATTTCCTTATTTTATTAACATTGGAACTTTTCGTTAGCGCCCCACGCTTTTTTACATTTCGAAACGTAGGTTGTTCCCATATACTGGCTGGAGCAATAAAAATTTTACATTAAAAATTATTTTTTACTTTTTAGTTCATTTTAAATTAAAAGCGTATTTTTTGGTTTTTTTAAACGATATATTTTATTTTCTACTTTTTAGTCTATTATATGGCTTCTACCATTTTCTTGTCACCACCATGTGTTGGCCGCTATTTTGAATTTAGAATTACGCTACGCAGCTAATTGTATTGTAGTTGGCATACCCATCCATTTGATATCCATGTCGGGGGTCGGCGAACACAATTGCAAAATTCAGCCGCCATCCTGGACCCGTCATCTTGATTTTTTTACAAAATAGTCAGATTGCATTGTCATCCAAACTAAACGTGTGTGCAAAATTTCAGCTCAATCGGAAACCGGGAAGTGGGTCAAATTTAACTTACAAGATTTTATTACATAGTTACAAGTGAAGCTAATAAAAGCGTATTAATAAAAATGGAGTCAAAAGTTAGAATACAAACAGAAAATAATAAATTTTTGACTTCGTATATACAGGGAGTCCTGCCACAGCTTGTAAACGGTTAATGTGATTGATAGTACATAAAATATGATCGACAAAAACCACAAAAAGGATGGGTTTATCTCTGCCTGTTTTCGAGATAGGGCGTTTTCAATTTTGTTGTTGGGGAAAAAAGTTTAGATTAATAAGAGGCAATAAAAAGGTAATGAAGCAACGGTCTATATCCATGAATAGGGTATCTTTTTTATCGCTGAAAACGGGGCTTTCATTTGATTAATAAAAACAATGGTGTATGATGGGAAAAGCAGAAATAAAGGGTCTTATTTGTAGAAAATATGAAAAAATACATTTTTTCCCTACAAATTTCACTGTAATTCAATAAGTAGTTCATTGAGGTCCTTTTTCCTTTTTTCTGGACATTTTCAACATCCTCAAAATATTGACTAAAATTTCTTAGAACACCCAAAGACCCAAGCTGCCCTGGTTTTTTTGCTATTTGCCATTCAAAAATAGGTATGATTCACTTAGCTTTCTTCTTCTTCTTCTTCTTCTTCTTTGATCCGTTAGCTGGCGGTCCGAGCGGGACGTTCCCGCAACGGATACGCTGCTGTCGGTGCCGCTTTGAAAAATGCGGTTTCTTGCCTAGTTTCTTCGGTCTTCGGAGTGACCGATTCTGGTCAACTCGGCAGGTCGACCACCCTCCTCCTTTCACACCCTGGGCTTGGGACCAGGCGACGGCGGAGTTTCACTTAGCTTTAGTATTTTGAAATCCTAAAAATAGATGACACCTATATTTCTGAATGGCTGGTGGGTGAATACTAACTTTTGACCCTGACTCTAAATAAAACTTCAACCACCGACTTATTGAAATCAAAATTTGGCGATAAGTTGATTTCGAGAAGTGGACCTGTCAATTGGCCTCCAAGGTCTTGCGATTTATAACACCTCTCGATAATTTCTTGTGGGACTACGTGAAGTTACTGGTTTAAGTTAATAAAGAAGCAACAACTGATGCAATGGAGGCCGACATTGTTCGTGTTATTCGTGTGACATACGGCCACCAGTACTCGAAAAAGTGACCCAACTTGGACGTGTAGAATGTGCTTCAAGCATTATAATGTCATGAATTGATCTTTCGAATAAAACAATTTTTTGATTAAATTTTAATTTTTGTGTTACTTTTCACAATTTTAAGTTCTATCCTTCCTTTTAGATCCTAGTTTTTTCTTCATTATTTAACGCGCTTCCTCGTGTCTCCATTGTTTGTCCAAGAATTTCCTCGGACATTTTAGTTGCTCTATCTTTATTGAATTTAAATCGTTATAAAATCACAAGTATTTGACTTTTATTTATACACACGTGTATTTGCCGATATTTGCATAAATGCAGCCATTTTAAACATAAAAATGTAACTGTGCAATAGAAAATGCATGCTTAATTTTTTATAAGCTATATCTCAAAAATTTAAGCTCACTCTCTCTTTTTGCATACAATTTCAAGTAATTTCTCGTAAACAGCTTTCAGAATGAGACATTTCTCAATACATGAGATTGATCTCATAGTATGAGATATAACTCAAATCTAATAATTTTTTTGTATACGAAATCAAGTAAATGCTCAGAAATATGAGATAAAGCTCGCTTGTCATTTTTTTGCATTCAACCCATTGCCCATGAGTTTTCTCAACCCCAAACTCGTTCTGTTATGCCGGGTTTCCACCAAACAGACAAAACAAGAAACAGAAACAAAAACTGTTTTTGCCATCAAAAATGTCAATGTTTTGTAAAAATCGAACAATTTTGAAAACATTTTTGTCATAGAGTAGTGTTTTTATAAACAAAACACTTTTTTTTTATGAAAAAACTAAGCTTAGGTGTAACCCTTTGTACTACCAGTCCGTCATGTCGTTCAGTTCATGGTGCAATGTCTAGTAGTAAGCTTGGTTTGAAGAATAGAGGAGAATAGGAAAGGTTAGAGGGGGTCTGGAGGGTGTAGAAGAAAATGACGATGAACCTCACGTTTGAACTATAAGATGTTGTACGAGTTCGGAAATACTGACTGCGGGAGATTATTCCACAGTCGAGTTGTTCTATTCATAAACGAACTTCTAAACCGTATTGTGCGTGAACGAGGGGGCTGTAGGGTATGGGGGTGAGCCGAGCGGGCTAGTCTTGTGTTGCGGGAAAAGTATTGCCGTGCAGGCAGGAGGTCCTGAATTTCGGTGGAACAGTCGCCATGGTAATAGCGATAAAGTATGGAGAGGGCTGCTACATTCCTACGGTGGCTCAAGGTGTCTATGGAGGCGCGAAAGGGGCCATCACCAATGAGTTTGAGGGCACGATTTTGCACCTTGTCGAGACAAGCCAAGGTGGTTTTTGGGGCGCCTGTCCAGATATGCGAGTTGTATTCGAGGCGCGGCCGAATGTAGGATTTGTATATTGTAGCCAATGCGGCTGGCTGGAGGAGGAACTTGCATCTCTTGAGAAATCCAAGGCATTGGGAGGCTTGTTTTGCGATGTGGAATATGTGATCGTTCCATCGCAGATGCTCCGTTAAAGTTACCCCGAGGATGTTGAGAGTTGAGTCAGCCGTTAGATTCTCTTTATCCACTGAGATAGGAGGAAGGTCGGTACAATTTTTGTTGGAGATCAGACAGTGCTTCGTTTTTGTGGCATTGAATTCGACGCGGTTCATTTCGCCCCAATGAAGAATCGATTCGATATCCCGGTTGATCGAAGCCGACATCAGTTGACGGTGGTAAAGACAAGGTCTGGCGCGTGCTTTTTATTGTCGAAGGAGTAAGAGAAATTCAGAGTACCGTCATCAGCGAAGCAGTGAAGTGGGTTGGAGGGGATTGAGAGCAGATCATTAATGAAGATTAGAAAAAGTGCGGGTGAGAGAATTGACCACTGGGGAACTCCGGCCGAAATGGCGTGGGGGTTGGATTCGACGCCATCCAATACTACCTTGATTGAACGGCCTGAAAGAAAGCTCTTAATCCAGTTCCTTAGAACTAAGTGTATACCAATAGCTTGGAGTTTATTCAACAGAGCTGGGTGCCATACTCTGTCAAAAGCCTTTGATATATCTAGAGAAACTAGGCTAGACTCACCAAAGCTGTGAATGCTTTGGTTGATACGCTCGATTAAACACACAAGCAGATCGCCAGTAGACCGTTTAAATCTGAAGCCGTATTGCCTGTCGTGTATAATTTGGTTGGATTCTAGATATTTCATCAGCTTTTTATTGATTATTGTCTCCATGATTTTGGAGAGAACAGAAGTAATTGCTATTGGGCGGTAGTTTAAGGGGTCGCTGGCTTCACCTTTTTTTGGGATTGGCTGAACATGAGCTAGTTTCCAAGAGTCGGGATACACTCCGGAGAAGTAAGACAGGGCAAAAAGTTTGCGCAGAGGTTTAGCCAAAGGTGAGGCACATTTTTTAAGTACCATAGGGGGGATTTTGTCGGGACCAGTGGATTTATTGGCGTCGAGTTCCTTGAGACACCTAAACACCTCGCGAGTCCTGAAGTGAACTCCGTCCATTGAGTGGGTGGTATTCTCGAGAGTGGGGGGTGACATAGCAGCATCGGGTAAAGAAGAATTTGCGGCGAACAGAGAAGCTAATAGGTTGGCCTTGGGTTTGCTTTCTGTTATCACTTCCTTGTTGTGAATAAAAGGAGGTGTTGAGGAGGAAGTAAAATTCTTCTTGATGGCAGTTACCAAGGACCAGAAGTTTTTGCTGCCTGTAGTGGAGTTAAGAATCTTACTTCTCAATCTATCATCAAATGATGATTTGTCTTTCCTGATGATGGAGTTACAGGAGTTTCTAAGTTTGACGTACTCACGACGAAGTGGCTCATTAGGCGAACGTCTGTATGCTCTATAGGCGGCTTCTTTAGCTTTGATTGCGTTCATACATTCCCCATTGAACCATTTGTTCGGCCTAGGCTTCACAGATTTGGTAGAGTGAGGGATGAACAAGCGCATACCCGCTCGAATAATTTTGGTGACACAGAGGGCCGCATAGTTCGCATTGGCATTACGGAAACACAAATCCCAGTCAGTGGCCTGGAAGAAGCGAATAAGACCCAACCAGTTGGCTTTCCCATAGTGCCACACAGTTCTTTTAGGAGCTGTGGTGGTTGTGGTCGATGATGGATATGGGAAATAAGCGCTAATTAGTTTATGGTCCGAGTTGCCAAGGGGTGAGCTAACCTTGATGGAGTACCGCGTCGGATGGGAAGTAAGAAACAGGTCAAGGAGATGGGCTCCTTGACCTGGAATATCAGGGACTCTCGTCGGACATTTGACAATTTGGTGCAAGTTGTTGAGGCTCGCAAAGAGCTCGGCGTCTTTGGCAGGAACACTGGTGCCATTTGAGTAATTTAGCCAATGTACATTGTGAACGTTGAAATCACCCGCAACAATGATTTCGCTTTCCGGGTGGGAAAATAAAAATCCGGAAATCTGTTCGGAAATAGCATCGAAGGCTGCGGTGGTGGCCCCATCACTAATATTAGGACTCCTATATAAAAAACAGAAAAATATGACGTGGCTATGGATAATTATTTTAATCCAAAGATGATTAAAATCAGAGGATGTACTACTGTACACCTTCTGAAAGGCCACGTCATTCCTAATATATATGGCTAATCCCCTATGGGCGGAAAAGTTGTGCACTAAGTTATACCCTGTCGCCTGAAATCGATCTAAATCAAGATCTGGTAACACTTGGGTTTCACTCAGTGCGAAAATAGCAGGGGTATGGAGCAGTAACTCGCACGTAACGGCCAGGAAGTTCGAATTCAGTCCCCGAATGTTACAAAAATTGATTATAAAATTATTGTCACATTGGGGACTGTTTTGCGAGAGGTCCATGACCTCATTTGTAGCCGGCTGCACCGGCGATGCATCCATCGGCGCTAAAGGCCCCCATACACGGTCAAATTGGCTGTACAACCAGATTTTCATCAAACCTATAAGCGCAATGTATTTTGATCGGCCGACCGGCCCACAATCGATAGTTTTGGTTGTACAACCGCACTTCGCTGTACAACCAATTGGACCGTGTATGGGGGCCTTAACGGGAATAGTCTTGTTGCAGTGTTATGCCTGCTAAAACAAGACGACTCCTATCAGCTGACCGATTTAGGCTGCAGCGCCGGAGCGGCCGGCAGGAAGCGCGGGAAGCGGGTGGAGGAGACTTACTTGTTGTCCGTCAGTCCCTCGGTTATTGTTGTTGTTGTTGGTGGCCTTCGCTTGGTTTTTTGTTTATGGGATAAATAATTTTTTTTTTTTTTTGAACAGGACCCGTTTCAACTAAATCACCTCTAGTCCATGGAAAACTTACTCCAACATTGCAAAAATGCAGGACAAGGTTTTATTTTTGGGATGTGTAGGGGGGGTCAGTGTGAGCTTAAATCTGAGTTTTCGGGATTCTACCCTGTCACCTGAAATCGATCTAAATCAAGATCTGGTAACACTTGGGTTTCACTCAGTGCGAAAATAGCAGGGGTATGGAGCAGTAACTCGCACGTAACGGCCAGGAAGTTCGTATTCAGTCCCCGAATGTTACAAAAATTGATTATAAAATTATTGTCACATTGGGGACTGTTTTGCGAGAGGTCCATGACCTCATTTGTAGCCGGCTGCACCGGCGCGGCGATGCATCCATCGGAGCTAACGGGAGTAGAGGAGTTATTATTTTGGTGGATGTATTAAGTTTTTTTGTGTTATATGTTTTTTCTTTGTGTTGTTTTGTGATTATATTTATTGTTTATTGCGGTTTATTTTTATTTTTTTTGCGGTGTAATCGGACTGGCGACAACACACGCCCGCACTTCACCGAGGCACAGTCCAGACTCACCCATATCGAGTGGGTAAATCAAAACAAACAAATATTTTGAAAACAAAACAGTCTCTTTGGTGGAAACCCAGCATTTACATAGTTTTGGTTGGTTCAGATTTCGAAGCCTGATGACTACCAAGCCAATCATCGTAAGTTGTGCGGCGGCAAGCCAGGAGTATAAAAATTCAGTTGGATAGTTTGTAGGAATGCAGTAGACCAACGATTTGATTTTGAATTGTGAAGTTTAAGTGATGCATTCAACCAATTGTGATGTGAAGTAACTTGACTCGTTTGTGGAGGTATTGGGATTTACTGTGCATGAACCTTACGATTACTCACGAGAATGCGAGTGAACTATGTTTCAATTAGTTGGGAATGATTTGAGGTAGAGCAGATTTTAAGACATCATGGATTACGGTTTTAAATAATTTGTCGTACTCAAGATGACGGACTTGAGGATATTTCTGTGGTACTAAGGCAGAACCCGATATGTCCAAATATACAATTGTTCAGGAAACGGGTTTTTAAGTTTAAACCGATACCGTAAATATATACATATTGGACTTTTTAATTTTGATGGTAGGTACACTTTTTAGAGAAACAATCTGTCATATTGGTTTTTGGCAACGTATTATTTACTAAATTTTCGACATGTTAGCAATTAAAACGAAAAATCGTTTTTTTTGGACATATCGGGTTTTGCCTTAGTACCACAGATTTACAAGCAGGGCAAATTATAATTCGCAGATTATAGATTTTGTTTATTTTGTTAGTTACCGTATAATCACAAAATTATTGATCGAAAAAGAATTGGAAGGTCATCTAAACACTTTTGACACTAAAGTTTTAGGTTAAAATATTTTATTTCTTCTTATTTTTTCAAGGAGGTCACAAAATTTTGTATAACATTTTTATGTGATAAAAAAATCTCAACAATAAAACACAAAAAACCAAGAAAATTTCCAAAAAGATATGTTAAAAAAATTAATTGAAAATGGGTCAAGGTAATGTTGTCAAATTTTTTCTGTTTATCTCGGAATATTTTGAAAAGGCCAGCTTTCAATCCATCCCGAAAGGAAGCCTTATCACAAATACTAAAATACCCATTCTCTTGTAGCCTTAGTACATGATTATCAAAAGCCTGCAAAAGTGGAGAGTTAAGCGGTAGTGGAAACCTAAATAACATTTGTGAGAGCATAAATTGGTTTGCCGGAAAGTTGGTCTACTCAAGACTCTCTGTTGTTCAAGCAAAATTCTTATGGTGGATACTGTTGATAAAAAAGTTAAAGATCTGTTCAGGTTAATTATATTTTGAAAAAACAATTTATCTTCCATTGGAACCATAATATTTTCTATGTCTTGCATAAAATCTTCAGAATAAAAAATATCCTTATGATAATTTTGAACAACTCCAGCTTGAAATCCACTTTTTCGTAGATCATCCTTCGTTTGAATTTCAGGTTCATATGAAGTGGTCGTTAGAAACGATGCCAAGAAGGATAAATACATGTTCGATATGATAAAACCCAAAAATAATGATAGTCCAAAAAACACAGTCCATGCTTTTCCTAAGTTGAAATTTCTTTCGGATATTGGAAAATAAAGAATACATCGAATAATGTCCATCAGCAGCTGTCCAAATTCGAAATTCCGTTTTATCTTGACTGATGTCAGATATCCAAATGTTGTAGCGTATATAATAGAACAAAAGATACACAGCCAAGTTAGTTTCGTGAACGGTCGGATTATATAAACATAATGTGGCAATGGTTTTGCAGTTGGAACAAATATGCAATGTTGCTCAAACCGATGTGGATAAACTAATGATATGCCATATGTATTAAGAGGATTGTTCTTGTCCAGTTGGTCTGGTAAACTAAAAATTCCCAAGTCAATTTCTTTACTTTTTAAAACTTCCAATTTTTCTAAAATATTCGAAAATTTCTTGTCAATCCGTTCAAAAGTTGCGTTATGTTTTTTAATAAACGTTAAAACAATATTTGTGTAAGTCCCAGTAAGAACCTGCTCACCTTTTTCATTTAGATAGATAAAACACCGTGGAGGGTTATAATAATGTCGGGTTTTTAGCCGATATCCTTTCATATCTTTTAACTTATCTCTGTACAAATATATCTCAGATGCATGAGTTACGTCTTCGATTTCCAACACGGGAAATGGGTCGAATGTATATAATTGTCTTGTTTCGGTAAACATTGCAACAACGTTTAAGAAATCATTTTGCCAAAACCATTCAAAAACTCCCAACAAATCGACTTCGTTCTTTTCTGCCGTGAAAACAACCAAAATTTTCGTACTATGAGTTCGATTTAAAACTTCATTTGCGATTTCTAAAACTCGAAACGTTTCGCTTTGAATAAACAAAAAACAGATGAAATTATTGGTGAAAAAATCTTTTACCATAAAATCAACAATTTTTGTTAAAAATATTGTGGGGAAGTTAAATACATTTTGAAGTTCCGAACAAAAATCATTCGAATCGAATTTCAAGCCATCCTCAGAAATGATTAGTGCATATTCAAATTTGTAAATTCTTTGTAAACGTTCAGTTAATCCGATCAAGTCCTCTTTTACCGAGACACTGTAAACACTAAGTGGACATACAAGCAAAAATATGGCAGCATAGAACATATTGTAATTCTGCTTTACGCTCTACTAGACAATATTTAAAATGTAGAACATAATAGTCACCTTGATTATGATGATGTAATGTTTTCTAAAGAGGACTCCAATAATTATGCAAATATTTACAAAAATAAATCATCCGTCACATTCATGAAATAAGCTAAAAAGGTTCTAAGTGGTAATTGATCGGTCGTTCAAGGGCACTACCAAACCATAACTGGGTACTTTTGAATTAATGGAAACTCCATTACCAGTGGGCAAATGACAAGAAGTCTTAATTGTTAAAAAATCTATAAATTGACTCCCTAAGAATAAAATAACTCAAAAGAAAAAACATTGTAAATCATAAAACGCCACAAGAATGAAGAATATTGGATTTTTTTTTGTTCTTAAAAGATACATATCTTCTAAATGGGGCCACCCAAGTTTCTTTTTACCGTAAATGCCCTGTATCACCGTTGATAATGGGGATTTCCTCCCCTGAAACCCCTGAAAATATAAGCCACATAGTCCTACATGTCATAGGCCACAGAGTGGGCTATAACATGGCTTAGCTTGAAGATATAAAAAGGACATGATAGGTTAAGTGTTGCCTGGAGAAGGCAGTGAGTCTAGCGATTGAACCCTTGGGTGTATGAGTTGAGCCACAACCGTAAGGGTTGCCTTGGGATAGCGGAGTGATATGGCCAAGCCCGCTAGAAAGGGGGCAACTGGAACGATTTGATCCGGGACCCAGCACACAGGGGTCCCCAAGAATAGAGCGAAACTCAAAAAGTGAAAACCCCCACATCCCTGCGTATGAATCGTCTAGGGGCTCTGTAACTAGCTTGAAACTCAAAAAGCCAAAACTGCCATATCTCTGCGCTCTAATTGTCAAACAAAAGTAATCTAAACCTGAAACACAAGCATGCTAAAATATATATTATTCTTCTACTCATCACATTTATATAGTGAACACTATTTTTCCTTCTTCCATTTCCGCAAAGTCGTCGATGACATCATCACAGTCTATATTTTCTGCCAGCTCTCGTTCTATTGAAAATATATACAGTGATTTAAACGTGTTTCATACATGATCTTAAATAATTTTTTATTTTTAATGTTTGTTCACCTTTTACAATTGCCTTTTCGACCTTCTAAACGCGAGTGTAGACGGCAGTTTTACCGAGCGGTCCCCCAACTAAGTTCCAACACGTTCAATACGCTACTTGAACCCCTCATCGAACGGGAACGGTGTACAATTCCGCCCTATACAATTCCTTAAAGCTCCAATCGCTCCAAATTTGCTCCTTTAGTAGCGCTTCGATTTTTCCCGCTGGGATGAGTTCTGGATTGATTGTGTCCAAAGAAAGATGAGTGCTGAGCGCAGAACTAAGCACAAGGGCTTGTCTACATAACACCTGTTCCATTCTAGGCTACACTAAGAAACTTTAGGTTCATTCCCGAATAAAGAACCGTCCCGTTCATTATCTATGTTCAAAGTTGTGAATGAGCTTATTCTTACCACAAATTTTTTTAATCAAAGATTTTTTGAAATTTCAATATTCTGAAGGGGTCCCAAACATATTTCAGCCCAGGCCAAGCAAGGTGATGTGGTGGGCCTGGTTATGCCTCCTATAACAAGTAATTCCACTAACCAGCCAACAAAGGCTGTGACGCAGGCAATACCAAACTAGCAGGTGAACAAGGTGAAGACCAGACCTAAGCGGAACTTTGGCACCCTATTATTAACCGGTTGAGCTGGCGGGATGCCTTATTAGGGAATAATCGCATAACCTACAAAATCTGTAAAAAAACACATGCCTCGCTGTGACGGATGGCGACATTTCCCAACAGATCAAGATTCAGCAGAGCTGCAGCGCTTACCGAACTGAAGCACAACGAGCTATGGATGCATGGGTCCACAGGCTAAGGAGGGGACAAGAAGAATGGACCAAAACACCAAATATGCTTGAGAGAACTGAATTACAGAAGGGAAAGGTACAAATTTCAACATTCAAAATTAAATTCGAAGATGACATTTTGTACAAATACTCGTCCTACGACCATTGAGGATCGTTGCTCGTATTCTTCTCTTCTCATCAACAACTGCAAACAGCCAAAGCTGAAAGACACCGGAACGTTTCTCCAGCCCATGGACATAGCCAAGCAGATTCGACCATTTTCCGCCAAGTACAACAAAGAGAGTTTTTGTCACAACTCAACAATTTGTCAAAGGGCAAAGCACTCCCCAGCAACAGTAAGCTCTTGCAGCTCAATCCATTTTTAGACGACAAGGGTATAATGAGAGTTGGAGGTCGCTTTCACCACGCTACTGTACCCTTTAACCAAAAGCACCCAATCATACTACCAAAGACACATTTCATTACGTCACTACTGATAGACAAATTACACCAGGAAATCTTACATGGTGGCACGCCCCTCTTTTTAGCTAGCAGTCGACAGCAGTTTTTTGTTTTGGATGCTCGACGCGCAATACATTTGATGAGCAACTGGTTGCTTTTAGAGGACGCTGCTCATTTTGCCAGTATATACCCAGTAAGCAAAGCAAAGTATGGCATACAAATATTTAGCGTTTTCGTTCTAACGTCCTTACCTGGTAGGATTTGGTTTACTTACCATAAAAACGACCAAATTCTTATCTTGCTCTCTCTCTCTCTCTGTTCCTACGCTTGCCCCTAAGTTTAAAATTTATTGTTTTTAAAATGAAGTGAATTATGTAATTATAATAAATCTACTTATATTATTACTTCATCTAAAAACACCTTTTCTCTAAACAAACAAACAACTATTTTCTATTTCGTTCAATTTTTAAACGCGATTTTAAAACGTCAACAATTTGCGTTTTATGTTTCTTATTCTTCTTCTTTGATCTGTTAGCTGGCGGTCCAAGCGGGACATCCCTGCTGTTGGTGCCGAATAGTGTTGGGTAGGACACGATTATAAAATGAGTTTGTGTAAGAGGAGACTCGTTTTCCCTTTGAACCAGTACAATGTCTCACTTCAAATGAGGCGAAGTGCCATTGTATTGCTAGCACGTCACGTAGTGAATGACTCAAATGTTGCGATGCGGGCAGATCTATTGCGTTTGCAAAAGAGAAGATACTATAAATGATGAATGAATGAATGGGAATATTAATTATCGTGCCTATGAATGTTAATTATAAAAATATTCTTTCAAATTTTTGTTAACTGTATAAGGAAAAACATATTTACAGATTTGAAACTGAAGCTGAATGAAACTCCCTAAAATTGAAAATAACACGAAAATATTTTATTTGTTATAGATAGAGATTTAAAAATAAAAATAAAAATTTACCTCCCTCGAGAAATGTAAGAAATATTTCTGCAACTTCACTCCCTCAAAAAATGTAAGAATTGTCTCTTCAGTACAAAATTTACCTGCCTCGGAAAATGTAAGAAATATATGTATCTCGAGTACAAAACTTTACTCCCTCAAAAAATGTAAGAGATTTCTCTCTAGTTCGTGTTTACAATTCGATTTGGATATTTTACTGCCGCAAAAGAAGTAAGAAATAACTCTCCACATCGTAATTTGCAATCGCACGATACACGCGCATATCCCAGTAGTACCTACATTATTTTTGATCCGGGACATTTTAAAAAGTTGAGGCTGTACAAACGATTTGCATATTACAACATATAGTGCAATTCGGTTAACACGAGATCGTGGGGACAGGCCAAGGTTTTCGCGGTATCCGAATTACGTATTAACCTTTGGCTTTGAAATATGTTGTACATACATAGGGTGTATTTGTTAGGCTGACCATATACCAAAGCTACTTACACTGCGAATGCAGCTTTTCGTCACTTTTTGCTTGGAGATTTATGTGGCAAAGCTGTATGCGACTATTTGTTCTATATATAAATGACGAAAACCTGCATATGCAATGGTTTAGCGGCTAGGCCGTTTTGAAATTGTTTTGTTAGGGTTCTATATTTTTGTACCCAGAGTATTCCACCTATCTAAAATTATAAAAATAACGGTCCACCCTAACAACTTCCATATTTACTACTAGCATAAAACCCGCGTGCCTTGCACCGCCTTTAAATAAAAACTGTTTATTATGTGCACTGTTTTCCTTAAAAAAAAAAAAAAAAACAAAAAAGTCAGCTGTTATTATCCCTAAGAAAGGTTTATTACAGTGCATTTTTTTAATAAATATAGTAAACAAATTGCTGTGTATATCACCTCTGCTCAACAAGTCTGCAAGTTTTGAAGTAGAGATTGGCATGTATATGTCATCAAGAGAAGTGACAAAGGAATCCTAAATAAAGTGAATTTCAAGTCATTCATTTCCACGTGATTATGCACTGTCAAAATTTCAGCCCTATAGCTCCAGCGGTTTTGGGTTGACCCTATTTCACCCCATTAGGGGATGAATTTAGAAAAATCGCTTCTTAGTGGATGTCCACGTCATTATAGGGATGCACTGTCAAAATTTCAGCCATATAGCTCCAGCGGTTTTGGGTTGACTCCATTTCACCCCATTAGGGGATGAATTTAGAAAAATCGCTTCTTAGTGGATGTCCACGTCATTATAGGGATGCATTGTCAAAATTTCAGCCCTTTAGCTCTAGCGGTTTAGGTTGTGCTTTGTCTGTTAGTCAGTTACTTTTTATACAATAGAAAAAAAAGTAAAGAAAAAAATCCCCTTACAACTTATTGAACCCCATTTCACCCCCTTCAACCCTTTTTTTCTCCATAAAAAGTAGCCTATGTCCGTTTCCAAGATCTAAACTATCTCTGTAGCAAATTTAATCAAAATCGGGCCAGTGGTTTAGGCGTGAAAGCGAAACAGACAGACAGACAGACAGAAAGATAGACAGACATACAGAGTTACTTTCGCATTTATAATATTAGTAAGGATAAATCCGACAAAGTCAAAATTATGGTTTTTTTTAACTTAAATTCAACTGCCATTTTTGTCCAAGAAATACGTAGTTAACCTATACTTTTTTTCTATGCTACGGCTTTTACTTTTGAAGTTATACGTAATTTTGATGTTTAAATTGGCTTTATATGGTACTTTTTGGCATAAGCTTAGGCGAAAATGTACTAAAAAAGTCTGAGGGATTTTTTCGTATTAAGCCATAAGCGTTTCGCCATATTAGAACCAATTCGTATGAAAAGCGTAATATCGGACCGGGAATGGACTTTTGTTTCATGTTATGCAATATTACGTGGTGTCAGTTTTCGTGTTAAGGGAACTCCACTGTATTTAAATCTATAAAACCCTAATGTTCGATCACGATCAACACCTCTGGGAACAAAGTTTTCATTCAAGTTTACTGCGTCAGAGTTTTTGATTTCTATACCTAGAGAAACGATAAAATCCTTATTTTCGGCAGTTCGTAAGCAGCAGCCAGCGAATTGTCATTGGGCTATTTTTGAATACGATTTTCTCCATAGTAGATTAATACGGTTTCGAATGTTCAGAAATGCTACACCAATACTAAGGCAATTTCCTGAAATCGAAATAACTTTCATAAATATAAATCTAGTAATTAATAGATGAGTGATTTTTTATTTATATTTTTAGTAATTATGACTTTTTATATTTGTTTACTGGTAATGGCTTTCCATTAATTCGAGAATACGACAGAGCTACTTACGGTTTGGTAGTGTCCTTTAACGATCAATCAATTCGCAAAAGCTGTGGTGTGGATGAAACTGAGGAGTGAATCCTTTTGGTAAATATTTATTTTATTATTGGAGTCTTCTAAGTAGACATGAGGATGATCAAGGTGACTATTGTGTTCTACATTGGCCATTTGTTAGTAGAGGGTAAAGTACGCTAACAATGTTGTATGGTATTTTGATTTTTCTTCTACGTTCACTTAGCGTTTGTAGTGATACAGTAAAAGAGTATTTGAGTGAATTAACTGGGCGTTTGCGAAAACTTTACCAATTCGAACACGCAGCAATCATTTCAGAGAATATCTCAAGATTTGATTCTAACGATTTCTGTTCGGAGCTACAAAATGAATTTCATTTGCCCACAATTGTTTTAACGAAAGTTCTAGATTTTACCTTAAAAGATATTTTCACAAATAACTTCATCTGTTTTCTGTTAATTGAAAGTGAAACATTTCCAGTTTTACAAATCGCAAATGAAGTTTTAAATCGAATTCATAGTACGAAAATTTTGATTGTCTTTACCTCAAAAACGAAGGAAGTTAATTTGTTAGAAATTTTTGAATGGTTTTGGAAAAATGATTTCTTAAATGTTGTTGCAATGCTATCCAAAACCAGGAAATTTTACATATTCGATCCGTTTCCTGCTTTGGAAATCGAAGACGTTTCTGATTCTCCTGAAACTTACTTATTCAGAGATAGTTGAAGGATATGAAAGGATATCCCATAAAAACTCGATATGAAAATGGTCCTCCAGGTGTTCTAATATATCAAAACACACAAGGTGAAAAAGTCCTTACTGGAACTATAACAAATATTATTTTAATGTTTGTTAAAAACCACAACGCAACTTTTAATGCGATTTACAAGAAAGTTTCGAGTCTGATAAAAAGGTTTGACCTTTTAAAAAATAAGGAAATTCACGTGGGCAGTTACGATTTGGCAGACGTCGAGAACAATACTCACAATACCCTTGGTATATCCCTAGTTTATCCATATTGGTTTCGACAATTCTGCCTGGTGGCACCCACTTCAAAACAATTACCACATTATCTATACATAACTCAACCTTTCACCCAATCAACTTAAACTGGAGTTGTCTGTTTCATTGTATACGCCACAACTTTAGGATATCTCACATCACTCAACATAAAACGGAAGCTTAAATTTGGTCAACTGCTGATGGATATTTTCAAATGTGTTCTTTATTTTCCGATATCTGAAACATGTTTCAACTCAGGAAAAGCATGGACTATATTTTTTGGACTATCGTTACGTATGGGCTTTATCATATCGAACATGTATTTATCCTTCTTGGCACCGTTTCTCACAACCACTTCATATGAACGCGAAATTCAATCTAAGGATGACCTGCAGAAAAGTGGTGTTAAAGTGGCAGTTGTTGAAAGTTGGTTTGAAGGGATTATGGCAAGTAACAATCAATACGATGATATTAGAGATATAACTATTAAAATGCAGGATCAATTGTGGTTAGAAAATCTGCGCAAACTAAACAGATCATTTGCTTATTTAACCGAAGAACCAAGGATTTTTCTTGAACAGCAGAGAGTCCTGGCTCGACCTCTATTTAGAAAAACCGAGTTGTTTGGTAACAAAAATTTAATGAGGCTTCCTCTACCGGCAAATTCGCCATTTTTACAGGCTTTGGATTATCATATACTAATCCTCCAACAAATGGGGTACTTTGCTGGATGCCTTCAATTTGCTTTTCAGGAAGGATTAAAAGCAGGTTTTCTAAAATTGTTTCGAGATGAACGCAAAGAATTTGAAAGAATAAGCATTGAACATATGCAGTTAGTAATGTTAATGTATCTTTTTGGTAGTTTTCTTGCTATTTTTTGTTTCATTGCGGAGATTGTTGTAGTATATAGAAATGTAATAGGAAATTTTGTAATAACTTTGAAGAAATAATAAATAATAATCAAATAGTATGACATTAGACCTTTTATTTGCTTGTATATACTGATATTCGAGATAACGAAAGTTTTTACTTCTTAGTCCTCTGGGAGAGCGGCAATTTTGATGATTTTTTTTAAAGTGTTTGTTTCATTCAATCAGAATCATTTCAATATGCGCAAGTAAATTAATTGGCCGTACGCGTCCCCTAAAAACCATGCCCTGCAAAAAAAATCCGGGGACGTCCCCATAACGGATACGTCTGGTAGTGTTTGGCGGAAATCGCCATACCTTAGAACCGTGGCGCCTGCAAAACATCTTCATTCATTGCGCAAATCTTTCATTTTTCGATTGAGTGTTTCCAATTCATAATTGCGCATTCATCCCATATAATGATTTTACTTGCTACGAAACCTTTGGCCATTGTTGAGTGTTACGCAACTTTGCAATGTCGGTTTTTCAGTCTGTTGAATCATTAGCGGCAATTGCAACGCTGACTGAGTCATGCGATATCCTCAGGACCGGCGCATGGTTTTTTTGCGCCCGGTGCAGTAGGCAATATTGCGCCCCATTTGCTAATCATATTAAAAAAGCTTCTTTCGTCTGGATCGCAAGAACTGGAACAATAATTTGCTTTGGTTTTTCATGAATTAATGAAATGTTGTTTCGAATCGTAAATTTATCAAAAAGCCTTTTATGGAATTTTAAATATCAACTGCAGCATATAAAGAAGCATTTGGACTTTGTAAGTATACATGGGCTATATTTGTTTTTTCTAACACATAACTGAGTAATTTTATTTCCTAATGATTTTGCTAAAATGTTTTTGTACACGTTCCCCTATCTGAGGAAGTTCTAATTACGCCTCGTAGACATCATCTAATTGACGAACTAATAGTTTTAACGCGTCTATTCTACCTTCCGTCCTGGTTTCACTAAGTAGCGTAAAAGCAAATAATTTTATATGTTTTTCAAAACATCGCAACTTTTAATCGAACTGGAAATTCAAGTGAACAAGAAATTGCCTTTGGAGAACAATGTCCCTCCTCTGAAATAATTCGATTTTTTAAGTGCGACGGGCAAGGAATAAAAAATACTCGAGGCTCTATGGATGTAATGCATTCTTGCAAGCAAGAATTACTACCTTTTATGTTGGATCTGTTAAAATAAGACTGCCCGCTTCAAGAGAGATCTAATTTATTTACTGATCTGAGACTAATTCTGTCAGCCCTGTTCTCGTAGAATCGAATGCCGCTCAAACCCCTAAAAACAACTCCTTTAATTCAAAATGATTCCTCTTTTTTAATTTAAAATCCTAATCATAATAATTTAAAGTCTCTTAAAAATACAAAAAACAATATACTTACTTTAATTATTAGTACTTTAATAATGATCATTGATTTTTAAATTATTACTGAGTGATAAATAAAAGTTTCAAATCCAATAAGAACAAAATCTAATAAGAATACTTGTCATTATATTCCTCCAGGGGCACACAATTTAAAATTGCATCAGAATATCTCGTAACATAAAAAAATCTACATATGTATTAATTTGTTAGAGAAGAAGGTAACAAACAAAATAGAGCATTTGAAGAGGGATTCTCGCCATAAGATATTTTGTTCTCATTTCGTTCATTTACCTCTTTTAAGAAATTGTGGAACAAAATTTAAAAGTGCTCCAACAGCGCCCTACAGTTTACATTCAGCACAGTAAATAACAATACGCAATACAGAGGCACCGGAATAAATTTTTCCTTTGTGTGAGTTGACATGGTGCATTTTACAAAATTCTCAAAAGTGCTCCAGCGTAGTGAAAATGAAATTATTTTGTGTTTCGTCTCGCTCATTCCGCTGTTTAATTGTGTGTTTACATCTTATGTTCAAATTTGAGAACATCAGTTGAATGAGAGAATTTTCTCTCACTTGGTGAATTTTCTTTCTCACATTTTTACTCTTGGCTCTCTTCCTTCACTTTTTGAGTAAAACCATTGAATTCAGCTGAAATTATATCCAAATCTCGAAGAAAAAATTTCCGGTAAGTTCCTGTGCGAGAGGTAGTCAAATTTCTCCGCCTTTTCTTGCATGAGATACTGGGATAAAATGTGTGTAATATCTTAAGAATTTGTGTAACTTCATGAGACTTCAATTATTATTATTTTTGTTTTGTTTTTGATTTCTGGTGTCTGGTTTCTTGTTTCTGGTTTCAGGTTTTTACGGTCGAAATAGTCACTTCTTTTTGAATATTTAAAAAAAAAAAGTTTAATCTAATTATCTGAATTAGCGCCCCGCCCAATGGCGCCCGGTGCAAATGCACCACTCGCACCTATGAAAGCGCCGCCCCTGGATATCCTTCTAGCAACGTGGCCGCTATCGTAGAAAAAGCAGCTACTGCAGAAATTTCGGATCTTGCACGAGCAGTGACCAAAACCAATGACATCAGGAATGTCTCCCCAGTTTCATCGGGCTTATCGAATAAAAAAAATAAGACACTATTTTCATTATCGTCATCATTAACGTATCAGACACTTCCATCTTTTGATGGTTAAACCAAGGTACATTCGCTGGAACTAATTGGTTCAATGTATCTCGATCGTATTCACGTTCACTTTCCGATTCTCCGTTAGATTTAAATCGTCTCTAGAGCTTCATATCTTCACGCGGCTTTCTAATAGTGGGGGTGCAGTAAAAATTATGCCAGGACCAGCTTGAGATCGGGAGAATTGTTCGCTTAATTATCAGCTAAGTCTGCTTTTTGAACGATCAACTTTAGGCACCAAGCCATAAGGCAGACCACCAAACCTCTTCAACCGGTCTGCTCTAATAATAATATGGGTGTTTAGTACAATAGGCCAAGTGAGATCAGGCGATGCCAAACGACTCCATACCTTACCAAAGAAGAAGAAGAATCTGAAATCAACACAAATCGAGTATATTCCAAAAAAAGAGCCATTAGACTGGCCAAAGTTTCGAAAACGTGTTAGGTATTTCGCAAAGGCTCTATAAAATTTAGCATATAAGCTTCAGATCCGTATTAAAGACTAATTCCCAAACTATTGTGTATGCTAAAAACAAAGCCAAACAACATTTTGATATAGAAATATTTTATTTCCTATTATTTTCTCAAACAAGTCACAAAATTTCAAATTACATTTTTATGCGATAAAACAATCTCAACAATAAAACACAAAAATCCAAGAAAATTTCCGAAAATATATGCTAAAAATATTAATTGAAAATGTGTTACGGTAATGCTCTCAAATTGCTTCTGTTCATCTCGAAATATTTTTAAGAAACCAGCTTTCAATCCATCCTGAAATGCAATTTGATCATATATAGGTACTCAAATATCCATTTTCTTGTAGCCTTAGTATATGGTAATCAAAAGCCTGTAAAAGTGGAGAGTTTAGCCGTAATGGAAACCTGAATAACATTTTGTAGGAGCAGAAACTGGTCTATCTGAAAGTTCTTCTACTCAGGACTCTCTGTTGTTCAAGCAAAATACCTGTATCGGCTTTTGTCGCTAAAAAGGCTAAGGATTTATTTAGTTTAGTTAAATTTCCAAACAACAATTTATCCTCCATTGGAAGGATAATATTTTCTATGTCTTTCATAAAATCTTCAGAATGAACAAGATCTGTATGATAACTTTTAGTAATTCCAACTTGAAAACCACTTTTCCGTAAGTCATCTTTTGTGTGAATTTCCGGTTCATATGATGTCGTTATAAGAAAGCTTGCCAAGAACGATAAATACATGTTCGATATAATAAAGCCCAAACAAAACGATAATCCAAAATATATAGTCCATGCTTTACCTAAGTTGAAATTTGTTACAGATATCGAAAAGTAAAGAACACATCGAATAATATCCATCAGCAGTTGTCCAAATTCGAACTTCCGTTTTATTTTGACTGATTATCCAAACGTCGTTGCGTATATAATAAAACAGAAAACTCCAGTCCAAGTTGATTGGGTAAACGGTCGGACTATATATACATAATGTGGTAAAGGTCTTGCAGTTGGAACCAATATGCAAAGTGATTCTAAACGATGTGGATCTAGTGATACGCCATAAGTATCAAGTTAATGGTTTTTGTCCAGTTGGTCTGGTAAAGTATAAATTCCCAAGTCAATTTCTTTATTTTTTAAAACTTCAAATCTTTCTAACATATTCGAATATTTCTTATCAATCCCTTCAAAAGTTGCGTTATGTTGTTTAATAAACGTTAAAGCAATATTTGTGTAAGTTCCAGTTAGGACCTGCTCACCTTTTTCATTTAGATACCAGAAACACCGTGGAGGGTTATAATAATATCGGGTTTTTAGCCTATATCCTTTCATATCTTTCAACTTATCTCTGTATAAATATGTCTCAGATGCTTGAGTTACGTCTTCGATTTCCAATACAGGAAACGGATCGAATGTGTACAATTTTCTGGTTTTGGAAAGCATTGCAACAACATTTAAGAAATCATTTTGCCAAAACCATTCAAAAACTCCCAACAAATCAACTTCGTTCTTTTCTGCCGTGAAAACAACTAAGATTTTCGTACTATGAGTTCGATTTAAAACTTCATTTGTGATTTCTAAAACTGGAAACGTTTCACTTTGAATAAACAAAAAACAGATGAAATTATTGATGAAAAAATCTTTTACCATAAAATCAACATCTTTTGTTAAAAATATTATGGGGAAGTTTAATAAATTTTGAATTTCCGAACAAAAATCGTTTGTAACGAATTTTAAACCATCCTCAGAAATGATTAGTGTGTTGTTCAAATAGTGGATTTTATGTAAACGCTCAGTTAGGCCAATTATATCCTCTTTTATGGTCTTACAACAAACACTAAGTGGATATATAAGTAAGAATATACCATTATACAACATCGCACTTTCGGCTCTACTAACATATGACAAATGTAGAACGTAATAGTCATCTTAATGATGATGATCTACTGTGATTTTAAAGGTGCACTCCAATAGTTATACAAATATTTACCAAAAAATAAATCATTCGCCACTTTCATGAAATATGTGCACCACATTGATTGGTCGCTCAAGGGCACTACCAAATCAAAATTAGCTACTCTCGAATTAATGGACACACCATTACCAGTAGGCAAATAACAAGAAGTTTTTATTTATTACAAAAATCAATAAATCACATTTCTAAAAAAAATATAATCTTATATATATAAAAAATTTCGTGTCACAGGGTCGAACTCCTCCGAAACGGGTTGACCGATTTTTATGAAATTTTTTGTATATTTAATGACAATGACGACTGAGAATAGGTCTTACGCTGTTTTTTATACCCTTGATCATAAGGAAAAAGTCTAATAAATTGGTAATTTTGCGGATTTTCACTTCAGTTTAGTTTCAATAGCTTCATGTCCTACCTATTGTTTGACGGCTTCGTAAATGTTACATTGTCATTAAATTGAATCATTCTATTAACTGACAATTTCAAAACGCAGCTGTCAAACAATAGGTAGGCCATGACGCTTATGATAAAAAACTGAAATACATAAAGCAATATAGTATACTCAATATACATGGCGGCCGTCTCAAGAGGGCGGATTACCATTTTCTTATAACCCTCTCGACATAGGTATTAAATGAAAGGGTATGATAAGTAGAATATAAGGGGTCGTCCATAAATTACGTGAGGCGATGTTTTGACCCCTTTCGCCCTTGGCGAGATTTGGCTGGATCCCCTCTCTCTCCCCCTCAGCTCAAGTGAGATTTTCAGGTTTTAAAAAATCTCTAGTATTTAAACTAAAAATATGTATTTACGGGCATAACCACAAGCTTTAATTATAGATAACTGATAATTCAAACTACTACTTGCCCTTCTCTATTCCACTCGCTTTTTTCGCTTGAAGTGGACACACAATTATTAAAATGTGAGCACTCATAATCACAAGAATTTCATTGCGCTAAACTTCGGCGAGGGCCCTCCCTGCAGTTCTATATTCTAATGGCCTTTTCGCGAGTCGGTGTTACTTGGATCTTAGGCCGCAGCATTCATCGTCTCGTTTTGCTGGCCGGTGGCGGATAAGCAATCGAGGGGCTACTATGGTACTTTCTGGCGTTCGCATAAATTTTTTTGTGTAGCATTTAGCCATATCTTAGTGCCCCCTTTCACACACAAGTTGACGACAGGCTGTGGCCTGAAAGTTTTCACCTTGAAGCCAAGTATCGCCACACACAGCCAACCGGATGGGGTCTGTAGTCTCCAACCGGATGGGTTTTTCGTCAGTTTGTGCCTGAATATCTCGGGTTGTAACACGTAATTTGTTTCAATCGACCTCTTCATACAAACATTTTTGTAACACTCGAATATTTGTATGAATAGGTCGACTGAAACAACTTACGTACTACCACCCCAGAACTTCTCTTCTGTCTCAAGCCGTGAATTTACGGCACGAGCTCACGCCGTATCCAGTTAGACCCGAAAGTAAGGCGCGACGTTCACGGAGTCTGGAACCGCCTTAAGGCACAAACATATTGGTGCGGAGGCAATATATTTAATTTCTCTGCATTGTGTCAGCAAATATGGTGGTCCGTGTATTTTAAAGGCTTTTCCAGTCACCAATCTGTTTGTGCCTGTAAACCCTTCTATTGAAATCCAAGAAGATTCACTGCAGACTAACACCAAGCAGACCTGTTAGCAAGTCCTAATTCCACCTCCACTGGTTGCCCACCACCATATTACCGTGCGCCTGCGTACCAGACTAAGAAGTACTATGGCAGTCCAATGCTATGCTTCAAAGACGAGTTCTATATGCGACTGAATGATGCAAATTACACGGCATAACATTTCTTCCATCAACACTTCCAATAATTCCAATAAACCGGTTTTATTGGCAAGGGGTCGCGGGGAAGTTTGTTACTTGTGCATCGCAAAAAATTCTCGACTGCACAGAGCAACACACTAACACAATCATAATTTCATTCTCGGGGTCTACGAAAATGACTTAGCTTAACTTGACAGTTTGTACACAGCTACATAGACAATAGAATTGTTACACGAAAAAATGCAGAACAGTCAGTTTATCGTGTAATTCGTATAACACGCACAAATCGGTTTGTTGAGGCAGAAAGTGTTATGCCGTGTAATTTGCCTCAATGAGGTTTTTTGCTCTATTCCAAGGGAAGGCATCATTGTTTTAATGGGTGACTTAAACGCGCAGATCGGCCGTGACAACACCGGCCTTGAAAAACAATTGGAAATCAAGGCCTAAGCCAAGTTACCAATAACAATGGAGAGCTTCTCGTTGATTTTTCTCGTTACCACCAACTCTTGGTAGGTGGAACTTAATTTTGCCACAAGAATATACACAAAGAGATCTGGATATCGCCCGATGGTAGAACGAGAAATCAGATAGATCACGTAGCCGTCAGCCGCAGATGAAGAACTATTCTGGAGGATGTCGCAATCAGAAACGTCCAACGCGATGCCATAAACTGTGGAGTTGTGGAGTGCTGCAAAGGCTAAAGCAACGAAAACGATATTTGGTTATGTCCAAAGAAACCAGCAACACTGGATATCTCGGACACAACCTGGCAAAAAATATAACGCAGTAGGGCCCTCAAAAATAACGTAAGCTCTACAACCGACTTGAGCTGAAGAAAATAGATTGTCAACAGTATAAAGGGCCTTTCCTGCGACACTAGTCTTTCACATAAAAAAAAACTACCCGGAAAGATGATGCCAACTTGAACGGGAATACTCCCAATTACACTAGGAGGTAAAAAGAAGCTTCCGGCGTGATAAAAGGCAGCAGATAAACGGGCTCGCAGTAAAAACGGAAAACGAGGCGAACACAGGCAACAGTAAAGTGCTGCACCAAATTACTAAACTCGGGAAAGCACTCTACTAAAAATCATGCCGCTGAGTGCAGATGGAAGGCTGCTGTGCAGCGACGAGGAGCAACTCCAAAGATGAAGATATTACTTCTTCGCCGACCTGAAGGGTTCGCTTACATTGGAACCTCAGGAAAACAGTAACATTGCACAGCCAATAAGAATCACCACCGGGGCCCCATCCAAGACGGAAATAGTATGGCATCTCGCCAGAATTGTTGAAAGCCGATTCATGCCTCATAGCAGATGCGCTTCAGCCAATCCTGGAAAAGTCATGGAACACCTCTGCCGTGCAAAGGACAAAAGACCTAAATGCAAAAAGCTCGATTTGAGTAAAACGCGTTTCAAGTGTTTTTTTGTTACTTTCTGTAAAATAAGAAAATGAAAATGAAGTTTATTCAAATTATCTAAACTTAGATAATTTGAATAAACTTCATTTGCATTTTCTTATTTTACGGAAAGTAACAAAAAAACACTTGAAACGCGTTTTACTCGAATCGAGCTTTTTGCATTTAGGTCTTTTGTCCTTTGCACGGCAGACCTGTACATTTCCGGAGGATTGGACGGAAGGTATCATAGTCAAAATATCAGAAATGGGGACCAAAGGGGTTTGCTAGACCGCCTTAAAGATCTCGACTACGTGGATGATATCTGCTTGCTGGCCCATAGACACCAGGACCTCACTACCATGTTAAACAATTTGGCAACGGAAAGTAGTCCACAGGGTTAAGGAATCCGAATAAAACCAAAGAAATGCGGATAAAGGCAAACACCCCCGAACGGACTGCACTGAATAACCGTGACGTGGAACTGGTTGATAAATTCCTCTGGCAGGACAGAATTCTTAATGAAGAGCTATGGCGCCGTGCCGGCCAAGAAAGAATAGACGAATCAGGCAAAGGAAATGGAATGGACCTTGCGACGCGAAAACGACAATCTAGCCAAACAGGCCCGAGTCGGAAGACCTAGAACAACGTGGAGGTGAACCTTATTAGCAGAGGCCGCAACAACTGGGAAATCCTGGTCGGAGCTGAGCGCCAGCGTTACCGTTCTACTACATAGTAGTAGTTTTACTACCTTTTTAGAAAAAAAATGATAGTCTACTACACTACTACATCAAGTTATAATTCTACTACCTTTGTTGGATAATTCTAATTTTATTTTATTTATGTCTAAATCGATCGCATCGTTGGTATAAAGCACTACAGGAAAAGTCCTCGCCTATAAAATCCGTGTACGTGAGCGTGGTGAAATCTGGGGACCGACCCAAATAACAGAATAACTACTAAAACATCGTTTGATGATATCACGATATGTCAGTTTTAATGATGCGATTTTGTGTATATCAACATTCTCCATTAATAAGCGTCATCTTACTGTTGTACATTTGGCGGTACATCTTGAGATTGGTCAACGAGTTTCTTTCAACGCATCGAATGATGCTCAACTTGCTGAAACACCTACAGCGATAATCCTGACCAGTTTTTTCGATTTGTCACCTTACTCCACTTGGAACTCCCCATAGAAGAAATTTCAACGTCGGAAGCAAGGCGATACGGTTCCTGATCATCCGGATGTGCATTCTAATGATGCTCTTGGTCGCATTTGCAGAGTTCATACGAAGAATGACGAATGTTTCTACTTGCGGTTGTTGCTGGTGATTGTTCGTGGGCCGATAACATTGGAATAACTTCGAACTCTTAAAAGTGAGATGTTCCCAACATTTCGTGCTGTAACAGCTAAATTTGGTTGAAAACGGTAAAGAAATTGTTTCTCCATGTCAGATACGTACATTATTTGCTATCATTATTATGACATACTTCCCATCGAATCCACGTGAATTGTGGGACAAATACAAGGATGACATATCCGAAAACATTTTACACCGAATTCGGTTCAGTTCAGTAAATCCCGAACTCAAGGTGAATAGCGAGATACATAACCAGGCTTTGCTTTTGATCGAAGGCATGTGTTACCTCATGTGCGGCAGTTGGTTAGTCAAGTTAGGAATACCAACGCAATATCGTCGAATGAACGACGCTTTCAATTGAGAATTGGAACGTGAACATGATCTAAATGCTTTGAACCAATAGGCTCGAGCGAATGTACCACTGTTGAGTACCCAACAGAAGGAAGTGTGCGATACGTTAATGAAGGCAATTAATTATGGAAATGGTGGCCTTTTTCCCCGATGCGCCGTATGAAGTTTGCAAGGTATTCATCATATCATTAATTTTTGCTATTGCTGGTACGAGATCCAAAATTGCTGTAGCAGTTGCTACTTCTGGGATAGTTGCCACGTTGCCAGAAGGATGCCGATGTTGAAATTGCCGTTAAACCTTCAAACGATTCAAAACCCGACATGTAAATTTGCAAAACACTTAGCACTGGCCAAAGCTTTGGTAGCAAGTAAAATCATCGTCTGGGATGAATACACAATGACGTACAAACGCGCATTGGAAGCACTCAATCGAACTATGAAAGATCTGCGCATTGACTCAAGATGACACTATCAATCATTCCATGAACCACCGCTGCCCATGAAATAAACGCTTACCTCAAAGCATCGAATCAGTGGCGCTTTATAAAGAAACGACAGCTGATGACAAACATGCGACTTGCCTTGCTAAACGATCCATCTGACGAAGATTTCTCTAAGCAATTGCTGACTGTCGATAATGGCCGTGCTCCTCTGTCGACGAATCGAACGGATTGATTTTGTTTCCGCCGAATTTTTGCAATTCAATTTCTTGCTTTCATCATGGCGATCAACAAATCACAAGACCAATCCTTGAGTGTTTTTGGCCTGAATCTAAAAAATGAATGTTTCTCTGACGGTAAGTTATACGTAGCATTTTCTCGTGTCGCCAAACCATCCGCTTTGCTCGTTCTCGCAGGTGACAAAAAAAATGAAAAATTGATTTGAAATCAAAAAAAGTTACTACTTTTTTTTTCAAAAAGGTAGTAGATTTTACTACTCTCAAAATTCATCTTACGGTAACATTGCTGAGAGCTGTCCCACAAAACAGTCTGCTGGAGGGCAACTGTTTCCGCCCTGTGTCCCATGATGGATTAAAGAAGAAGATCTGTATGGTTTTAGGAATATGTATGAGGTTTTAAACCTGTATGGGGCTAGGAGAAATTATTTTATACTTTTTAGTTCGGTTTTAAAATGTGGTATATTAAAAAGTTTTTTTAACTAAATATTTTTTATTTATATTTTTAGTAATCAATTTTTTTGTAATTATATATTCATTAGTTCCAGAGTGACTTTTTACTTTTTGGTAGTGTTTTTTAACAACCGATCAAGCTGCACTTAGAGCTTTTCCAACTATTCCATTAAAGTGATAAATGAATTCTCTCTGGTAAATTTTTATTTAATTTATCAAAGTCCATTTTCTCGCACCGCTAATCATCATCAAGATATTTATTATATCCTCCATTGCCCATTTGTTAGCAGAGCGTAAAGTACAGCAACAATGTTGTATAGCAACATATTTTTGCTTATATCTCTTCTTAGTGTTTGTGGTAATACGGTAAAAGACTATTTGAGTGAGTTAACTGAGCGTTTACAAAACATCCACAAATTTGAACATGCACTAATCATTTCTGAGTATGGCTTACGATTTGATTTAAATGAATTTTGTTTGGGAATTCAAAAGGAGTTTCGATTGCCTACAATTGTTATAACAAAAGTTTGAAATTTTAGCGTAAAAGATATTTTCACAAATAATTTAATTTGTTTTTTGTTTATTGACAGTGAAACGTTGCCACTTTTAGAATTCGCAAATGCAGTTTTAAATCGGACTCATAGTACGAAAATTGTGGTTGTTTTCACAGAAGAAAGGACGGAAGATCACTTGTTGGGAGTTTTTAAATGGTTTTCGAAAAATGATTTCTTAAATGTTGTTGCAATGATTGTCAAAACAAGAAACTTGTACACATTTGACCCGTTTCCTGATTTAAAAATCGAAGATGTTACTGATTCTCCAGAAATATATTTATACAGAGATAAGTTGAAGGATATGAAAGGATATCCATTAAAAACCCGATATGAGTATAGTCTTCCACGTGTTTTAATGCATCGAGATGAAAAAGGTAAAGAAGTCCTTACTGGAACTTTAACAAATATAGTTTTAATGTTCATTAAAAACATAACGCAACATTAGAAGGTATTAATAAGAAATTTTCCAATATGGCAGAGAGATTAGATGTTGTAAGAAACAAACAAATTGATTTGGGTATTTACGAGTTGGTAACCATCGTGGACGAGAAAGATCCCCATAATACGAATGGTGTATCATTAGTTTATCCAGCTTGGTTTCGAGACAATTGTTTATTAGTTCCAACTGCAAGACCTTTACCACATTATGTATATATTATCCGAACATTAACAAAATTAACTTGGACTGGAGTTTTCTGTTTCATCATATACACCACAACATTTGGTTATATAGCATCAGTCCAAATAAGGCGGAGGTTTGACTTTGGAGAACTACTAATGTACATTATTCGATGTGTTCTATATTTCCCGATACCCGAAACAACTTTAAACTTAGGAAAACAATGGACTATATTCTTTGGACTATTACTTTTAATGGGTTTTGTAATATCCAACAAGTATTTATCATTCTTGTCAAGCTTTCTTTCAACAACATCTTATGAGCCTGAAATTCACACAAAAGACGATCTATGGAAAAGTGGATTTAAAGTTGCAGTACTTGAAAGCTGGTATAAAGCAATTGTACAATTTGGTGATTTATTGCAAGGCATTACGAATATTTCCTTTGCTATGAATGATAAATTATGGTATGAAAATATATGCAAGCTAAATAGTTCATTTGCTTATCCAACATCTGAATCCCCTGCAAGGATTTGGTTGAACAACAAAGACTCTTGGCTCGACCAATATTTAGAAGAACAAAAATATGCTCCACAAAAATATTACTTAGATTTCCCCTACCTCTAAATTCACCACTTTTGCAGTCTTTTGATAATCATATACTAACACTTCAGCAAATGGGGTACTTCAGTATTTGTGATCATGTTGCCTTTCAGGATGGGTTTAAGGCTGGCCATCTAAAAATATTTCGAGATCAGCGGAAAGAATTTGAAAATATTACTTTATCACATTTTGAATTAATTTTTTTAACATATCTTTTTGGAAGCATTCTTGGTTTTTCATGTTTTATTGTCGAAATTGTTCTAGCACACAGAAATGTTATAAGAAATTTTGTGATGTCTTTGAGGAAATAATGAATAATAAAACAATATGACCTTAAATTTGGTATTTGTATTTTTTAGAATCATAATTAGTTGACGTAACCAGTGCCGGCGAATCGTGTTAGGCCCAGGAGGGTTAGTCAGATAAACCCCTCACAACCGAACTGTTTTGGTATTTTATCTAAAGAACAAGAAAGATAGAGCACTTAATTGTGAATCAAAAGATTGGTCGACGATGTACAGGACATCATGCGGAGCTCCGCAGGGATCTTTTCTGGACTCTATTCTGTGGATCACAATGAATAACCATGTGCTGAGGCTACGCCTCCCAAAAGGAACAGTTGCACTTGAGTTGGCGAACCACATCAGGGATGTAGTCATAGGACGACGCCTCGATGAGATCGAATTGTGTGAAAACAAAACAATCTTGGAAAAGCGTGGTCTGAAAGCGCTGGTCCGACGCTTGCTGAGCACAAAACTGAGGAACAAAGTATGGGAACAGATCATTCCACTCATAGCTCGCCCTAAGATACTTGGGAGTGATAGGTTAGGTTAGGTTAGGTTAGATATGACTGAGCTGCTGGTGTACAGCCCAAACACTTAGGACAAAGGGATAGGCCCGTTGTGATGCCGTAATGATCCCACTTTAAACCCAATGTTAAAGTGTCGTTTCTTCACCTCGAGGACGTAATGAATCTTCTTAGTTGCGGGATCCCAAACTTCGGGATTTCCGCAAGCGTGGTTAGGAAGGGTTTACCAAAAGTGGTAAGTATCCTTTTGCTTAGGGCTGGACAGTGACAGAGAAGGTATTATACACTTTCCTCTTCGTTTATATTCTGACAGTTTCTGCATGTATGGCTAAAACCTCCGCTTGGTAAACACTGCAGTGATCGGGTAGTCGGAAGGAGACTTCAATCCCAAGTTCCGGCGAGAAGACTCCGCCTCCCACTCGAACCTCGAGCTTAGAGCCATCAGGAAAGAAGTTTATGGCATCTTGAATACTATGTGGTCTATTATTCCACTTACGACGTGACGGAATGTAGACTTCGTAGTTCTTCGTAAAGTTGACCTCGGATATGCGAAAGTCGGTTTCTGTGGGAATATTCACAGAGTCTAGCACCTCAAAGTGCCCTCCTCTAATTCCGGTCCAAGATCCAGATTCTTTTATTCTGAGCGCTGCAATAGTCGCATTTTCCCTTGCCACAAGGTTCAAAGGAGGGAGGTATAATATAACGTTTAGGGCATCTGTAGGTGTGGAGCGAAGTGCGCCTGTTATGCATAACTCCGCACATCTTTGCGCTTTCTGTAGTTTGTTTAGCACAGTGGACTTATTTAAGGTTGGCCACCATACTAAGACCCCGTATAGGAGTATTGGACGGACAATCGCTGTGCAGATCCATCGTACTATGTTAGGGGAGAAGCCCCATTTCTTCTCTATGGACTTTTTGCAAGCGAAAAGCGCTATGTTCCTGGGAGTGATAATCGACCGGAGTCTAAATTTTGCACACTTGCAGGACATTGCAAATAGGGGCATCATACCAAGCCATCGCCTCCTGACAGGACATGGATGGTTAACAGCAGGGGGCCTCGGTAGTCTAGAGGTAAGGCGCCTGACTGCTATCCCCAGAGGTCCCGGGTTCGAATCCCTGCGGCGCCACGGTCCTTCGCATTTCCCACCTAACTTTCCTTATTTCTTCTTCCCTCTTTACATTCCTGATTCCCCTGTCATAGCCTTCCCTAGTCCTCCCCCGCTCCACCAAGCGCATGCCATCGGTTGGTTGATGAGATTCAACTCGTTTCAGGAGGCATAACACTCCAGCGAGTTGTTCTCGACGCCCCGATGTCAGAGTCGCGAAATGGTTGTGAGTAGGTGGAATTAAATATCGCGGCTAGGTTGTGACAGTTACTTCCTTTTCTTCTCTCTATCTTCCGGCTAGAGCTGCTGTTCGACATTCACTCTATACGAAAAAATAGATTGTCGGCAGTACAAAGGGACTTTCCCTAAGCCTCTAGTCTGTCACAAAAAAAAAATTGAATATCGCATATGGTCTAAGCGCTCTGTGGGCGTGCTGTGCATACAGGATCACGTCCAACGATGCGGCCTGAGCAGGGATGGTATCCAGAGACATACTGGAAGAGGAGGCATGTTTCTTTATGACCCAGCATTTTGTTGGAAGCGAGCCAAAAGCAGTTCGTAACAGATTGACAAAGGCAGTTAGAAAGGTCTGTTAAGGGTCGGTGGACCTACAGACTTATCCGAACGTGAAGAGATGGTTTACAAAGGAGTGTGAGGAAGTGAGTTATGACTAACGTGTGAGGAAGTGAGTTACTGTGGAACTGTCTTCCGAAGTCGGTGTTTCCGAGCTCATATAACATCTCTGAGTTCAAAAGCAAGGTTCATAGACACAGTGGCGTAGCTACCTAGGGGCTAGGCGGGGCAGTGCCCCGGGGCCCTCAAGCTCAGGGGGCCCTCGAATCCTTACCAGAAAATCTCGATCGAACTGAACTTTTAAAAATTTCTCCCATTTTCAAAATAAATATGACAGGTTGCAACCCGACTTTAATCATGTCAACTCAGTTGAGAGAAATTCGAAAGTTATACCTAGGGATTTCCCCTAAATTCTTTCTGTGGGTTGGCAGTGTTGTCAATTTGACGGATAGAGATATGTGCGTTTTATTGTGAATTCGAGTCAAGATTTTTTTTTCGAGAACGGTTAAAAAATTAATGCTGTATCAGGAATAAGTAACCTGATGTTAATAAACTTTTTAGTACTGGTCAATATAGTGGTTCAATTTTATTTGATTTTAGTACCACTCATATTGATGTCTGTTACGTCAATCAATCATGTCAAATCTATGGACTTCGGCTACTCATTGTATAACGCGAAATATCGTGAAAAAATGCAGGTCACCTGCAGTAGGTGCATTAATTCAGGTCCGCGCGCGAGGAGATCGTTCTTGGTCTCCACCGTTAAATGTGGTAACACTAGCGGCGATAAAATGTTTGCCGGTGATTCCCCAACGACGTCTTGTAGCGTATCATTACGTTTCTCCTTCCTTTTACTTTTAACGTCGTCAGTGAACAGTGAGTACCTACTCGAGCACAATCTAATATAAATAGTGCATAAATAAATTAGAAAACTAAAATTATGGACAAAAAGAAGAATCCCAGTGGTGCATTTAAATGCAAACAACGCCAAGAAAGAGAAGATAGTAAACAAAAATTGCCCAAAATTGACAAGTTTTTTAGTCAGCCTTCTATAAGTACTTCTGGACAAAATATTTCTATTGATAGTGACTCAAATAATGTGGTAACTGCAGTGTTGGTTGGCCTACTGAAGAAGAATCGACAATTATTGCAGTCCACCGATCATGTGAACGTGGATGATGATTGCATGGCACACATAAGAGCGGAGGATTTGGAGGAGCCACAGACCTCTACATTTTTCGAAAATGTGTACGATAAATCTTCTTAAGACTTGGGAAACTTCACGAACAAAATATTAAGTGATAACGAAAAACGTCAAATTCTTGATATGGGGCCTTTACAGCCTTCAGGACCTTTTCCAACAGACATCAACCAGAACAATAGGTGTTTTTCAAAATCGTACTACGTTTCAAGTTCTAAATATGGACCAGTTAATCGTTTTAGCTTTTTCAAAAAAAAAAAAAAGCTTATACAGAGGCTCTGTCCGTCTGTCCGTCTGTCCGTCTGAAGCCTACTTTCATCTCTGAAAGTACTGCAGCTACAGACTTGGAAAATATCTCAAAATGTAGCTCTTGGTCTAAAGACCAAAAACTGAGAAAATGGTCTGGAAATTTGAACCAGAAGTATATTTGTAATAGCATAATGGCGCGATAAAATAGTGGGCGCCACTTATGCGAGGTATTACCCCCTTAGCCATAAGCCCGGAAAAGCATGACCAAGGAGCCAATACCATACATAAGAAAGGAAACTAAATTCCGGAACTCCTACGCCGGCCACACGGAGTTGTCTAGCTCGCCGGAGGGGTCGTGGGGTGTGTGGCCGGGGCTTACCGCGGTTGGTTCACCACTTACCTGTGCCTGTGCAACCTTGAATTCCGCCTCCATCCTTCCCCGGTCATCGTCTGTGCCTCGTCATGCCCTGAAAAGGAATGACCCCCGCCTCAACCATTCCACCAAGAAAAATTTACCACCTGGACATTCTAGTATTTACAATCCTTTAATAAATCTGTAAACATCAACACAAACATTACATTGAAAACTTAACAACCACGACACTGATTAGCTGCCCGTGTCAAATATTAACAATTAACTGATCAAATTCAAAACATAAGTGTTACGTTATTTTAGGTACATATGTATGAAGGACAACAATAAAGCGCGCAGTACTGGCCAATACTCCTCGCTTTGTACTGTTGTGTTACACCACCCGTTTCCTTTTAGGATATCAGATTTCCTATACAAACTGCAACTAAGACAAATTTATTAATTACCTGCAATTATTCAATTATTTTCTTAACTTGATAAAATGTTCGGTATCAAATTTAAAGCAAAAGTTGCTTATAAGATAAGCTCGTGCGACTGTGGAATCTGCAAGTCAGCAAAGATAACATAAAGAGACGAGGTTACACAGTCGCCGCAAGAAAGCTTCCCAGCCAGTTCTGGCGGGATCCTCACTCAAGACACTTGGGTCTTAAGTATTTTTTATATAAATTAGAAGTTGAATCAGATAATAAAATTGAGCTTTTACTATTAAAATAAAGTTGAGTGATTTAATTATTTTGAAAATATTTATTTGTTTGACACATATATATCCCGTCGGGCTCATGTGTTCCCGACACAACATTGGTGGCAGCGTGTGGAAAGAAGCAAATTAAATTGCTTTCCCAAAAACAAAAAAATCAGTTTTAGCCAGAAAAAGAAAATCATCAGTTAATTACCGGAAATTCATCATCCATTAGTTGGTTCAACTAAAATCTAACAGCTTATTTGGTTCAACTATTCATCCCTTCATTTGACTACCATAACTACCATTAGCAGCATAATCATTGTTTTGGTGTCCAACTACTAATCTACTATTATCATCATCATAGCAGAAATTGCTCACCATACAGACGGAAACGGAGGAAGCAAATATGTTTTACAAAATTTTATTATATGCGTAAGTTAATTTAGATTCATTCATTTAAAATACACAGAGCAGTGAATAAAATTTGATATATTACATTAATTGATATATTGGCGAAACATATATTTTTGTATAACATTGTTTTTTTTATATATGTGGTGATTTTATTTCTTTATGGTGAATACATTTCTACATATTCGGTGAAATTTTTTATAAGGTGGATACATTTTTATTGTATATTCGGTGATATATTTTTTATGAAAGTTAGATACATTTTTCTATTTATTCGGTGATATATTTTTTATGAAAGTTAGATACATTTTTCTATTTATTCGGTGATTTATATATTTTTAAAGTGGACAAATTTCTCCGCATTCATTCTTTTTATGTTCCTCGTTTTATAAATGGCAAATTCCATTTCCTTTTTATATATGCATTCGTTTTTATAAGTGGCGTCAGAGTTGTTGCTTGTGGTTGTCTGGTGCTGCGTTTATCTTCGAGATATTTGTAATTTTTCTTTTGTGTCTCAATTATCCAAATTTTTATTTTTTTAAACTTATTCTCGCGTGCATTGATGTAAAGTAGATGCCCAAAAAGAAAGTAACAATTGGCATTTCCCTAAGAAGTGGAAAAAACCTCATGACCACCCCTACAAATCAAAACGCATCAGGAAGCTCTCTAGCTCACGCCAATTCAGGTGACGAAATCGGTGAAACTAGAGATAGCCAATCAATTAACTCCCATAGTGAAAACCCCAGTGATCACGAAGCCGACATAACGGACAATCCTTCCGAACAACCTCTTAGTCCTAACATGACATCATCTTTTAATCTTTCTCTGGCAGTGAAGCTAATTCCGGAGTTCGATGGAAATCCACAAAATCTGCATCGATTCCTTCAAGTTTCAAAAATTCAAGAAAGTCGGACTTCTACCGAAACAGAAAAACTTGATTTTCTTGACCTTATTAAGTCAAAATTGACAGGACGCGCTTACGATGTGCTTCTAAGGTACCATGAGTATGACTCGTGGGAGCCATTGCACCTGGCTCTGTTAAATCAGTTTTCCTATCAAAGGCCGATGCAGCTCATCCAGTCTGAAATATTTAATCTAAAGCAAGGTTCTAGAGAGAAGGTAAGTGAGTACGCCGAAAGAGCAGAAAAACTTCTAGATGAAATTAATATAGCTTCCATGAGAAATGTTGATAGGGAGGCCGGCCCAGCAATTCGTAAACTTAATGAAGAATCTGTCATGACTAGTTTTAAAACAGGCCTACTACAACCCCTCCAATTGATTGTTAGAGCAAACCGACACGATACCCTTCGAGCAGCAATAGATTTCTCACTAGAAGAAGAAAGGTTAACGAGAGGCGATTACCAATTAGGCTCCCAATCAGGCCAAACCTACAAAAAAACTCTGCGTTGTCAATATTGTAAATCTCTAGGGCACGATGTGCATGAATGCCGAAAACTAGCCTTTAAAAATAATTCCAAACTTGATTCACCTACCACCCCAACTACTAACTTTCCTAAATTAGAGAAGAGGGTTACCAATATTAGATTAAACGAAGAAGAATCTAAATTTTGCCGTTACTGCAAGTCACAAGGACATGTGTTATCTGAGTGCCGGAAAAGACCACCCAACAATCGGAGAGAGTACGTTGATTCTCGCAAACAACAGGGAAACGAAAAAGTACCCGCTCCGAGTGGCACCCGGACCCGAGTACAAGATTTAGAATAAGGTGCCCAAAGCTAAATAACGACCTTCATCTCCGACGTGAATTACTCACTGAAGAGCCTAAAATTCATCTCCGACGTGAATCACTCACTGAAGAGCCTAAAACTCATCTCAGAAGACAAAATATTTTAAAGGAATCTAGTAAGCAACAAAGTAAACCCACACTGAGTAACCCAATTAAGAAAAAGTTCCCATTGAAAATATTTCACTTCCGCAAAAACAAGCAAACGTTTATAACAGAGCTATCGTTAAAACTGAGAGAGACTAAATCAGTTTCCAGTCTCTCCTTATTAGATACAGGCGCAGCCATTAGTTTGGTAAAAGTCAACCATTTAAAGGGCGATGTAGAGGTGTTTACAGATCACATCTCGGAAATACAAGGAATAACTTCCGATTCTATCTACACAAAGGGGCTATGTTATCTAACGATTAAAATTTCAGAGCAATTATTTATAAGACATTTATTCCATGTCGTTCCGAAAGAATTTCCGACCTGTCATGACGTCATTCTTGGGCAAGATTTCTTTGATGACACAAAATCTATTATAGACTATGAAAACAAAGCTTTAACATTCAGCCTTAACAACAAAAAGGTAACTTTAAAATTTGTTTATAAGGCTAAACCTGTTATCATACCTGCTCGCACAGAAAGTATAGTAAAATATGGCCCGATCAGCGAACGCGACGATATCATTTGCTTACCCACTGAAATCCAGCCTCAGGTATACACAGCAGGTGTCGTTTCACGACCTGTAAACGGGTACATTTACCTAGCTGTCTTAAACACCACCGAAAAGGATGTTATAATCCCTGAAAATTTTCGGATACCACACCAACACTTGTCTCAATTCAAAGTTTGTAACCTGAATAATAGCAAGCTAGAAGACAGAATTGAAAATAGATTAAAAAATCTAACTGACCAACTACAATTAGAGCACCTTAACTTGGAAGAAAAGAGTTCCATTCTGGACGTGTGTAAAGAATACAATTCTCTCTTCCACTTGGAAGGAGACAAATTGTCCTACACCACAGCAATCTCTCATTCAATTCGTACAGAGCCCAAACAAGCTCCAGTATACACACGACCTTACAGATTACCCCAGATTCAAGGTAAGGAAATCAGTAGACAAGTAAATCAGATGCTAGCTGATGGCATTATTCGTCACAGTACTAGCCCCTGGAACTCGCCACTGCTGGTTGTCCCCAAGAAACCTGATTCTTCGGGCGCCCAAAAGTGGAGAGTCGTCGTTGATTTTAGGAAGCTGAATGAAGTAACTCTCCCGGATGCATTCCCGCTTCCTAATATCGAGGACATCCTGAACCAACTTGGCGATTCAAAATATTTTAGTACCATGGACCTGGCCAACGGGTTCCATCAGATTGAAGTATCGGAAGAAGATAAACCAAAAACGGCTTTTAGTACGGCCTGTGGTCATTTTGAATTCAATCGTATGCCCTTCGGTTTGCGTAATGCACCCCCGACATTCCAGCGCCTCATGAACACCGTTTTAGCAGGTTTACAAGGTGTTAGATGTTTTGTATATCTTGACGATATAGTCGTCTATGGAAGAAATCTTACGGACCACAATCAAAAATTAAAGGAAGTATTCGAACGCTTACGGCAATTTAATTTAAAATTACAGCCCAATAAATGTCAGTTTCTTCGAAAGGAAGTTCTTTACCTGGGACACTTAATCACTTCAGAAGGGATTAAGCCAGATCAAAAAAAAATTTCAGCTATACGTTCAATAAAAGCTCCAAAAACGGTGAAGCAGGTAAAATCATTTTTGGGCCTTGTCGGCTATTACCGCCGATTTATACCGCAATTCTCCAAGTTGGCAAATCCCCTCAATAAATTATTAAGAAAAGATACACTATTTAACTGGGATGCGCATTGTGACGAGTCATTCCAACTTCTAAAAGAAGCATTGACTAAACCACCTATCCTGCAGTATCCTAACTTTGAACTACCGTTTTTTGTAACCACAGACGCTAGTAATGACGCTATTGGCGCCGTACTTTCGCAGAAGAAAGGCTCAACTGGAGTAGACCTGCCTATTGCATTCGCAAGCAGAGTTCTTAACAAAGCTGAGCGAAACTATTCTACTGTAGATAAAGAGGCGTTAGCGGTTGTGTGGGGAGTTCTACACTTTAGACCCTACATTTATGGCCGGCGGTTCACAATAGTAACGGACCACAAACCGTTAGTGTGGATTCTTAACCATAAGGATCCCACCTCCCGTATAATGAGGTGGAGAATCAAATTGGAAGAGTTCGACTTCGACGTAATACATAAGTCAGGTCACTTAAATTCCAATGCTGATGCTCTTACACGTTTGGAACTAACCAATGCCAATGTAACCACCAGGTCACAATCCCAGTCCATTTCTAAACAACAGCAACCAATAATTTCCAGCCCTAATTGTGAAGATTTAATCCCAATAAGCAATTCAAGTAATCATGAACCTGAGAAAATAATAGAATTAGTAAACCAGAACGAAATATCACAAGTCCTTAAGGAGTATCACGATTCGCCAATTGGCGGGCATCAAGGAGTTGCGCGAACATTTAAACGAATACGCGGCAAATATAGATGGCATAACATGTTCCGAGATATTCGAAGTTATGTAAATTCCTGCGGGGTGTGCCAGCGGAATAAAACTTGCTCACGTCACAAGATTCCAATGAAAATTACCACTACTGCAAGGGTGCCTTTCGAGCAAGTGGCACTGGATATTGTCGGACCTCTACCGATGTCCGAAAATGGCAACAAGTACATTTTAACCTTTCAAGATAGCCTGACAAAATTTATAAGTGCCATCCCTATACCTAATCAAGAGGCAAGCACAGTAGCGGAGTACTACGTTAGGAAAATCATATGTGTATTTGGTACCCCAAAGCGACTTCTAACGGATCAAGGAAGTAATTTCACTAGCGATCTTTTTAAAAGAGTCTGCAAACTCCTAAAAATACAGAAAATCCAGACTAGCCCTTATCATCCACAATCCAATGGAGCTCTGGAGAGATGCCATCAAACCTTAGGTAATTACCTCCGGAGTTATGCAAGTAAAGATCCTCTAAATTGGGATACTTGGTTAGAATACGCTACATTTTGCTTTAATACGTCTCCGCATTCGGCTACTAAGTTCTCGCCATATGAAGCCTTATTCGGTATTAAGCCTACACTTCCCACTTCACTCACTACAGCCATAGACCCCGTGTATAACTACGATGACTATGTGTTCGAGTTAAAGGCACGCCTTCAGAATGGGTATCGTATTATTAGGGAAAATAGTCTTATTTCCAAAGAAAAATCCAAGGAATATTATGATCGCAATTCTACTCCAGTTTGTTACGAAGTAGGAGATCAGGTACTCCTGGAAATTAAAGGTCGTACAAATAAGAAACTTACACCTATATACGAAGGACCCTACGAAATTATAGATATTAAAAGTCCAGAAACTAGCGTCATTAAATTAGGTCGGAAAGCTAAGACCATTCACAATAACTTATTAAAGAAATTCGTAAACTAGTTTTAATAAAACAAAATATACATTCCTCTTGCAGAATGATTCTGTCGTGCATCATCCTTTGTCAATCCAGCCCAATGAAGCTCCGTCATAAAATACTTTCAGCAGCCAACAACACGGGTATATATCTTGAAGACATGGGCGAGCTTTTGAAATCAACGTCAACCTGGAAATTCCTTATACATCTAAATCTCAGTCACTTCAACCCTGAAATCGAAAGTTTAATGCCAGCGATGCAGGCCTTAGATAAATTCTGCACTCTATCCCAAAAGACACTTCCCGCAGAGCATTGCAAGGTTACTATTCACATTTTGAATCAGACCCTAATAACCGTTGTTGAAGCTAACAAAATGTTAAACGAGGTTATGGGTGACAGCTCCGTCCCGGGGTCTCGGAAGAAAAGAGGACTTATAAATGGGTTGGGCAAACTCCAGAAATACTTGTTTGGAACCATGGACAGCGACGATTCAGAATACCTTCATTCCGTGATCCAACAGCTTACAATTAACGACGAAACATTATTCCATAGCACGGATAAACAGTTATCGATTATTAGCGAACTAGTTTCTAGCCTGAATAATACCCAACAAAATCTGAATCATACTATCGAGCAAATTAATAAACAATTTAACAGCGTGACCTTTCAGCTAACGGAACAATCTCAATTGGACAAAAACCTTCATCTTTTCGACGAATATGCGAATATCCTCTCCATGCGATTGACTCAAATTATGAATAAACAAAAGGATCTTCTTGACATTATACAGGAAGCAAAGTTAGGCAGATTGGACAAACATTTAACAAACTCTGACCTATTTATGGAAGCCCTTAACGAAATGCAACTAGAATTGTTAAACAGATATAAGTTGCCAGTAAAAGCAACCAAAGCAAATTTGCCAATTATAAATAAGATGTCGAGTATCAGACCTATATGCTAAGAGTTTATTAGTCTTTGAAATAGTAGTACCATTAATCTCAGAAACATTCCAGTTATTCAAAGTTACAAGTCTTCCGTCATTAATTAAAAATAAAACTTTCTATTATGTAAAACCTGAAGCCGAATATTTAGCAATTAATGAACTCACCGAAAAGTATGTATTTCTTAGCTATAATGAATTTAATAAATGTAATAACTTCAACACTAGATTATATATATGTAAGAACAATTTTATTAGCTACAATAAAAATAATAATAACTGCATTATCAGCCTCAGTTTAGGTAAGCTAAAACCGCAATCATGTGATGTTCAATTATTTCTTTTATCGCATGAAGTATGGCATTCTATGTTAAAACCAAACACCTGGTTATTTTTAGTTCCAGAAAAAACTCCCTTAAGAATAAATTGTAAAAATAGTGCTTATACAATAAACTTAAATTATACTGGTATAATTGAATTAGAACCAACTTGTATTGCTAAAACCGAAGAAATTACGCTTGAAGCAAAAACTAGTATCGTAAATATGAAAACCTACCAATACAATTTTGGAAATGCTTTCACAGATCTATTAACTGAACTTTCAGATATTCATATAACAATTAATAATGAAACTAATAAAAATTTTAAACAAATACATGTCGAAAACTTTAATTTAGACGGTATAAGCACTAGTATCAGAGAGTTAAAAGCGATTTCTATCAATAGAAAAAGTATAATGTCTACTTCATCGATTACATTGTTGTTAACTATTTCAATCATAGCCATCCTAGTGATTTTATGGTATATAGCAAAAAGATGGATTAAATGTAAAATTAACCTAAATTGTAGCAAGAAAAGTGAACCAGATAATGTTAATGCTATAATTGATACCGAACAATAAACAAACAAATGTTATGTTTATATTTTAACTTTTCACTTAACTTCATACTTTCATTTCATTTACTTTTTTTATACTGTTGAAGTTCTAAGGGGGGAGGAGTGTTGTGTTACACCACCCGTTTCCTTTTAGGATATCAGATTTCCTATACAAACTGCAACTAAGACAAATTTATTAATTACCTGCAATTATTCAATTATTTTCTTAACTTGATAAAATGTTCGGTATCAAATTTAAAGCAAAAGTTGCTTATAAGATAAGCTCGTGCGACTGTGGAATCTGCAAGTCAGCAAAGATAACATAAAGAGACGAGGTTACACAGTCGCCGCAAGAAAGCTTCCCAGCCAGTTCTGGCGGGATCCTCACTCAAGACACTTGGGTCTTAAGTATTTTTTATATAAATTAGAAGTTGAATCAGATAATAAAATTGAGCTTTTACTATTAAAATAAAGTTGAGTGATTTAATTATTTTGAAAATATTTATTTGTTTGACACATATATATCCCGTCGGGCTCATGTGTTCCCGACACAACAGTACAAACGATGCTACAAAGGACCGTGTAACCTAACGGAACACCAAACTACCGGAACCAACTCCAAGAATATCCAACACCAGAATGCAAAAATATTGCTCTAACAAGGAGCCGCCAAAGTTACAACCATTTATAAACAAGATTAAAAATTAATAATAACTGCCCTTAAAATTATTGCATATTAATAAATTAAATTAACGAATTAAAGCATGAACAATAGTTTTCGTTTCTTTGGTGCGTGTATGTTTGTTTGTTATCATTTTTCTCCTATGCTCACTTTTCCAATCAGTTCATATCGCATACGTCAATTTCATAAAAAAATTAAATTAAATTGTAATTAAGAAAATTTCAATCTGTCAATGTCTTAATGCAAGAACACAAATAAAATAAAGCTGTATTGCTGTGGTGCAACCCATTTACCAATGCTGATTGGCCGTCGCCTGTACTTCTTGAGGGTGTCCCCAGGAGCGACTGGCTTTACTACCGGTCCTTCAGGATCCGCTAGTGGTAATAGTTCGAGGAGTTCGCCTTCGGCTGGTTGCCACTCACACCTTAAGCTAACCACGTAGCTAACACAGTTATTAAAAATGTACCTACTATCGTGTGGGGTATAGGTCCTTCCAAATATTAGTTGTTCCTTCAAGGGAACGGTGACCTCGCACAGATGTATTTGGGTAGAACCCAATATTATTGTCTTCCTCCAGATGCACTTCCTTCAGCCAATTGGAAAAGTAGTCATCCAGATGCAAAAGTTGAAGAATTACGATAAGGCTGATTTCCCTCTTCTAAAGTCAGCTTCCAGCAAAAGTTGAAGAATTAAGATGAGGCTGACTTCCCTCTTCTAACGTCAGCTTCTCCGGAAGTTTTTCTGGACCAATCGGTCTAATCTGGGGTTAACATTTACCGAGGTGGACAACCAACTTGGTATAGTTATTTTTATATGTATCCACAAAAATTACAGGCTCTCCGGGTTGATTTTTTTTTTCCTCTACCTGACAGACTGCCGGAGCCGACCAAAAAAAAACTTTTTTTCTTCCTCCCGTCTTTTTTTTTCTTTCTTTCCCCGCCTACTTTTTATTTCTATATCCCCTACAACTTCCTAGTTTTCATTCCCGCCAGTGATTTTTAGTCAAGTAATTATTTAGAGATTTTTTTGAGCAAAACTGACCGTTACATATTTAACAACAAAAAAGAGATTTCTACTAAAGTCCATATATCGGTAGCCTAGAGGTAAGGCGCTGTAGTCCTATCCCAGGAGAACCAAGTTCAATCCTCGGCCGCAAAATGGTGAAATACAATTTTTTTTTTACATCGGTGTAACATGTTTTGATTCTATTTCTCACTAAATTATATTATTTAATAATGAGACTCAGGAGAACATAAACATTTACTTAATTAAAAGTGCAAAAATATCATTTTCTTGATAACATTTCATAGGCACCGAACAAATTACTTTATTGTTGTAAATCTGGCAGCAGGCCGATGGTGGAGTGGGTAGAGCGTCGGATCTTCGGTTCAGCGGCGTGTAGCGTTGAAGGTTCGGGCCTGGTCGGGCAGCATTTTTGTTTTCTTTTTCTCTTTTTCTTCTTTCGCAAATGATTTATTAGCATATTAGTCAACCACCGGTAGTGTCTGCCATGGCGCAAGGGCTACGGAAAAGTCCTTCGTCTGTGGGGCTGCGGGTTCGATTCTTCGGCTCGCGGTGCTTTTTTTTTCGTCATAATAATTTATTTTTTATAATTTCCTTCGGGGAATTTTGTTTCATTTCAAAGCCAAAAAAGTCATTGGGTTACAAAGTTATGCGTGGAACAGGACTACAAAATACCTACCTACACGTCGAATTGAGTAACCACCTCGTTTTTTGAAGTCGATTAACAAAAGGTTCGGTAAGCCGAATTTTTAACAATATTATATGTAGTTGTATTTGTATGTGTTGTAGTTATTGGATTGTTTTCGTGAATCTTCACAATCTCCACTTAATATGTATATTGTCATCCAGTCTGAAGTGTTATTCAACAGAAAGAATACCATGAAAAAGCGTAATTAGTGGCTAGTCTCTAGGCACAACATCCCACTAGTTTGGTTGTGTTATTCCAAAATACTAGACGCTGCCTATTGTCAACCCTGCTGGTTATTTGCTTCACAAAGGAATAATGTTTGGTGTACAGGAATTCGAGATTGGAAGCATTTATCAGAAATAATTAAACAACACAGTTGTTCGAGTGGCCATACGGAAGCATGTGCTTTGTATGAATTTTGGAAAAAAAAATGATACTAATACTATCGACAAGGAACTTGAAAATGACATTCGCAAAGAAGCATCATTTTGGAAAATGGTTCTTCAAAGCTTATTCGATATCATACTTACCCTAGCAAAGAGTTCTTTGGCATTGAGAGGACATCGAGAAGACTTAAGTCAACCATGGAAATATTGATTTAAAAAAATGTGTGGGTCAAGGTTATGATGGAGCCAGTGTGATGAGTGGTGTGTATAATGGTGTACAAAAACATATTAAGGATATCCAGCCTAACGCGGAGTACGTACATTGTGCCACTCATAATTTAAATTTGGCGATAAATGATGCCGTTAGCAGTTGTGTGGAAATACAGATTTTTTTCGCAACGTTGCAAGATTTGTATAACTTTTTCGGAAACAGTATCAAACGTTGGGATCTACTGTCAAAATTCACTGGCGAATCGGACTCCACTTTGGTAAAACTAAATCCGACTAGATGGTCCAGTAGGGTCAATACGATATCTGCAATAAAACTTCGTTTTTTTGATATTATCAAAGCATTATCAGAAATAGTTCTAAAGAGTCCTAATAAAGATGAGCGTAGTGAAGCAGAGAGTATTAAAACAAAAATGCTAAATTTCGAGTTCGTGTTGCTTTGCGAATTCATGTCAGTGTATTGAATGAAATCAATTATGCATCCAAAACTTTACAGAAATGCGACATCATTTTGGGCGAGGCAAGTAAAGCAGAGACCAAAGCAAAGTTGCAAATTTATAGAAATGATTTCGAATTATTCAAGTGCAAAGCCAGTGAAACTGCAAGAAAATATGGTTTAGATACCCATTTTCAGGAAAAAAGGCAAAGGAAAGTTAAAAACATTTTGATGAATTAGCTGCTGATCACCGATTTCCAAACAGAGAAGAAATATTTAAAATTGAGATTTTCAATAATGTACTAGACACATTAATAGCTCAATTAAATACACGTTTTACTGGTATGTGTGCAGTCTGTCAAATATTCGATTTTCTAACACCAACATTTTTATTACATGTTGATGAAGCAACTTTATTACAAAAGTGTGACGAATTTCAAAGAAAATATTCAGATATAATAGGTCCTAGCTTTTCACTTCAATTTATTAATATTTACCACCTAGTTTTACTTCAATTAACTCAAGCATGGACTGTTCACCTATTATGTAATGAGCAAATATGGAGTGCTAGAATGCGACCTAACGGAAGTATTTACAGCAATGTTATTATTCTTTACAATTCCTGTTACTTCTGCAGCAGCTGAAAGGTCATTTAGCAAATTAAAAATACATAATAAAAAATTATTTAAGAAATAGTGTGGGCCAAACTCGACTCCGACATTTATCCCTAATAGCAATTGAAAACAAAACCGCATCAAGCCTGGATTTAACCAAAGTCATTGACACTTTTGCGAAAACTAAAGCTAGGAAAAGATTGTAAATATAATTGTTATTTAGTCAGTTGGTAGGTCCGACCTTGATATAATAAACCCTTGAATATTTTCTATTTCGTTTTATTGCTCAATACCTACACCAAGTATTAATTGTAATTTATGTTGTTATTGTTTAATATTTTTATTACCTGCCGTGCAGTGCACGAAAAAGAGCTGATGATAAAGTAGCTTAGCATTTTTAAAGTATTTGTATATTTAATATTTTTACTTGATAAAATCTAACCAGTTTAGATAGCAGTGGGGCCCCATTTTTTGATTTGCCCCAGGGCCCTTGGTTCCCTAGCTACGCCACTGTTGCCACGATGGTCAGATCCGCATAACTAAAAAATTGTAAAGACTGTTTAGCTATTGAACAGTACAAAGGGGCTTTCCCTAAGCCTCTAGTCTATCACATAAAAAAAAAAAAAATTATCTTGACTGACGTTTTCCTTATCACCCATTCTAGGGCGAGGTTATGAGCATTGGGCCCAGCCCATCTCCCTGTCTAAGTCCTTGTTGTACTTCAAACTTTTCTGTTATAACATTTTGGATCCTATCCTTCGCCAGTGAGCTAATTGTTGCGCATTTGACCAGTAGTACCAGCTTTGAGGGGACTCCTAATTCCTATAAGATCTCGTATAGTCTCTCTCAGTTTATTGGGTCATATGCCTGTTGAAAATCGACAAATATCTGGTGTATATCGTCATTCCTTTCCCAGGTTTTCTCCAGAATTTGCTTTAAGGTCAACAATTGGACTGACGGTGACCTGTTTGTCCTAAAACCAGCTTGATATTCTCCTATAAGGCCTTTCTCTATAGGTTCTAGTTTTTGTTTCACAGGATTGTGAAGGATTTGTAGCTGGTGCTGAGGAGTGAGACTGAACGGCAAAATTGCAAAATTGATGTAACGTTGACGTGATGTTTAAGTGCAAATCGAAAGCAAAATTCACGTGCCGTTGCCGTTCCGTGACGTACCGTTGACGTTCCGTATAGTGCGAATCGACCTTTATTCATCCAAGTTTATTGTATCACCTTCAAAGTAGGCCTCTCTCGAAATAATACACTTACACCAATGAATAACCCATTCATCAAAGCATTTTTTAAACGCACTTTTGGAATGCACTACAGTACTCGTCGCGAATTCTCTTTTATGTCATCTATCGACTGAAAACTGGTGCCTGGAAGTAATAATTTGAGTTTTAGAAAAAGGAAGAAGTCGGTCGGAACCATATCAGGTAATACGGTGACTGTTCGAAATTCGTTCACAATGATAGTCTCATGTAGGGCTGCCATCCGTCCGGGTTTACCCGGATTTATCCTAGTTCGGACGGCGTCCGAAGACTTTTTGTGTCAGGGGTGTACCGATCAATTGAGTGATAAGCAATAAATTAAAACAAAGCTTATAGTTAAGAATAGAACTTCGGCGTGGCAAAAATGCTCTTGTTTTATTTAACTTTCCAGTGACAATTCAATTATCAAACGTACTCCGATCCAAAACGGAAAGGGGACCCAAGCCAGTGTATACCCAAGTATATACATATGTAGACTTTAAACATTTTTCATCGAAATTGTTGTCAGTTCGTCTAAGTTCTTCTACACTATCGTCGTTTTACTCCGCGTACATCGAACAGCGTTGTCCGTTGTAAAGTAAAATAAGTAAAACGACGATAGTGTGAAGCGGGCTTAAGCATATTTGTAGTAAATAAATACATATGGAAGCTAAACTTAAATTCAACAGCTTCTTCCAGAGGTTTCCTGTGAACAAATGGCTGGACTGTTGTATCTTCCTGGATGAAAACCACATTGATACTCTACTAGTATCCTTTCCTCGTAGGGTTAGTACCTATTATAGAGTGCACGTCCAAATATTTGGTGTGATGTATTCCACAGCTTTACTCCTCCGTAGTTACTTCATGATATTCCCTCTGTACAGGGCCACTACGATCCTCGTTCCATTCACACAGAATTTCTTGATGAAGTTTTTCGATAGTTCCTTCTCCCCTTTGTTTAATGAGCACCGCCGGTCCAAGTAAAATTTTACCGTACTTTTGGAAACTCAATCTCCCAAATAAGAAGAATAATCTAATAACCAAATATGTAAGTCTAGTAGTTTCGTAAAATATAATAGCTGACTAAAATTTCGATAAGGTGCTAGGTATTTTGAAATGGCTATATAAATTGAGCATATAATCTTAACAATTCAATATTAATATTCATACATATTGTCTATGCGAAGAAAGTTTGAGGTTAAAATTCTTTATTTATTTGATCAAGAACGTCACAAAATTCCGAATTACATTTTTATGTGATAAAACAGTCTCTACAATAAAACACGAAAACCCAACAAAACTTCCAAAAAGATACATTAGAAAAATTAGTTGAAAATGTGTTAAAGTAGCCTTTTCAAATTGCTTCTGTTCATCTCGGAATATTTTTAAATATCCAGCTTTCAATCCATCCTGAAAGGCATCCTGATCACAAACGCTAAAATACCCATTTTCTAGTAGCCTTAGTATATGGTAATCAAAAGCCTGCAAAAATGGAGAGTTTAATGGTAGTGCAAACCGGAATAACACTTGGGAGCAGAAACTGGATTTTCTGAAAGTTGGTCGGCTCAGGACTCTCTGTTGTTTAAGATAAATTCGTATTCCGGATTCTGTCAATAAAAAAGCTAACGAATTATTTAGTTGAGTTATATTTCCAAAAAAAAAATTATCCTCCATTGGAAGGATAATATCTTTGATGTCCTGAATAAAATCAGCAGAATCAAAAAAATCCTTCTGATGATTTTGAATAACTGCAACTTTAAAACCACTTCTCCGTAGGTCATCCTTTGTTTGAATTTCGGGTTCATATGATGTGGTTGTAAGAAACGATGCCAGGAAGGATAAATACATATTGGATATAATAAAGCCCAGGAATAATGATAGTCCAAAAAACACAGTCCATGCTTTTCCTAAGTAAAAATTTTTTTCGGGTATCGGATTATAAAGAACACATCTAATAATGTTAATCAGCATTTGACCAAATTCGAGCTTCCGTTTTATCTTGAGTGATGTAAGATATCCTAATATCGTGACGTATATAATAAAACAGACGATTGCAGTCCAAACTGATTGTGCGAACGGTCGGGCTATGTATAGATAATGCGGCAAAGGTTTTGCAGTTGGAACCAATATGCAAGTTTGTTCAAAACGAGGTGGATATACTAATGATATGCCATAAGTATTAAGAGGACTGTCCTTGTCCAATTGGTCTGGTAAATTAAAAATTCCCAAGTCAATTTCTCGATTTTTCAAAATTTGCAATTTTTCTGACCAATTCGAAAATTTCTTTTCAATCCCTTCAAAAGTGGCTTTATGTCTTTTAATGAACGTTAAAAAAATATTTGCGGAAATTCCAGTAAGGACCTTCATACCTTTTTTATTAATGTATGTAAAAACCCGTGGAGGAAGATAATCATATCGGGTTTTTAGCCGATATCCTTTCATATCTTTCAACTTATCTCTGTACAAGTATGTCTCAGATGAATTAGTAACGTCCTCGATTTCCAAAACAGGAAACGGGTCGAATGTGTACAACTTTCTTGTTTCGGCAATCATTGCAACAACATTCAAGAAATCATTTTTCCAAAACCATTTAAACACTGCCAACAAGTCAACTTCTATCGTTTCTTCTGTAAAAACTACCAAAATGTTCGTATTATGGGTTCGATTTAACACTTTATTCGCCATTTCTAAAACTGGAAACGTTTCACTTTGAATAAACAAAAAACAGATGAAATTAGTTGTGAAAATTTCTTTCACTATAAAATCTACACTTTTAGTAAAATAAATTGTGGCCAAATGAAGTTCATTTTGAATCTCCGAACAAAAATCGTTCAAATTAAATTTTGAATCCTTCTCAGAAATGATTAGTGCATGATCAAATTTGTGAATATTTTGTAATCGATTAGTTAATTCAATTAAATCTTCTGTTACTGTCTTACTACAAACACGAAATGGACATAAAAGCAAAAATATGACACCATACCGCATGTTCGTTTACTTTACGCTCTATTAACAAATGGCCAGAAAAAAGATAATGGTTACCGTGATGATGTTGATCTACTGCGCTCTCAGTAGGTTCCATTGGAATATTTACCAAAAAATAAATAGTCATTACTTTCGTGAAGTAGTCTAAAAAAGTTCTAAGTGCACATTGATTGGTCATTGAAGGACACCGGCAAACCATAAGTATCTACTATCGCATTAATGGAAACACCATACCAAATAAGAAGGATTAATTATTAGAAATATCAATAAATCAATTCTTATTAAAAGAATATATAATTATAATTATAAAAGCAGAAGAACCCTTTGGAATTGTCCACCATTTGTGACATAATAATCGAGCTGCAAATTAATTATGGTCGCGAACGAAAAGCGAATTTATTTATCTGTGATTTTTTTCTCAACGACAGCTAAACCTAAATTCAGTGTTGGGCACGTAATCTACGCTACGTGATGCAAACTACACAGTTTTTTACACGTAGCCCACAACGTAATTTACGCAGCATTTTTTCACTTAGGCCAATAAAAAATTACTAAAACAAATAGTTGAAATTAATATGTATCAAAAAAAAAATGTGTTAAAGGGGGTTCTACACTATCAGGAGCGCGTTCAAAAACCTTACTATGGTTAACCATGGTTAACTATGGTAAACTTTTGTCGTTCAAAAACTCCGTGGTTAACTACAACATAACAACGAGCATAACTTTTTGGCGTTCAAAAACTCCCGTGGTTAACCATGGTGTAGTTAAATTTTAACCATGCTCGGGAGCATGGTTAGCGATAGTTAAGAAGAAGAAGAATAAAAACAATTTTTTGACATTTGCTTTAATGTTAATAATGAATAAATCAAAGTGGGATTTGTGAGATTATTTTAAATAAATAATTATTGGAAATAATTGAGGCAAATAGCCACAAATATTTTATGGAAATTTTTTTAAATTTTCTTTACCACGTAGTTAACCACGGTGCGTTCGAAAACCTCCATGGTTAAACATAAACTTTCGTGGTTAAGTGAAGTGATGTAGCATAACCACAGCTACCTCGTGGTTTACTATAGTAAGGTTTTTGAACGCGCTCCAGTTCAGTTGTTCGTTCAGTTTCAGTTTCAATTCAACTATGACTGGAAAAACTGAAGAGAAAACTGAACTGAGGCTTCATTGGAATCTCATTGAGTGAAATCACACGGCCATTCACTTGGGACTCACGCCAAACCTGTCTGTGTAAAATTTGAGTATTACACGAAGCTTCTAAATTTCTGCCTCTTTTCCGTGTAACAATTCTATTGTCTATGTGGTTGTGCACAAAACAACAAAAATTCTTATAATTATCCCAGTCCCAGTGAAAAAAGTTATGCTTGTGTTAGTGTAATTTGCTGTGAGACCGAAATTTTTCTTGGATTCACAAGTGAGACCAACACATGCACTTCCCTGCGCCCCCTTGTCTAAAAAACCGGTTTATTGGAAGTGATTGGGGTTCGATTCGAGTCTGGGAAAGTGATAGGTCGTGTAATTTGGCTCATTGAGCTCAGTTCAGTTAACAGTTAAAATGAAAAGTAACTGACGTCTAGGCAGGCTTGCTTGTTCACGTTTGGGTGTAGTTATGTTTGTGTGCACATCGTTTCAATATTTAAAGTAAGTAGTAACAGGATTGAATCAATTCAAAAACGATTTCTTCTCTTTGCTTTACATGTCCATGACCCGCACGATTGTCATAGGCTACCACTCTACACGAATAAGCTAAGCTGAAAGCATTGGATCTCTTGCCACTGCCTTACCTTAGACGTTTTAAAGGCAAATCTCAAAGTGCAGTTTCTGAGAGATAAAATTAAGTTCAATGACAATGTCCGACAGACAAGGCCAGTGCTGCCAGATCATTAGTGCCTTTATCTCCTGAGTGCCCTCTATATTAACCTAAATCTCGGTACTTCTCTCTTAAAATTTCGTATACTTACTTAACCATATGAGTTGTGTTGGGTCATAATATATTTTTAAAAATGAATGTTAATTCATAAATCTAATTTCTGATTTTTCCTGTTTTTAATTTGACAACTGTCACATTAAGGAAAAGAAGAAAGCCTGCTCCTAGAAATTTTGTGGAGCAGAAAAAGTGAGAGTTCTCAAACCAGAGCAGGCTCAACGTAGCTTATCTTTAACAACGTTTGCAATGGAAAATGCCCCGCAACCGACGCATTCGACCGACGCAACGTCAAGTAGTTTCGAAATGTGAATTTACTGAACTATACCTTTACAAGTTCAAATTGAGACTAAACAATTTCAAATTGAGACTAAACAATTTCAAAATGGGACTAAACAATTTCAGAATGAGAATTAAAAAATGTTAGTGACAATAAATGTTTTATTCGAAGAAACTAAAAGGATTACAATTTATTAATAAGTTAATTAAAAACTCATATCTATCATGCGTCTGGTATAAACACTTGAATGTGAGCGATGTTCCGGATGCAACTAGGAAAATTAATTAGTTGGTTTAGTTTAGTTTTCTTGAATAATACTTTCTAGCCGTTATAGACGAAATTCGGTTTGCGTCAAATTTGATCTGTTCTCACCAGCGAGGATTTGCGGCATTTGAATACTTAAATCACTTTTGACGCCAGCTTTCAGGCTTGACCAAGTATATTCAATTGCATTGAACATTGGGCTATATGGACCAAGTCTTAGTAGACCATTATTAAGAAATTCGCCTTCTTGAAAAACCTCCTCAATGGCGGCATGACATGGAGCATTATCAATTCCCATTTTGAAATTGTTTAGTCTCAATTTGAAATTGTTTAGTCTCAATTAGAAATTGTTCAGTCTCAATTTGAAATTGTTTAGTCCCAATTTGAAATTGTTTAGTCTCAATTTGAAATTGTTTAGTCTCAATTTGAAATTGTTTAGTCTCAATTAGAAATTGTTTAGTCTCAATTTGAACTTGTAAAGGTATAGTTTCTGTTGATTATTTTCAACTATTGTGGGACAAATATTAAGGGTATTCATTTCACTTTCCAATTGTTTGTTTGTTTGACATGAACAACTACATTGAATATTTTTCGTAGTTAATTTTTTCTATCTTTCGTATTATTGTAATCCATAAATCGTAGAGTTCTTGGGGAAATGTCCCTCATTTCGCCCCATTGACAGACAGAGCGGTTTGCATGAGGTCTGAAACGGTGCTATCATGACCGACGCTAATCGTTATGATGATATCGTCTGAATAGGCCTGTGCTTTAAATCTCCGGCCATTCACATCGGCAAGAAGTTCTTCGATCACGATTGACCATAGAGGGGCGATAGGACGCCCCCTTGAAGACAGCCTTGAGCAGCCCTGAGGTACTTCTCAATGTCTCTCACTAGTACATGAATAGCAGTCTCTGAGATCTAACCGGACGGTAGGCAAATTGCAGTCAGTGAAGTGCGCTGGCTGTAAGACACTCTCTAATATGCCTGTCTAGAACTTTCTTCATCGTTTTCAGGAGAAAGGAGGAGAGGCTGTTGTATTAATTAACAACACTCTTTTACTTATTTTTTATTGTTTAAATTTTCATATCTCACTGGGGTTTTTTCTTTATTTACTGAATGATTTCACAATAAATTGTTATAAAAAAACAACACTCACAATAATTGTTTTTAGCACAATTTTAGTTTATTTTTTCTTAACTTTAACAAACAACAAAAATAGATATTTTAATTTATCATTATTTAATTTACTTTTATTTTGTTTTTTATATTTACTAGTCTTTTTACTTTTATTTATTAATTTCAAATTTTTATTATCTGTTTTTTAACTGGCAGCCGCCACGGTGCCGAAGCAACCGCCACGGTGCCAGCGTGACCACCACCGACCGCGTTTTCTTCTTTTAATTATTTTTTATTAATTACTCCCCGATGCGTCGCGATCGGAGTTAAAATCAAGACTCCCTTTGTCCGCGCGCCACGGATCAAAGTTGAAGCAGTCCTCTTGGATCTTAAAATCGATCGTGCTTTAGTTACCTAAAGCTTTCTTTTCGAAAAATCCGTCGGTTGCATTTTTCTTCCGGGCCTTCAACCTTGGTGCAAAAGTCACCTGCTGGTGCTTGACCCAAGGCCGAGGTCGCCGGCCGGAAAAACGCACCCGTCGGCTTTTCTCTAAGTGCCCTGAAACTGGCGCAATCTGCTTACGAGCTTTTAATTTCTTTCGCAAGTCAAATTGCGTTAAATTTTTGTTGCCAATTTCCTTTGGCGTTTCAGGTTACACCTGGATGTTGTGCAAGGGTCGTTTACCGGCCCCGTGCCCTTTTAGTGTACACAACAGTCCTTGGTTCAAGGTTTTTTGATAGTTAGAAATAGTTTTGGAGATTTATATTGGAACTTCAATAATTTTGAGGGCGGCTCAAAATTTCTACATAACAAGGCAGATGGGACGATAGGACTTTGCTTCCCTATATGATCTTTTTCCCGATTTAAGGATAAAGACTATCCTAGCCTCTCTACAACACCTCGAAATATGGGCCAGCGCAAAGCTGGCCGAAATAGAGGTAGCAGGATTGGTAAGATCTCGCCAAGCCCCCTGGAGTGCTGGGAAGAAGTGGTTCTTTCCAGCAGCCTTGAAAGGGTTGAAGCTGCCAATGGCCCACTCAATCTTACCCGCAGTGAAAATCCTGTTTGCCAGTCCTTATTGTTCATATTGTAGAACCGGTGGGCAAGTACAACCTCCGATTCCATATTAAGTCCCAAGGCCTCAGTAATGGGATTATTATCAACATCGTTGGCTCCTAACCTGAGGGCTGTCCGATAAGCCTCCCAGCCAGCCTGCCGTTTTATCATAAATGCTTCCTAGGATATTGCAGAAGCTCTCAAGTTAAACCTTATATATCTATGATCTGACATTGATGGCTCACTTGGACTACCGTAGTACTTCTTAGTCTGTTACGCAGGCGAACGGTAATAATCCTCTAAGAAACTAGTGACCAGCTAATGAGGCTGGACCTGGCTTCTTTGGTGAGTATTACACGCGCATCACTACTACGGTTTTCAGTTTCGTTTCTCTCAGAATATAAGAAGGACTCAGCGTTTGGGAAGATGTTCCGCCAAATCGGTCCATTTGGTCTCGCTAAGTCCCATGATCTTGATTTTATATCGATTATAATCCAGCCGTTCATCAGCAAGCCGTGTTCTCATATTCTCCGATTCATGTCCTTGTTCGAAAAGCAAAGGTCGTCGCCGTGTTGTCCATTCGGTTCCAAGGCATTGTTTGCCGAATCGTAGCAATGCTGTTTTTTATGGAAGCGGGTTTCTAACCCTCAGCCCTTAAAACTTAAAACTCTGTTTTGTGGCGCAGAGAGCTCGCCATTCGCCCGTCACCCTTTAGTTTCTTCCGAAGAAGTACCCCAGGGTGGACGGAGGTGGGATTAGGACTTGCTAACCGATCTGCTAGCTGTTTGCCGGCAGTGAATCTTCTCAGGTTTTGATAAAAATGACAAATCAGGTGTCACCAGCTTCCTAGGTCTTTGATAGCCGTTCATTCCCTCCGCGGCTCTTTGCTGAAGGAGAATTTTAGCGCGCAGTTGGGAATTATAGCGACATTAGTGTGGCAAGAGCAAAATTCTTAAAAGTGTTTGACCGAATGTTAGAGTTTCAGCAGGACTGATCTACATATATAAGTAAAAATCCAGAGTACTACTGAGAATCGGAAGTAGTTTTGGTGCAACCTGCGAACTGCTTTTGTTCTCTGTAGATTCATGACAACTCTCTACGGATTTTCTTTGGTTTCAGTTTTCGTCTGACTGCGTAGAAATTATTTAAATAAATGCTATTTGTGTAAAAATAAATTATTGTAACTGAAAGATAATTATGGATTCGATTTCAGAAAAATTTCGATAATATTGATGGTGTGGGTCACGAAAGTTTTAGGATCTTCGCAAGAACTTCAATTGCGCTTCTTCTACAACAAAAAATAAATAAATAATCAGCTATTAAATATAAAATTAAATTATTTATTATTTGGTCAAAGTCATTTTTTTATTTCTATGTGTTAAAACAATCTCCATAATAAAACATAAAAGCCCAAGCAAATTACCAAAAAAATCCATTACAAAAATCAGCTGCATATGGTCAAGGCGTAATATTTCAAACTCTTTCCGTTCATCGCGAAACAGTTTCAACATTCCTGCTTTTAATCCATCATGAAAAGCAACCTGATCACAAATAGTGTAGTACCCCATTTGTTGGAGTATTAATATATGATAGTCCAAAGCATGTAGAAGTGGCGAGTTCAATGGTAAAGGGAACCTCAGTAACATTTTGGCACCACACATATTAGTTTTTCTGAATGTTGGTCGAACCAAGACTCTCTCTTGTTCATGCGAAATAGTTGCGGTAGTTTGGGTTGTCAGGTAAGCAAACGACTTGTTTAGCTTCCAAACATTTTCTAACCATAGTTTATCTTCCATTGGGAAGATAATATCCCTGATGTCGTTATAAAATGTGTCACATGCCGTTAATGCCTCGAACCAACCTCCTATAATTGCAACTTTAAAACCACTTTTTCGTAGGTCTTCCTTCGTTTGAATTTCGGACTCATACCAGGTTGATGTAAGGAAGCTTGACAAGAAAGATAAATACATATTGGATATTAGAAAGCCCATAAATAATGATAATCCAAAAAATATGGTCCATCCTTTTCCTGACTTGAAATAAGTTTCGGATATTGAAAAATAAAGAACACACTTAATAATATTCAAGAGTAACTGTCCAAATTGAAACTTCCGTTTTATTTTGACTGATGTGAGATATCCTAAAGTCGTGGCGTATATGATGAAACAGAAGACTCCAGCCCAAGTTGAGTGGGTGAAGGGTCTTGCTATGTATACATAATGCGGCAATTGATTTGCAGTTGGAACTAATATGCAATTTTGTCGAAATCCCCCTGGATAAACTAATGATATACCATCTGTTCTAAAGGGATTCGTACTGTCCAATTCTTCTGGCACCTCCCAAATGCCTATGTCGAGCCTTTTATTTATTACGACATCCATTCTTTCTATCCCTTTTGAAAATTTCTTATTAATTCCGTCAAAAGTCGCATTATGTTTTTTAATGAACATTAAGATAACATTTGTTAAAGTTCCAGTAAGGACCTCCTCACCTTTTTCATTTTTATAGAATAAAACACGCGGAGGACTATACTCATATCGGGTTTTTAACGGATATCCTTTCATATTTTTCAACTTATCTCTGTACAAGTACGTTTCAGGAGAATCAGTAACGTCTTCGATTTTCAAAACAGGAAATGGATCGAATGTGAACAACTTATTTGTTCTGGCAATCATTGCAACAACATTTAAGAAATCATTTTTCCAAAACCATTTAAAAACTCCCAATAAGTCAACTTCATTCGTCTTTGATGTGAAAACAACCAAAATTTTCGTACTATGAATTCGATTTAAGACTTTTTTTGCAATTTCGAAAACTGGAAACGTTTCACTTTCAATTAACAAAACACAGATGAAATTGTTTGTGAAAATATCTTTTACTATAAAATCTACACTTTTGGTTAAGGAAATTATGGGTAAATTAAATTCATTTTCAATTCCCGAAGAAAAATCGTTCAAATCAAACTTTAATACATCATCAGTAATGATTAGTGCATGTTCAAATTTATGAAGTTCTTGTAAACGCTCAGTTAATTCACTCAATTCCACTTTTAACGTGTTACCACAACCATTAAATGAAAGTAGAAGCAAAATTAAAACACCATATAACATTGTTATTTTAGGTTACGTTCTATCTACAAATGGCCAATGTAGAATAAATAGTTACCTTGATGATGATGACCTATAACCCGAATTTATTCATGCCTTACAAAAGTAATAAGTCCACATTGATCGGTCATTAAAGAAGACCACCAAACCATAAGTATTTACTTTTAAATTAATGGAAAGACCATTAGTAGTGGGCAAACAACAAAAGTCGAAATTATTAAAAAAAAATATTATTCACCATCAGGAACGAAGCTCGTTACACTTTTACTTTAATCGCGAATGTCATTCGAAATAAAATCTGTATATTTTTATTGCTTCAGCCAGTATACGGGAACAACCACTGACATCTAGAATGGACTAGTCATCAGAAAATTTTCATGGTACCAATTCGTTCCATAGGCTTCAAACCTGGTGCCTGGTTGTTTATGAGATTTTCGTTTGCTGCACTAAACTGATTTAAACTAAAAATCATCGAAAACGTCAGTACACTCTGTACATTGCTGCTGCAAGTTAGTTGCTGTGTGCTATCGGAATGGCCTTAAGCAAATTAATAATAAAAAATTAAAATTAGTATTACGCTATATAAATAATAAGCTGTTTGTTAATATTAGTATGACTTTGCTAATAATAGAGTTAATAAGTATTTACTACATCTACACTACTATAAAACACAGACGACACAACATTGAAATCAAATTTTACAATTCCTTAAAAGTTATCTAAAACAGACATTCTTAATCTATATTTAAATTCTAAGTCTGTGGGATGACCGTGGAGTCCGCCTTTAGAACGAATAGTTCCAAAACAGCGTTCTAGGTCATCCTGTTGCAGTCTTCTTGTTAATAAATACTTATTAAATTTCTTCCGGGCCCGTCGCTAGCCGCTCTTCAGCGCCCGCGTGCAAGATAGAAAATGCCGCCCCTCCCTTATCTTGTTTTTTCTTACTGAGCTTGTAACGGTCGCCCTATGAACTAGGACTTCGCACCTAGCCTGTCTATCCAAACGATAGTCACCAACAACAAAAGAACAGTTCATAAAAAATTAAAATTAGTATTACGCTATATAAATAATAAGCTGTTTGTTAATATTAGTATGACTTTGCTAATAATAGAGTTAATAAGTATTTACTACATCTACACTACTATAAAACACAGACGACACAACATTGAAATCAAATTTTACAATTCCTTAAAAGTTATCTAAAACAGACATTCTTAATCTATATTTAAATTCTAAGTCTGTGGGATGACCGTGGAGTCCGCCTTTAGAACGAATAGTTCCAAAACAGCGTTCTAGGTCATCCTGTTGCAGTCTTCTTGTTAATAAATACTTATTAAATTTCTTCCGGGCCCGTCGCTAGCCGCTCTTCAGCGCCCGCGTGCAAGATAGAAAATGCCGCCCCTCCCTTATCTTGTTTTTTCTTACTGAGCTTGTAACGGTCGCCCTATGAACTAGGACTTCGCACCTAGCCTGTCTATCCAAACGATAGTCACCAACAACAAAAGAACAGTTCATAAAAATAATGCCAACAAAATCAATGTCAACAACGCAGTTGCATACTAGCGGAGTTTCTCCTCGTTACATCAGTTCATAACTTCTTAAAATAAATGGCAACAACGCATTTACATGTTAGCAGAATTCTGCAATCATCTCAAAAAAAATAAAAAAATATACAAAACTAAATGTCAGTACCGTTGGATGAAATCAACTCCGATGGCACTGAAACGACGAACGAGGGAAAAACGTACCAGGAATGCGGGATAACGGTGCGTTTTTTTGTTCCTGCCTGCGATTAGATCGCTTGATCGGGCGTGTCGGGACAGGAAGAAACTGGAGTCGGGAGGCAATTGTTGAAGAGTGACGTTGGCTTCCCAATCGTTATAGCGCGGCTATTTTTTTTTTCTCTGGAAGATAGTTAAGATTGTGGTTGCTTTAAAAAGTAAGTTAAAACGGACCCCGCGTGCTCGTAAAAATGAACAGTAATAAATTATATATCAATTATTTTTTTGCTAAGTATTCAAGTGAGTAAGGTGGAAAGAAAAGTGACAAATAATTACGATTATAAATATTAAACATAACATATTAGTCCAAATAATGGAAGATTTGTGTGCAAACAAATTTCTTTAACTAAAAATCCAGTACATAAAAAAATGAGCATTCATGCTATCGCTCTCCATCTTTTTTAAAAAAAAATGAAGTTTTGTTCATTCAACAGAAAATTAAATATATGTATGTATATATGTACCTATATTTGTCAACGATCTCGCTCTCTCTTTACTTTTAATTAAGTTTGTGCATCAATCCAGATGTGTGTATGTGCCCGATTATTATTACATTAAACAAAAATAGCAGCAGCATAATCAAAATAAAAAAAAAATTCATCGATCGAAAAATAAAGAATTTTTTCATTTAAGTTTTTACTGAAAATTATAGAAGAAAGGAAAACTAAATTAAATAAAGATAAAATAAAATATCAATTTTTGGTTGTCAACGACTTAAAAATTTAAACTTAATAAATAAAAGAAACAGTCTTCGTAAGACCTTCAAAGTGAATAGACGCGAAAATCGAGTGATAGAGTGATAAACAGTGAAAGTGACAGTAAATCCCAAATCCCCACAATGTCATCGGCATCGATGGCAGAAACCTATACCCTGATGCTATAGATCAGGGCACCTATAAAGTAATAGTAAGATCTAACAGCACACCAATAAGCAAAATTAAAACAGGCAAAACCATAATTCAAATTTTTCAAAACTCCAAAGAACACATTAAAGAAATAAAAAAAAGTAAGTAGAAATACAGTAATTGTAGAGACTACGAAAACACAGGTTGCGAATGAAATAGTCCTAAACGATGCGCTAAAACAACAAAATTATAATGCATACATTCCGATTAACTTTATCACACGTACTGCAATAATCAAAGGAATAGACCTTGATATAGACGAAAACACTCTGCTTAACGAAATCGCAACATCAATAGAAATCCACTCGCTTCAAAGACTGAAAAGAAGAACAAGAGATGAAAACGGAAAATCACATGGGAAAATTCACAAGCAATAAAAATTAATTTCAACGGTAAAAAAATACCAGAATACATTTACTTATACAAAGTACGCATACCATGCGACACATACATCCAACCGACCAAACAATGTTATAAATGCTTTAAATACGGACATACAAAGAAATTTTGCCGCAGCCAAGAAGTATGCATTAATTGTAGCGAAAACCCCAAGCACAATAATTGCTCTAAACCTGCCAAATGCAGTAACTGCAAAGAACATCATATTGCAACACACAAATATTGTCTAGAGAAGATAAGACAAAGGGAAAATAATGATATTATGGCAATACGAAATTTGAGTTACCTAGAAGCTGCACTTGAAAATCCGCCAACAAAAAGAGTTTATTCTCTAGGATAACAAACAACCGATTTTTAGACTTGGATAGCGATGAGGAATTTCCTACACTTCCATCTCCTATGTCATTCGACGCCCCAGTACCCCTTAAACACAAGCCTCAAAATAAGCAAAAAATCACCAGGTACCAACGCTCAAGATCAACATCAACAAAAAGAAAGAGAGAAACAGATTCCGACCTAACTAACGAACACAAGAAACAAAACATTATAGTAACAAGAGAAAATTTGGCCCAGACAGAAACTAATAACGTTACATCAGAAACCACACCAAATACAAACCTCAACACAACTTCATCAAACACTACGATAAATATAAAAAACCCAAACTTCACTCTTCCTATTAACGCCATAAACACACCAATTCAAACAACAAATGAAGACCAAGCATCCACTCGATCAGATCAATCAACAGTCAGTAAGAAATCAAAAGGAAGACCAAAAAATAAACGTTAAATAAAACTATGGATCCTAGGACTAATCTAACAAACAACTTTATCCTACAGTGGAACTTAAATATCCTATATTCTAAATTCCCGAACTTCAACTATTGATAAATGAAACCAACCCACTTATAATATGCCTACAAGAGACAAGATTAAAACCACAACAATCTTTTCAGCTAAAAAATTACAATATTGAAAGGAACGACTACGATAGTGGGGGTAATACCTGCGGGGGTAACCTAATAGCAATTAAAAACAGCATATCATACGAACCACTGCCACTACAAACAAACCTTCAAGCAATAGCAGTAAAAATTAATTATCCAATAAAAACAACAATTTGCAACGTATACCTTCCGAATGCACAACAGCTGACATACAATGGATTAAATAATATTATAACCCAACTGCCAGCTATATTATAAGCCAGCACTCATAGTAGGCGATTTTAATGCACACAACACCATATGGGGATCTGAATACACAGAGTACAGAGGGAAAATATTAGAAGGTCTGATAAATCAGCACAACATGTGTATCATGAACAAACCATACGTTCCCACACACTTCACAACATACACAGGAAAAACAAGTATAATTGACCTAACTTTAAGCATCGATCACCAACTAAATAGGTTTCAATGGAACACACACATAGATCTACACAGCAGCGACCACTTTCCTATATTAATTCAACATGATAAACATAAAATTAGTGAAACAAGAAGACACAAATGGATCATCAAAAAAGCAAACTGGCAACAGTTTAAACAATTAGTTGAAATAAAGGATAGACAAGAATATAATATGGACGATGAGTGCGATTACATCACTGGCCAAATAATTAGCGCAGCAGAAAAAAGCATACCAAAAACACCACGTTTCTCAAAGAGACCACTAGTACCCTGGTGGAACAATAACATAAAAAATGCCATCAAAAACAAGATAAAATTGCAAAATAAATATAAAAAAAAAACCTACAACAGCTAACCTTATTATCTTCCAAAAAGCAAAAGCTACTTCCCGACGAATAATTAGAAAAGCCAAAAGAGAGACAAACGGCGGGGGGGCAAACGGCTAACAAAGACCTCGGGAAGTGGTGGTACCCGATTTGCCACCTCTGCCAAAACCCGAGAAAAGTCACTGCAGACGAACACCTAGCAGACCTGTTAGCAAGTCCTAATCCCACCTCCCCACGGTGCCCCCTGGGGTACTTCTTCGGAAGGAGCGAACGGGAGACGGGCGAATGGCGAGCTCTCTGCGCCACAAAACAGAGTTTTAAGTCGGTTGGGCTGAGGGTTAGCAACCCGCTCCCATAAAAAATACCATTGCTACGAATCGGCAAACATGTTTCCGCCCTATGTCCCATGAGGGATTAAAGGAGCGCAATGAAAAAATGATGATGAAAAAAGAGACATGGATAAGCTTCGTCCAAAACATCAACTTCCTCACACCTACACACACCGACAATATAGAACAACATCAGAAAAATAAACAGCCAACCAAAATCCGCCATTATCGACCATATAAATAGTAACAACAACATCATCAGTGACAAGACGGAAATTACCGAGATAATTGCCAGGCATTACGCCAAGATTACATCCACACAAAATTACAAAAAAACCTTCAGAGATTATAAAAATTCCATCGAAAACACCAAAATAGAATTTAATAACGACAATAGCGAAACATATGTATAATCAAAAAATAACAATAGAAGAATTAAAAAATGTACTTAAATCCTGTAAAGGATCATCACCCGGGCCAGATAATATCCACTATGATATGTTAAAAAATCTGAATGACAAACACCTCAACCTGATCTTGGCTTTTTACAACAAAATTTTGCTCACGAATAAATTACCGGAAAAATGGAAAATTTCCCTTGCCGTCCCAATACCAAATCCTGGACGAGACCGATCCCAAACAGACAACATCAGACTAATTTCGCTAACCTCGTGTCTATCAAAAACACTAGAAAAGATAATCTCTAACAGATTGATATGGTACCTGAACGAGCAAGAGGTAATAACACCATCACAATGTGGGTTTCGTAAATATCACTCCCCGACGGACTGCGCTGTCAGACTGCAGCAAGAAATTCTGCAAGCTTTCATAGAAAAGGAGCATCCAGTAGCAGTATCCCTGGATATTAATAAAGCGTACGACACAACATGGAAGTATTATAGGTATACTACAAAAAATAAAAAACATTGGCATTGAAGGACATTTAGCTGAATACATCAGAAATTTCCTAACCGAAAGAAAATTCAAAGTGATAATGGATGATCTTAAATCTAACGAATATAAAATGGAAAATGGTTTGCCACAAGGATCCGTATTGAGCGTTAAACTGTTCCTCATAGCAATCAATGCCATAATAACTAACTGTACTGAGCCAGTTAAAGCATTGTTATACGCGGATGATTTTTTAATATATATGAGACACGAATCGTCAACTTCTATACAATAACAAATACAGAAAACACTTACAATACTTCAGAATTGGTCAAATACAACAGGATTTACATTCACTTCAGAAAAAACAACAGCCATTCACTTCACAAACAAATATAAAACTACAAACCCGAGGATCACAATTGGAAACAAGGAAATAATATACAAAAATGAAATAAAGATACTTGGAATAACTTTTGACAGAAAACTCACATGGAAAACACATATAAGAAACATTAAAAACAAGAGTATGCAAAGTATGAATATAATAAAAAGTCTCTCTAACACTCAATGGGGAACAAATAGATACTCTCTTCTTAAAATATATCAAACCATCACTTTACCCATCATAGACTACGGTGCCATAGTATACAACAGTGCAAATAAAAAGGAGTTAAAACAACTAAACACTGTCCAAAATACAGCAGGATTGCAACAGGAACTTTTAGAACTACCCCGGTGAAAAGTATGGAGGTTGACACAAATATTATTCCGCTCAAATACAGAAGGGAGATTTTACAGTCCAATTATGTTTTAAAAATCAGGAGCCTACCATATCACATCAACTACGACATAGTCCAAATGCCGGAAAATCAAGAACATCCAGGAAACAAATTCACATTCAAATTATTACGCAACAGAATCAACACCATAATACAGTCTATAAATTACAATAAACCTACAAAACCTTACCAGATACTACAACCAAAAAATCCACCTTGGGCTACACAAACTGCACAAATAATAAAAACTTTGGCCAAAAGCAAAAAAGAAGGCACAGCCCCATCAATCTATAGACAGGAATTCCTAGAAATACTCAACAAACATACAACATACACACAAATATACACCGATGGATCCAAAACAGAAGACAGCACAGGTTTTGCAACGATCATAAATGATAACGCCACAAAAATCAGAATTCCAACCAACAACGGCAGCTTCGACGCCGAATTACATGCAATACAATACGCTATAGATGAGGTACATCATCACAACTATATTAAGAATGCAATAATCATAACTGACTCTCTCTCTAAGCTCATTAAACGCAATTAACAACAAATTTAGTAAAAACCCTGTGATCTGGAAGATAAATGATGTACTTCACCAAATCCATGCGATAGGTAAAAATGTAAAATTCCTCTGGATTCCAAGCCATATTGGGATCAAAGGTAACGAGCAAGCAGACTCTGCAGCAAAAGAAGCATCAACCGGCACAATCAACCCTGAATATCTTCCGCTTTACACTACAATAGCAGCTGAGTTAAAAAAATACATAAAAACACAATGGAATGTCGAATGGCTCCAAAGCACAACCCAATTTGCAAAAATAAAAAAAAACAATAGAACTGCAATAAAAAATAGGGGTTTTTCAAGTTAATAATCGAAATGGCTCTCTACCCCCTATTTTTGGGGGGGAGGGATGCAGAATTGAAAACAACATAAAAACCCATATTTTTTATTGCAGATTTAGATTCTTCATGAAAAAATATGAAGATTTTATTCTTATAATTTTTTGTGATTCGCCTTAGATGGCGCTGTAATCGGCGGAAATAAATAAGTCATAAAAACGTTTTCCTCCGATTACAGCGCCATCTATGGCGAATCGTAAAAAATGTTTGGGACAAAATCTTCATATTTTTTTATGAAGATTCCGAATCTGCAATAAAAAATGGGGGTTTCCATTTAAGTTTTTGAAGTTGCACCCCCTACCCCTAACAGGGGGTAGGGGGTAGAGGGCGTTTTTGGTATGGCTGGATAGAGTGTGAAAAAATATTTGATACGTGTTTTTTGGTTTTCATTTTTTTTTTTTTTCAAAACTGTGTGGTCTGAGACACCCTGTATACATATGTATATAAAAATTCATTAAAAAAAATGATCGACAGAAAATATGTAAAACTCGTAATGAAATAATTAATTTTCTTTATTATAAAAATTGGGTGCACAAAAAAAAACCAAAAATGAAGTGAATATGAATTAAGTTTTAAGTTAAGTATGTACGTAAATAATATTATTTTTGTATATATTTCACATAAAACCAAGGGTTAGATATACACTGAATAACTAGTCGTATTAATTTTTATCTTTTCTTTATACAATTTTTTTTTAAATATAAAAACGCATTCTTTTGTTTAAGTTCATAGAATTCTTATTTTCCTTTTTACATGTATATATAATTTAGTTTAATTATTCATTTGTGTTAAAATAAATAAACTATAATATTAATAAAACACGTCGTGCCGACGAGCAGTGCAGCAGATGTATATATTTTCGGCGATGCTCCTCCGGCGGATGAACCGTCCCAGCCACCCTTCTTCGATTAGTCCCCCTTCCCCTATTTTTTTTGTAATGATGGTCTTTTGGCCTGGTTAGGCTATCTCTTTTCTTCGTGCCCCGGCACAACCCTACCCCGACAATTACAAGCTTGTTGGAAGGTGTAGGTGAATACGCTCATACATTCAATAAATATTTTGAAAAACATTGAATGTCTTGCATTCGAGGAATTAATATTCAAAATTCAAGTAAATATCCAGTGAAAATGATATAAAACGAGGGAATCTATTGCACATTTATCCATTCTTCCAATGGCGCTACAGTCCAAATAGAGCCTTGGTCTCCTCTAGGGCATTTCTCTAAGTTTGACGATCCCTTGCAGCATGTTTCCAGTTCCGGATGTTGAGAATTGTTTTTGCGTCAGCCGTCAGAGAGTCTACCTAACTTCTCCTGGGTCTACCTACTGGCCTATTTCCCGTTGCCATAAGCCGTTTTGGGATACGATTGCCCTTCATCCTGATTACGTGGCCGGCCGGCGTCTCAGTCTGTTAACTTTCATAAGAGTTCTGGGTCGTCAAAAAAAAAATCCTACAACTTGTTGCTGCGTCTCCTTCACCATTTTCCTCCCTCTCTAGTTCGGCATCTGAGAATTTTTCTCTCAAACCTGTTGACTCGTTCCTCTATCTTGAGTGAAGTATTTGTTTTTTTGGCACTTGCTTGCTTTAGTTGCTCTACTTGCTTGCTTGTTTTAGTTGCTTTACTTGCTTTACTTGCTTGCTTTAGTTGCTTGCTTTACTTGCTGTACTTGCATGCTTTAATTGCTTTAGTTGTTTGCTTTTGTTGCTTTACTTGCTTGCATTAGTTGCTTACTTTAGTTGCTTTACTTGAATGCTTTACTTGCTTGCTTTAGTTACTTGCTTTAGTTGCGTTACTAGCTAGCTTTAGTTGCTTGCTTTAGTTGCTTTACTTGCTTGATTTAGTTGCTTTAGTTGCTTTTTTTAGTTGCTTTACTTGCTAAAATGTCTGTTGCTTCGGCATCCGTGTCGGCGAAGACGGCGCTATTGTCGGCGAACATTAAGTAGGTTACGAAGTGGTTGTCGTCGTATCGAACACTAAGCCGTAAATCGAATGCTTCACGCATAATCTCGTCGATCACTACGTTGAAGAGAAGTGGCGAACCAACGTCTCCCTCTCGGACACTTACTTGAATCGAGAACTCCTCGGATAAGTCGCTTCGAATGCGACCGCTGCTGGTTGAGCCATCGTACGACGCTTGCAGAAGTTCGTCTAATTCCGGCTCTTTTACATTTCCTCGATAATTGTCGATTCGGTATCGAGAAACTGATTTGTCGGCTGTTCGATAATCGGCGGTTATATATTTTTAGTTAGTTACTGTCATAATGTCCGTAATCAAGGAAACGAGAAAAAATTAGAAGGTCGCCTAAATCTCGATTTATTTGAAAATATGTATGTATGATACTCAAGTTTGAGGTTAATATATTTTATTTCTTTATTATTTTCTCAAGGACGTCACAAAATTTTGTGTTACATTTTTATGTGATAAAACAATCTCTACAATAAAACCCAAAAACCTAAATAAAATTCCAAAAAGATAAGCTAAAAAAATTAGTTGAAAATGTGCTAAGGTAATGTTTTCAAATTTTTTTCCTTCATTTCGAAATATCTTTAATAAACCAGCTTTCAATAAATCCTGAAAGGCAACTTGATCATAAATACTGAAATACCCATTTTCTTGTAGCCTAAGTATATGATTATCAAAAGCCTCCAAAAGTGGAGAGTTTAGTCGTAGTGGAAATCTGAATAACATTTTGTAGGAACAGAACCTGGTCTTTCTGAATGTTGGTCGACTCAGGACTCTCTGTTGTTGAAGCAAAATGCCTATTCCGGATTCTGTAGCTAAAAAGGCTAAGGAGTTATTTAGTATAGTTATATTTTCGAACCAAAATTTATCTTCCATTGGAAGGATAATGTTATGAATATCTTGCATAAAATCTTGAGAGTAAAAAATATCCATATGATAACTTGATGAAATTTGTCCGTAGATTCTCCAAGAAATGTTGACCAATTGATTTTAAGAAAATAATTTATTTCTGAAAGTTGATAAGATTAATAAAACTCAATTTACTAGATATTTATACAGAGCACAATTTCTCGTCGCCTTACAAATCTTTTCTTGTTTTTATTTGAAGTTTAGTAATACTAATCTCACCCGTCGCCAACTCCATTCACATTTTTAATTTTAATTTTAATTATAGTGTTTTCACTTGCACCAATTCATTTCAACTCTCGACAAGCTTTCTTGATATGACAATTCTTTGATTTATCTCAACACTCCTCCTCAATCAAATAATTACGACATTTTACAAACTGGCTTTTGTTTAAAGGTTTAGTCAGAATGTCGGCGATTTGTTTGGTACCTTCAACATGTTTGATAGACACAGTCACGTCAACATGTTGTTGAATAAACTTACGTGCTATTTCAATGTGCTTCTTTCCTTTGTTTACCTTACCGTCGTGGGTGTTCAATAACATATGAACAGCTGACTTGTTATCAACAAACAAAGGAAAGGGTTGATCATCTTGCAGGATCTTGAGTTCAGTCGCCAATCTTCGCATCCAGCACACATCGTCGATTGCTTCACATGCTGCACGATATTCTGCTTCTGCTGTCGAGGTCACCACAAGTTTCTGCCGTTGTGAATACCAAACTAGGGGGCCTCCCCTGAGAATCAGTCCTCCACTAGTCGATTTCATCGTCTCTTTTTCTCCTCCAAAATCTGCATCAGTGAACACTTTGAAGATTTTGTCTCCTCCAAAGCGAATTCCTGCATTTGGAGTTCCTTTCACGTATTGAAATACTTGTTTTACCGTTTTCCAATGGCTCTTCAATGGGTTGCAGCATTGTCGACTCAAATAATTTACAGCAAAACTAATGTCAGGCCTTGACACGGTTGCGAGGTAAAGTAGGCTGCCAATGGCTTCACGGTAGGGAGTTCCAACTGACACTTTCTCATCCTTCACAAGTTCCTCTTTCTTTGTTACCATACCTGGTTCCATCGGTGTTGGAGCTGGGTTGCAGTTTTCAAGATTCATCCTTCGCAAGATTTTCTCCACGTACTTTGGTTGACTCACGGAAATGTTGTCCGAGTCAACTTTCAGCTCCATGCCGAGATAACAGAACTCCTTTGGGATGGTTTTGCAGTGTGTGATTTCAAACTTTTTCTTGATTTGTTCCAGAAGTTTGAAAATCTCCTTCTCGTCCTTTCCAGCAACCAAACCGTCATCGACAAATAATGCTACAATAATGCTTCTGTCTTTATTATAAAAGACACTTGGGTCATCGTCAGTGCTGAACAACCCGATTTCTTCAAATGATCCTGTGATTTCACGATTCCACTGCTTGGGCGCTTGTTTCAGTCCATAAATACTCTTGAATAACTGGCACACTCGTCCGGAACCGTCCTCGAACCCTTTTGGCTGGTTCATGTACAGAACTTGCTCGAACTTGCCATACAAAAATGCGGTCTTCACGTCGAAGGACATCAGTTTCCACTTCTCGGATGCTTCATGACTCAGGATGAGGCGGATGGAGGCGTAGCGAGCAACGGGGCTGAACGTTTCTTCGTAATCAATGCCTTCTCTTTGTTCGAAGCCTCGAGCTACAAGCCTTGCCTTCAACCTACCATCAGCCTTCACGCGAAGAACCCACCTACAGGTCAAAGGTTTGACTCCCTCAGGGCACTCCACCAGCTTCCATGTTTGCCTCACGACCAGGGAATCATACTCATCTTTCATGGCTCGTTTCCAATTTTCGTCTTTCAGCGCCATCTCGACCGAAATGTCCTCGATGTCACCTATCAGGGCTGAATCTTCATTGCTTCCACCTCTTACATAGCCAGCCACATCGTAGCCATACCTCGAGGGAACTTTCAACTTGCTCCGGTCTCGTAGCTGCCTTCTGTCTGGTATATTCGGTGCTGTCTCGACTCGTTCTTCTTTTCCTCTTTCTTCATCTTCTCTGTCCTCGTCTGACAATGGCCCTTCTTCTTCATTTTCAAAATCTTCTTGCTCTTCAGTCTTGACTTCAATTTGCCCGTCGGTTGCTACAGTCTCAACTTCAGTTCGACTTCTCTCCTTTTCTTCATCGAATTTCACATTTCCAGAGCTGACAATTTCTTTGATGCGTGGAAGATACACTCGATAACTTGGTGACTCCACGTCGTAGCCTACAAAATATCCCTTTTCCGACTTTGGATCCAGTTTACCTCTCTTGTGGTCTTGAATCAATACGTAGCATTCACATCCAAAAGTCTTTAGTTTATTCAAGTCGATCTGTCTTCCATACCATAATTCTGCAGGTGACTTTCCTTTCACTGTACTGGTCCCAGTCTGGTTTATCGTAAATACTGCGTAGTAAATTGCCTCGGCCCAAAGTTTTGAGTGCAGATTTGCTGCAAGTAGAGTGGCCAATGCTGCTTCCTTGATGGTCCTCATTTCTCGTTCAATTCGCCCATTTTGCTGCGGTGTGTACACATTTGAGTGTGTGTGAAACACTCCACGGTCATCAAGAAATTTTCTTGTCCTTGCATTTTTAATTTCCTTTCCTTGGTCGGATTTTAGAACTTTCAATTTTCTTCCCAGTTGATTCTCGGCCATCTTCACGAATTTCTCCAGTCTGTCCGGTGCCTCGTCTTTTGTTTTCATAAAGAAAACGGTTCGGAAGTGCGAGAAATCATCCTTAAATAGAAGAAAATATTTGGCGCCACCTAGCGAACGTTCGTCCATCTCACCCATGTCCACGTGGACTAACTCCAGTGGTTGACTTGCTGTTTTCTCGTCGAGGGGATGAGAGCCACGATGCTGCTTACCGTAAGTGCAACCTGTACAGAGATAGTTGTTCCAGTCGTCCACGTACTTGATTCCTTTCTTGTCCAATGCATCTCGTACATACTTCACGTTTTGGTGAGCTAATCTTTCATGCCAAGTTCGGATTGACACTGCCGCCAGACTCAGTTGCGCCTTTTTCTTTCTCAGCATCATCTTGTACAATTTTCCTTCTCGTTTCGCCAGTCCAATAGTGATTCCATGATCAGCCGTTACAAATTCTGATTTTTCTTTGTCAGATTTCATCTTGAATCCTCGATCAAGCATGTGACTCACGGAGAATAAGTTGAATTTCAATTCAGGTACATGCAGGACATTTTTCAGTACAACAGGATACCACTCTTTCCCGTCAAAGGCTTCCAACTCCACTGGACTGCTATGCCATCTATTTCAGATGAATCTCCCAGGATAACAGACACATGGTTGTTCAGTTCAGTGTATTCGTTGAACCATTCTCGACGCGAGGTCATGTGTTGCGTTGCGCCGCTGTCTTGATACCAAACTGACATCCTTTCCTCCGGGTGGTTCAATTGGTTGTCCAGGTCGGACGTTTTCAATCTAGCTGTCACCCAGGCAACGGGAGGTTTGCGTAAACTTTGTGAATCTGAGCTGTCATCTCGCCGTTGAGTACATTCTTTAGCAAAATGGCCTTTCTGTCCACACGAGTTGCACTTGTACATTTTCTTGCAGTATGCCAGATATTTGGCACAGGGTTTGTTCGTGCAATCCTTTTTAAAGTGTCCCTTCTGACCACACTTGTAACAGTTAGCTTGTCCCTTCTCAGTCTTGTTCTGTGGTTTTCCTGGCTGCTTTTTGTTTCTCTTCACTAGAAGTGCATTGCTCGAGCTCAATTCCAGTTCACCTGTCGCATCGTGCTGACGATCATCTTCGAGTCTCAGTCTTTCGATCATGGTAGTCAGGCTTCTGTCGGCTGCTGGCGCGTTATCCCACGACGTACGAAAATGAGCGAGTCTCGCTGGCAACATTTTCAAAATTCTAGTCATCATCCATGATTCTGGCACAGGTTCACCACCGTTGGTTAGTTCATCACCTATGGACATAATATCCATACAATTTTCTGCCATCGATTTGCTTTCATCGTAAGTACATGTAAAAAGTTTTTGTCTCAAAATTTCCATGTTTATCGCTGTCTTTGTGCCGTACAAGCAAACTAGTCTGTCCAACATTGCTCTTGCCGTCTTGCAATTTGCAATTTTGTATGCGATTTGATCACTGACATTCAGTACAATTAGTTGCAGAGCCTCCATGTCCTTTTCATTCCATTCAACGACTGCAGCGACATTTTCAGCTCCTTCCGGCTTGACTTTGACTCCGGTTGCAACATCATATAACTTCTTAGTTCTCAAAACAGCATCTAGTTTTAACCTCCACGGCACATAGTTTACTACTCCTTGTGAGTTCTGACTCAACATTACAAGTTGCGATTTTACGGTGTCCATTTTTGACCGTTTGACTCGACTTTTAATTTTCCTTAACTTGACTTGTTCGTTCAAATTCTGACTTGCGACGTTACTGCTCCGATCTGCCTTTCAATTCGAGTTTTTTTTTTCACAGACTTTTCCTTGGAGATGAGGTTTCACCACTTCCTGGGCCCATAACCTGATGAAATTTGTCCGTAGATTCTCCAAGAAATGTTGACCAATTGATTTTAAGAAAATAATTTATTTCTGAAAGTTGACAAGATTAATAAAACTCAATTTACTAGATATTTATACAGAGCACAATTTCTCGTCGCCTTACAAATCTTTTCTTGTTTTTATTTGAAGTTTAGTAATACTAATCTCACCCGTCGCCAACTCCATTCACATTTTTAATTTTAATTTTAATTATAGTGTTTTCACTTGCACCAATTCATTTCAACTCTCGACAAGCTTTCTTGATATGACAATTCTTTGATTTATCTCAACATAACTTTTTAGAACTCCAACTTGAAAACCACTTTTCCGTAGGTCATCCTTTGTTATAATTTCAGGTTCATATGAAGTGGTTGTAAGAAACGATGCCAAGAAGGATAAATACAAGTTGGATATAAAAAAGCCCATAAATAACGATATTCCAAAAAATATAGTCCATCCTTTCCCTAAGTTGACATTTGTTTCGGGTGTCGAAAAATAAAGAACGCATCGAATGATATCCAATAGCAGTTGTCCTAATTCGAACTTCCTATTTATCTTGACTGATGTGAGATATCCAAATACTGTAGCGTAAATGATGAAACACAAGACTCCAGTCCAAGTGAACTGGCTAAACGGTTGAATTATATATCCATACTGTGGCAAGGGTCTTGCAGTTGGAGCCATTATGCAATGTGGCTCATAAAGATGTGGGTATACTAATGATATGCCATAAGTATTAAGGGGATTGTGCTTGTCCAGTTGGTCTGGTAAATTATAAATTCCGAAGTCACTTTCCTTACTTTTCAAAACTTCTAATCTTTCTGACATATTCCAAAACTCCTTGTCAATCCCCTTGAAAGCTGCGTTATGTTTTTTAATAAACATTAAAACAATATTTACGAGAGTTCCAGTAAGGACCACCTTACCTTTTTCATTTAGATAGCTGAAAACCCGTGGAGGATTATATTCATATCGGGTTTTTAACGGATATCCTTTCATATCTTTCAATTTATCTCTGTACAAGTATGTCGTAGGTGAATGAGTAACGTCTTCGATTTTCAACACAGGAAACGGATCGAATGTGTACAACTTGGTTGTTCTGGCAGTCATTGCAACAACATTTAAGAAATCATTTTTCCAAAACCATTTAAAAACTCCCAACAAGTCAACTTCATTCGTCTTTGATGTGAAAACAACCAAAATTTTCGTACCATGGGTTCGATTTAAGACTTTGTTTGCGATTTCTAAAACTGGAAACGTTTCACTTTGAATAAACAAAAAACAGATGAAATTGTTTGTGAAGATATCTTTTACTATAAAATCTACCCTTTTTGTTAAAAAAATTGTGGGCAAATGAAATTCGTTATGAATCTCCGAACAAAAATCGTTAGAATCGAATTCTAAACCATCCTCAGAAATGATTAGTGCGTGCTCGAATTGGTGAAATTTTTGTAAATGCTTAGTTAATTTAATTAAAGCCTTTGTTCCTGTCTTTGTATAAACACCAAATAGACATAAAAGCAAAAATATGCCACCATACAACATAGTTTTCTTACTTTACGCTAGCAATTACTACTAACAATCGCAAGTAGAAAAGATAATAGTTGCGTTGATGATGTTGTTCTATTGAGCTCTAAAGTAGGCTCCAATAATTATACAAATAATTAAAAAAAAATATATCATTCCTAACTTTCAGGAACTAGGGTAAAAAAGTTCTAAGTGCACATTGATCGGTCATTGAAGGACGCTACCAAACTGTAAGTGCCTACTATCGAATTAATGGAAACGCTACTTTGATTAGGCAAAAAGAAATAAGTTTTTATTTTTAAATGGTAATAAGACCCGCACAGCGTTGCGCATAGTAAAAGTATGGGTCTTGCTGGTAAAATCAACACACATCAAAAAGCCCAAAAAAGGTAACCCCCCACAAAAAATAAATATTAGTGAAAGGTATTTCAAAATAGGCTTTTACCAGCAACGGCAAAAGCACATAATAATAACACTGGTCTTCAATTTTCAATTTTTTTTTCTTACACGAAAACTTATGCCTGATTATGACCAACCTAGTCCAGTAGAAATTGGTGTTAAAATTAGAAAAAAAAAAAATAATAATAAAATAATTCTTTACAGCAATCTGACAGCGGGATCTTGTCGAACAAGCTCTTGTAAAAGAGGGAAAAATAAATCGAATCGATGGAGGCTATCCGAGGTGGAATTGGGGGGTTTTTAGGGATTGAAGACAGTCTTTCACGATTTCTGGCTTAACTGTGCATCCTATCGAAAAGAGGTAAATTTAAAAGTTGTAGGAAATAAAAAGATCTACAACTTTTGTATTAACCTTTTTTACCCTCAAAAAAGGCGAAGCTAATTCATAGAAGAAGAACAGAGGAGCAGGGTACCGGGACATGTAGTCACTCTTTAATTTTGCTCGAGTTCAGACGTAATTTACGAGTGATTAGTAATCTGTACTGTAATCCTCTCAGAATAATGTCTCAAACCTGTGTAAAATGTGACAATGAGCTGTTCGTGGACAGCTCCGTGGTTTGTGCGGTTTGTATAGACTCCTATCATAAAAGGTCCTATCATAAAAATTTCGGATAACGAGTGTAAAGCCTTAAAATCTAATCCCAGCATCAGCTGGAACTGTCGCCATTGTGTTCACTTTTCCCTCAATGATCTTGTCTCTAAAGTTTCGGAATTGGCTACGGTCATAAATTCTTTGAAGGAAGAAATTCTAAATATAAAAGAGTGAATTCCTCCAACTGTGGCAAAGGATTTTGGAATCATCAACGGTTGCTGCAGCAAACATAATAAGGAAAGTTCAAGGTCAGCGGTATCCATTAAAAGTAATCTTTCTGCTCCTAACGGCCCGCCAAGTTCATCGTCCCGCTGTACATACTCATCAACTGTTATGACGTCAAATCCATCTTCGTCATCTGCTGTTCTCATCGCACCAGCAACAGAGGTGACGTCACACGCTCCCACAACAAATCAGCCAGATGTCGACAATTGTAGCTCCAGTCTTAATCAATCCTACCGATAACAGGAGCTGGACGGTCGTGAAGAAGAAAAAAAGAACCGCAATACAAAAAAAATTGTTGGTTGTGATAATTCCTCCGATTTATGTGCTGTCGTAACCCATAAATGGTTCCATGTCTCCCGTCTTGATGTTAAAACGGCTGAAGACGAAATTAAAAAAAAATTGTTTCTACAAAATTTAGCATACCGGATATGGATATAGTATGCAAACGGTTAACCAAAAAGGATGCAGTAATTGAGGAGCTCACATTCGTTTCTCTTAAGCTTGGTATCCCAGCAATGGACGCGAACAAACTTTTAAATGCTTCATCTTGGCCTAGAGGTGTTGCAATTAAACCTTTTATTTTTGATTTAAAAAACGGGGCCCTCGCCCCAGACATAGAATAGTCATAAACAATTGCTTAAATCCTGCTAATTTTACTATTTACTATCAAAACATTAGAGGAATGTGTTCGAAAGTGAATGACATATGCTTAAATATTATCAAAGGCGATTGTGACATTATTGTGCTCTCTGAAACGTGGCTTACTGCTAAGGTATCTTCTTCTGAATTCCTTAATGAATCTTCCTATATTGTTTATAGAAAAGATGGATGTCCGTTAGCCACTGGTTTCTCGAAGGGAGGAGGTGTGCTAATTGCTATAAAAAATCGCTTAAGATCGAGACGAATCACTCTTCCTAATGATGGACCGTTAATAGAACAACTTGGTGTGTCGGTTATTGTTCCTGAAATTGGCACATGCTATATTTTTGCCAGCTATATTCCACCTGTTTCTTCTTTTGAAATATATAACTGTCACGCGGAAAACATCTCATTAGTTGGTGATACCTGTGTTATGGAGAATGATACCTGTATCATTATAGGTGATTTTAACTTATCAAATGTCAGATGGTGCGATTTGGATGATGCTACTGGACTCTGCCCGTTAAACGTTCGTCATGATTCTGAATATGCTATTATCGGCTAGTAGGCTAAACTTAATCCAGATCAATAATTTATTTAATTTCTTAGATAAAGTTCTTGATCTTATTTTTACTAATAGTGATCTAAAATACTGTCTTATGGAACCTCAAATTCCGTTATGTAAAATTGATTTATATCACATTTATATTTTTACTTCTTTTAAGGAAAGGTCATCAAAGCTGAATTATCGCAAGGCTGATTATCAATCCATAAATGCAGCAGTCGAAACTGTTGACTGGTCAACTTTCCTGGATTGCCAGAGGAGCAGTCTGGACGATGTATATAATGCTTTTTTGTCAATCATTCATGACCATTTCGAGATTTGTTCCATTCTGCTCTTCTACAAAACTTAATCATCCGCCCTGGTTTTATAAGGGCTTATTGCGGTTGAAAAATGCGAAGAATAAAATGCATAGGCGTTACATATTGGGGAGAAGGGATGAAGACTATACTATTTTCTCCAGGTTGAGGAGAGAATATAATTACTTGCATAGATTTCTTTTCAACCAATATATTGTATCAATTGAAGCAAATATTAAAGTGAACGCAAAGGCCTTTTGGTCCTTTCTGGATACCAAGCGCTCTTCACCAACAATACCTACATACCTCTGGCCATGAATTATAATGATGCGTCATCTGTCAATCTATAGGAAAGTGTTGAGCTGTTTGCATCTTTTTTTAGCTCTGTCTACAATCGTAATATCAATCACAGCCAACCTGCCTCATTTAGTAATAATTCTCAGATAGACATCTCGGTCTTATCTCTTAGTTTCAACGAAGTACTACAAGGCCTGTGCAATCTGTCTGATGACGTTTTTTACGGGGATGACCTAATTTGTAATCTCCTTCTAAAAAAATGTGCTATAAATCTGGCTACCCCGTTGATGGTCATTTTTAATTACTCTTTAAAACAAGGCAAATTCCTCGATTGTTGGAAATACTCCTTCATCAAACCACTGCATAAATCCGGTTCTCGTGACAACGTTTGTAACTATAGAGGCATCGCCAAACTCTTACCTGTCCCTAAACTATTCGAATCAATTGTAAAGGATGTCATTTACTTTTGTGTTAAGCATACTATTGATGATAGGCAGCATGGTTTTATAAGTGGTAAATCTACTGTCACAAACTTGGTTTTATTTAAAAATGAGTATTATAGAGAATGGTGGTCAGGTAGATGCCATCATGACGGATTTCTCGAAAGCGTTTGATAAAGTAAATTATGATCTTCTTGTGCCTATATTAGAAGCATATGGTTTTCATGGCAGTATGCTGCTATGGTTGGATCCATATTTGAGAAATCGTAAACAGGCCGTTTTAATACAGTCTACTGTCTCTTCATGTTTCAAGGTGCCTTCTGGGGTTCCCCAAGGAAGCCACTTAGGGCCTCTTTTATTTATCCTATTTGTAAATTCTGTGTCAACTCTTTTTAAGCATGCTTCTGTACCCTTTATGCCGACGATATGAAGATTTTTTCAATGCCGACGATTGAAGACCCTATAATCTACCCTTAGTCGCTCGAAAGCTGTATACTTGCTCGTCCGGCGACTATTAGAGATCTTGGAGTTTACTTTGACCACAAGTTGGACTCTACGGTCCACATAGTGGCGTGCAATAAAGCCTATCAAATGCTTGGTTTTATTAAGGGAAACGCTGGCGCTGTCAAGGATCCCTTTACATTAAAGACTCTTTACGTTTCCTTAGTCAGATCGGTTCTTGAATATGCATCCGTTGTATGGTCTTCATATACGAAAGTGTATGAAAATCGAATCGAAGCTGTCCAGAAAAATTTCCCGAGATATGCTTTACGCAAGTTAAATTGGGCTTCGCAGGTTCCAACTTACAGAGCTAGATGTCAACTTCTTGGACTCCAAAAGCTAAAATGCAGACGTATTTTGCCATCTGTTATGTTTGTGCGAGATACTCTTTGTTTTAAAGTTCAGTCTTCTTCTCTTCTCGCTTTGTTCAATATTTATGCATCTTAGACACGCCTTTGATCTAGACCCTTGTTGCTTATACCACAGAGTACTTAATATACAGAGGGAACAACGAAGAACAAAATGTGTTATCAAATTATTTTGAAGTAAAGCTTTTGGCAAGCTTTTTGTGAGAGACAATATTAAATTTGAAGAGAGAAAATTCTGTCCAATTTAACTTTTTCTCACGACTTCGTTGGCGCAGCAACAAGCGCCGGGCAGAGGGTATTACCTTACACACATATAAATAATGTGCCAGCATATTATTATGGAGAAAGTTGATAGGAGCATTCCGGTGCGGTAAGGGAAATTCGAAAGGGGGGGGAGGTTTTTTCTAGTCCCAAACATCTGCTATGAGTGTTTTTTTTTTCATTTATGCACGTACGAAGAAAAAAACAAAGTTTTCTGCCCATGAACAAAATTAAATTTTGGTGGATAGCATAAGAAATCTACCTTTCTGGTTTAACCAAGGAATATTCTCGGGGATATTGGCTTTTTATTGTTATTATTGTAAAATGTGAGAGTACTTAGTTTGTTTTATTTATAACTGATAAAGAAGAATTGTTGTGGGCATTTTTGTTATGATGTACGACAGGCTATGTAATGTAAATTTCACCTGGTGTGGTTTTTTAGGGGGGTTAAAAGGGATAAAATTTAGTTTTTCATGATTAGCTCGAAAACTATTGATTTTTGAGATATATAATTTTTATAAAAATTAAACTTCATTAAATGTTTACAAGAAATGGAAGGAAACTATTGTAGCATACATTTTTAACCGACAAAGACCTACAATTATATGGTGCGAATTTTTAAAACCAGGGCTAAAGATGACTAACTAACTTACTATCAAACCTAATTGCAAAAATTGCGATACCAGTTTTATTATTTGATGAATCCCATCAGCTGACCAACCAGCAACGATGATTCATACAAAGTAAGTTGTCTTCTTGTTTGGAGACAGCGCTCGCCATCCCGGCACTGAAGTGGTCGTTAGGTCAGGTTAAAATGGCTGCCCACTTAAGCCCGACATTGGGTACATTGCCATCCTATGTAGTGTTGGAACAAAGTTCAGGCCATTTTAAGCCATTTTGAGCTTTTGATAAAGCGACAGAGGTTAGGAGCACCAATATTTTGCAGCTCGCTTAATCCATCAAGGAAGGGTGAGCCAAGGAAGGTCCTCTTTTTCTTCCGAGGGCGGGACATGTACAGAGAGTATGGGAGACAGTTTCTTCTTCTTATTCATTACCACAACTTCTTCATAAGTCGTTGTGGGGAAGTTTTAATCTTTCGGCGTGCGGGGCAAAGGTACAGTGACCGGTCAGCACCTTTACTATATGGCTTACCTCCTTTTTGGTTCAACTGAACAAGAGATGTTGAACCCTTTGCATCCAAAGTTGGCCACATTGCATGAAGAGTGCGGCACACCGTTGCTGTGATCCAACTCAACCCAGCTCGAGCCAAGCTGATTTTCCTCACAGCTTGTTTGTAGGAGGCAAGGGTATTCCCATCCGGGTTAAGTGGGGTGTGCTTTCCACCTCGTTTCCCTGTCTGCAAGCTCATCAGCAGCAGGTCGTTACCAAAACATTTTTGATTTGATATGGTCCTGTAAATTGAATTGGTTGAAGCTTATGACTTTCTCTGGTAGATGGTCGTTCATATGTGGTTAATACGAGGTCGTTAAGTGAATACGGTTTATGCGATGTATGCATCCATCCATTAATGACTTCTTCTTATTTAACGGCTCTACAATCGCTTTACCGTCCCACCCTCTCGCAACTATTCTCGCCACCAATCCCGATTCTATCCAGCCATCCTTCCAGCGAACGTTGGGTTTCCCTCGCTATCGCCCTCATAGATGTTACCGTAGAGAACTTTCCGATCCTGTCCATCTTCACTCATAAGAGCTAGATACCCTGTCCACCGGGACCTACCGCGCTTTGATTTCTCCACAACATCTATGTCGCTATAACGCTCGTAGATCTCGTCGTTGTAAAATTTTCGGAATTGTCCTTTATCTCCATCATCATTGGCACTACAGCCGTCTGTGAGCCTAGGCCTCCTCAAGAACTTTCGTTCAATGATCTTGGTCCTGTATCTCTGTATTCTGGTTGGTAACCCAATTGTAAGTTCATTTTTATGTCACCTTTATATCTCTTCCTAGGTCTTGTAACCCTAATCGCTTTGGCCTTTGGAGGAACAGGAAGTTTGGGGCACTTCTGCAGGCATTCCCATTACATGTCCTATCTAATGTAGGCGTGATATATCTATGGTTGTGGCAGGTTCTTTATATATTTAGTACAATTTGGGGTTGTATCTTCATCACAACAATTTTCCGAAGGAAGTTACTGTCGAACAAGGTTAAGAGGTTAGAGTGCTTGGATTTGAAGTGTCTTGACACACTGCAGTAGGTTTTGTTGGCTTTTAGAAGCCGTGCGCGTATTTCTAGTACCATGCTATAGTGGGCTGCTACTATTGACTCAAGGTAGGTAAATACTTTTACCACTTCAAAATCGTATTCCTCTACCTTGATTGTGGGACCAATGTTAGGTGTTCTTGCAGACGAGGCCACCATATATGTACTTTGTTTAGCTTTCGTTGATTTGCAGTCCCAGCTTTCGTGCCGCCGGTTCAATCTGGGTGAAAGCTACTTGTACTGTTCTTGATGGTCTTCCGATGATGTCAGTGTCATAAGCCATCAGTATTTGTGGAGGATTCTGCCCTTTAATGTCACCCCTGGATTATTTTCTCCAACACTAAGTTGAAAAGGACAATCCGGTCGGAGTCCATTATAGACCAGACCTATAAGGACAGTGGTCCGGACGTTTAAATCCTTATCGCAGATAATGTCATTTAAAATTTTCCAGCCGAATGACATGCAATGAAGATGCAGATTTTACTTTGTTAGATGCTGTGAATTATAATCAATGTTAAACAAACGTAGGGGGTGTTCTTGTCAAGGACTTACTTTCTTTGTAAGTCGATAATGAAAATTTTAATGAAAGTACTGGTATTTAGAAGAGGCACTTGATACCGTTGTTTAAGCACTATTTCTACCAAGAGGTGTCGAAAGACACTTTTCAAAGTATGCGTGTGGAAAATGCTTAGTAGAGAAACCATTGATTTGTAAAAACAGTGATATTAAATAAGGAAAAAGTTTTATTACAGTGCTGTTTTTATGATTACTGTTTTTTCTTGTTACAAAGATTGAAAAGACACCGTTTGGTCAAAATAGGTACACACAAAATCGTGGTAGAAATAGTGTTAAAAAATAATTTCTCAGATGAGGCTTCTATAAACTAATATATATTCAAAACAAAGGTTGAACATTGTAATAATTGCAAGAATATTTATTAGAACAAGGAGAATGGCTTGGACTTAAAAATGAGTCTCTTTTAAATAGTAAAAATTACATAAACAGTACTAATCCGGGGTCTTACATTCGCCTTGACAACTTCTTTTTGATTTGGGTAAAGCTCATATCAAAATTTTTGGGAAGGGGTTTAGTGAACGGTCGCAAGAAATTCCATTAAATCAAAACCTATGCAAAAGTGCTATACCAGAAAAGACAGAAACATTGCTAATAACGATTAATAAATAGCTTGGTGTACTGTATGCCCACCATATTTCCCTCTTATCCTCTTTGTTCTTGCCGTATATGCAAATATAGTTGTGCTTGTTTGATCACAACAAATCGTGGGTTGTGCCTACGTTTTAAAATGCGCCTACGGTGGTGTTATATACTATGCAAAATATAAACTCGCAAAATATAAATTCGAAGGAGTATATACTATCGTTTGTGAAAATTTTTTTTTTTTTTTTTTTTTTTTTATATGAAAAAACCAAGCTTAGGTGTAACCCTTTGTACTACCAGTCCGTCATGTCGTTCAGTTCATGGTGCAATGTCTAGTAGTAGCTTGGTTTGAAGAATAGAGGAGAATAGGAAAGGTTAGAGGGGGTCTGGAGGGTGTAGAAGAAAATGACGATGAACCTCACGTTTGAACTCTAAGATGTTGTACGAGTTCGGAAATACCGACTGCGGGAGATCATTCCACAATCGAGTTGTTCTATTCATAAACGAACTTCTGAACCGTATTGTGCGTGAACGAGGGGGCTGTAGGGTATGGGGGTGAGCCGAGCGGGCTAGTCTTGTGTTGCGGGAAAAGTATTGCCGTGCAGGCAGGAGGTCCTGAATTTCGGTGGAACAGTCGCCATGGTAATAGCGATAAAGTATGGAGAGCATGATTGCATGATCTACAATTGTTATTGTAATTATTTTTGCGATAAAACCTACCATTTAAGAGATATTTGTTTTTGAATGTTGGATCTTGGAAAATTTTGTAAAGTAAGTTCGATAGAATGGACTAGATGTATTTTTGTTCCAGTAAGCACTTTGGGAACGAGTCCCCCAAATTTTGACAGCAAGTGGCGTCACGGCTCCCAAGTTGTGTTCAAAACATCAGGCCAGTTCAAAGAAAAGTGTGTTTAAAATACATGAATACGATGCAACTAACAAAAATGTCAAATATTCCAAGTAACTCCCAAAAAAATTGAAAAATTAGGAGTTTCAAACAAAATGGAAACATATTTGTTTTTGATATAACGTGTAAATTTAAGGGTACCTTACCCATTCTCGATTTCTGATTTTTGTGATTTTCATCGGGCCGGTAAATGATGAAAAATCGACTTATGAGGTACGGATATATTTATACATGTAATTGAAAACCTTAAGAACAAGAAAAAAATGTAACATAGTTGTGTATGAACATTTTATAGCCTCTTTTTGCGGTCAACTAAAAGTCCTCTTTTTGGATGGCGGGCATGATTGTAATTGACTGGAACGTCTGAAACCAAAAAATCGAACGGAATTTTAAAGAGTTCATGTTTGGCTAGGGAATAGACTATTATTATTTGTTTAGTGCAAAAATTTACAAAATGGTGGACTTATGAATTTTTTTTTTCAAAATCCGAGTTTTTTTTTGTAAACTCTTAGGCTGTAATAATAGAAGATCACCATCAATCTTTTTACAAATAGTCTAAGTTATAGCTTTTGGTGTTTAGAAAAACATATCAAAATTTCAGAACGATCGCTTTTATAGTTTTTGACTTACAATGCCCGCCAATCGTAAAAACATAGTTTCGAGAAAAATGCGTTTAAAGTTTTTGGAGTAATTTTCCGCGCCACGGCGAAACTAAGCATTTGCGATTTGACGCACCCACCATCAATCTGCTGGAACTCGTAGAGTATTCCGAATTTCGACTTGAAACTTTCAGGAAATATTTTTGAAGAGTTATAGATTCGAATAAGACAATAAAAAAAAAATCGATTTTTTGAAACCGAGAATGGGTAGGGTACCCTTAATAAATAAACCACCTGGTTCCACTATTAGAGCCGGCAGCAAAGGAACTTTCGACCGCGTCATCGCGTCACAGGATAAATTTTCTATATTAGGATAGTATTTTTATAATTGTGTTAGGAAACGTTGAGTTGCCAAGGTATATCCTGGTACCATAAGGGATATATTATTATAAACAGTTATTTTATAACAAAACGAAAATTAAAATTGTAACAATTTTGTAATATTTTTGGACGGATTTAGAACTAGAAATGTAATATAACTTTTTTTCGTAAAGTTGATAATTTAAATACACATTAATCTTTAAAAATTAAAAATTTTCCAATCATTTTACAATTCTTAATTTTTTATATCATCTAAACTCCCAAAAAATCTTATTAGCAATTTTAATATTTTAATTGTTTTTTATATTTTTAGTGCGCCAGCCTAATCGTTCGTTTACGAAAAAAAGTTAGTTAAAAACAATATAAGACCCATTTCATTTTATTATCACAATCGCAGGTAGAAAAATATTCTTTTCCTTTCCAAAGATTCTATTTCAGTTCATTACTATACTACCACACCAAAAAGTTATTGCGCACACACATCCTGCTTAGCAGTGAAAAACTTGAAGAGAGAGTCATGATGAGTTTCGCTCTCAAAGAAAACAAAAAGCTCGGATGGGTTACGACTTGTGACCCATTTTGGACGTCGTAACCCATTGTTCCTGTTGTTCCCTCTGTATGTTAAGTACTCTGTGCTTATACCGACGCACAGAACCATGTATGGGCAAAATGAGCCAGTCTCGAGAGCGGCGTCGTGCTTCAACTATGTTTATGATTATCTTGATCTATCAATGGATAGACAAATTTTTAAAGAAACTGCAAAGTTGCAATTGCAGTCTGTTCCTTGTGATGGTTCCGCTTGATTGCTCTTTTACGAAAACTTAAATTAATCTTAAGTTAATTATAATTCTTTATTTTATTTATAGAAATCCTTTGTAAAGTTATTGTTTTAGTCTGTAAGTTTCATACTGTAGACTGTATAAATAAATAAATAAATGTTAGAAGACGTTAAGCCGGTGGTGGAAGAAATAATGGAAGGCCAACCATGGATGGATTTTCCAACAAGTCCATGCAGCAGTTCACACCGCTAGAGTGGATGGCCAAAGAAATGGTTTAGGACCAATAACGTGGTGGAAATGGAGTGGCCATCGATGTCTTCAGACCTCAACATTATAAAGAACTTATGAAGCTGGCCCAAGAGGAGAGCCTACCAATGAATGATTCGTCAATAAACTGTATGGGTGTTTTTCAAGTTCCATCAATTATTGCAATCACATCATCTTGTAAACAGATATGATGTCCCATATTCCATCATTTTTTGTTGTATTCGAACAATTGTCCATCACTGATGAAGGTTAATTGCCATCACTGATTTCGTTACTGATTGTGGTGAAACTTAAAACACACCCTATTATTTGGAATCGGAACGCGGCCAAGCTTTGCCTTGCCTCTATCTATTATTATTAATTCTGCAATTATCTTGGCTGCAGGATTAATTACAATTTCGTCAATCGTCTCCGCTGTAGAACATTTCGCAATTAAAAGCGACGAGCGACAAATTCACGATATATGGAATTATTTAAATGAAAACTTCGCCAAGAACTGTAGCCCACATGCGAATATTACAATAGATGAGCAACTGCTCCCATAACGTGGCAAAATTGAATTCACTCAATACAACCCGCTGACAAACTAGATCTCACATTTGTTGGCACCATTCGATCTAAAGATGTATTCCTAATGAAATTAGAATGGATCCCCACCGTCCTGTTCTATCATCTTGTTTTGGATTTCACGACTATTTGGTTTCAATTTGCAACTACGTGCCAATAAAGAACTAGTGGGAGGTTGTGCCTAGAGACTAGCCACTAATTACGCTTTTTCATGGTATTCTTTCTGTTGAATAACACTTCAGACTGGATGACAATATATTAAGTGGAGATTGTGAAGAATCGCGAAAACATTCAAACAAATAACTTGGAAAACTAACGCATCTTTCATGGAGATACTGCTGAAAGAATTATACAATAATTACCCGCCAAGAATTTGAAAGAATTGATATATTTTAATTGCACCCCATCTATGACAAAGAATAGTGAACACCATCTATGGCAATATTACATTACTCTTCGTTTTACGAAGAGCATGCTCACCACCAAGAATCGAACCCTGGTCCTTTCGCACCCCGATCTAACGCCTTCCCATTACTCCAAACGCTAACTTGTAGGAATGTGGCAATAAACATATTTATTCATGCTTACGTAAAAAGGTACATTCCAATGCAAGATATGTATAAAGTTTCGAAGGAAGTAAACAACTGAATTATGACAACAGATTTTCTATTATTTATGAAATGTTTTTTGTATATTTTATGGAAATTGATAATCATAGGTGTTTTCTGCAAAAACCTCTGCTATGAAATTCCACAAAGACGTAACGTTAAATGGATTGCATTCTAAGATTGCTAAAGATTGAAGAAAATAGCAGTTTTCGCAAATAAATTGGTGCAGTGTAGAGGAAGTATTCCAGTTATTTTAGCATGTGGCCTTAGTTCACCGTTTCCCTTGAATTGTAGGATTGCCAAAGTAAGAAATACATTAATAACAATTTATGTTCATTTTATTCAACATTCAAAAATTCGATTTATAAATTTTATTAAAAAACTGTTCCTTGTATTTAACATTCAAAAATTCAATTTATGATTTTTATTAAAAAATTCACACACAAAAAATATTGTTCTTTTATTAATTTATAATCCATCTAATATACATATATTTCACTATAGGGAAATACTAAATCCATTCCATAAATTTTTAAGGTACTTTAAAACAAGGTAATGACACAAGTTAATTTAGACAATCTATATTCCCACGTTGCAACCAAGAACAAAAAATATCCTTCTACCACATTTACATTCCACGAGGGATAAATTGCATTTCAAGAATTAATGACCCTAAGGTCATGACTAATTCTCCCTACAATTCTTAGTGTCCTAAAGCGAACGATCGAATGAATTTGGCTGGTTGATGTTCCTCATTAAATAGGGTTTCAGGACCTGTGTCGATCGGCAGTTTTACCATAAAATGTATGTGGACATGCAGCGTACCCATAAAATTAGACGTATTTTTTTTATCATAAAAACTTATAAATTTTGCATCAATAAATTGCTAAAATTCTTTTCTTACATGAATTGTTTTTATCCTTTTTTTAAATTCCTTTATTTTCTTAAAATTCTCTTTTTATTGTAGTTGCCATAATTATGGTTCATGTCAATTCTGGGTTTCCTTATCGACATGCAAAAAGGATTTTATATCCTTTTTTAATATTGGCTATCTCACTCCCACTCATTGGATAAATTTAAATAATAAAATTATTAAAATTCCCTTTAAGGGATTATCCTTCGCGATTACCTGGCATTGCTGCCCTTTCAGCATATGCTTCTTTAGCTGAATCGCGGTATAAACCATGAATGCCAGTTTCGGTTTGTTTGTTTTCATGGTTCGCGGCGGGCGCCAGTTTTTTGTTTTTTCGCGAGTATAGTGTTTTAATATTATTAATAATTCATATTTTAATGCTTAATTCTAGGTTATGTTATTGTTATTTGTATTTGACTTCATTTTTTGATTTATTTTTTTAGATTTTTCGTGGTTGACTATCCTTGGATTAGGATTGCTTATGAGGTTCCCAGCTCAGGTAAGTGCGAATACCTTTCTTTTTATATGACACTTTTAAATTTATTTTTTGTTTTTTAGGACTTGTGCCGAACAATAGGTAAAACGAAGAGTAATGTAATATTGCCATAGATGGTGTTCACTATTATTTGTCATAGATGGGGTGCAATGAAAATATATCAATTCTTTTAAATTTTTGGCGGGTAGTTATTGTATAATTCTTTCAGCAGAATCTCCATGAAAGATGCGTTAGTTTTTCAAGTTATTTGTTTGAATGTTTTCGCGATTCTTCACAATCTCCACTTAATATATTGTCATCCAGTCTGAAGTGTTATTCAATAGAAAGAATACCAAGAAAAAGCGTAATTAGTGGCTAGTCTCTAGGCACAACATCCCACTTTTGTTTTGTTATTCTGAAGAGATACCTACAAATTTAGTTAATAAAAACTTAAAAATATGCTTTTAAACAAAGGGCTGCAAAAATTTTTAGATTTGGGGCAAATCGTTTGTAAAATTTTTGTAAAATATTAAAAATTCTGAGAAAAATCACTTCCTTATATTGATGGACTATAAGGACGGTCTTAAATACATTGTTCGTGCAATTAAATTTATAAATTTTCATTCATTTCAGTAAGCGTTTATATGCCCTGGTAAAAATTAGATATCTACTTTTCGTTTTAAACCTACCAAATGTTTCGTTTAAATCATACATATTTTTTGTAACAAATCCACAGCGAAGTTCGATAAAACTGAATTTTTGTTTTGGTCTACAGCACCACCTACATGACTATAAACTATAATAAAATGAACAGCATATAAAATATGCATATAAACAAATAAATGCTCTATATTATTTCCGCGAAATTTCTTAATGATTTATAAAGAGCCGAAGAGCCATAAAAACTCAAGAAAATTATTTTTTTGCACTTTTAATTAAATAAATGTTTATGTTCTCCTGAGTATCATTATTAAATAATATAATTTAGTGAGAAATATAATCAAAACATGTTACACGAAGTAAAAAAAAATTGTATTTCACCATTTTGCGGCCGGGGATTGAACTTGGTTCCCCTGGGATAGGCTACCGATATATGGACTTTATTAGAAATCTCTTTTTTGTTGTTTAAATATACTTCTGGTTGAAATTTCCAGACCATATTCTCAGTTTTTGTTCTTTTGACCAAGAGCTACATTTTGAGATATGGCCCAAGTCTGTAGCGACAGTACTTTCAGAGATGAAAATAGGCTTCAGACGGACAGACAGACAGACGGACAGAGCCTCTGTATAAGCTTTTTTTTTTGAAAAAGCTAAAAAAAGAAATACAAACCTATTCTTCGAGTTGATAAATTCAATGTTCGAGACAATAAAGTTCACCTATGAAACAGAAAACAACAACCAAATTCCATTTTTAGACCTGTTAATTAAAAGAGAGCAAAATAAAATAAAATTTTCAATATACCGGAAAAACACAAATACAGAAAGATATATCACAGCGAACTCTTACACCCCATATAATCAAAAAATGGCAGCATTTAATTCCATGACATTCAGGTTATGCAAAGTACCTATGAACATAAAAGATTATATGGAAGAAGTTAAAACCCTAAAAAGAATCGCAGATATAAATGGCATTAAAACTTCAATAATCGACAATTTAATTAAAAAATATGCAAACAAACTAAGAATTAAAAATCATACAACTTTAACTCCAATATTCAATGAAGAACAAAATAAAATATCAAAATTCAATTTCATAGGAAAAGAATCATATTATATAGGAAACATTCTAAAAAACTTCAACATTAAATGTGTCTACCAATCAAAGAATAAAATAAAGAATTTATTAGGAAACGCTAAAGACAAACCTGACAATCTACAAAAACCAGGGGTATATTCAATCAAATGTAATGATTGCAGTTCACTATACATAGGTCAAACAAAAAGAACTATCGAAAAGCGGTTTAAAGAACATAGAAATAACTTTAAAAATAACGAGACAGAAAAATCTTCTGTGGCTAAACATATGATTCAAAAGAACCACTTTTTCAATAAAATTTGAAATTGGAAAAACATGTGAACACCCCAATATATTTAGATGCCTACGAGAGCATATTTATTCACAAAACAAGAAACGCAATAAACACCGAGGCAGCCCCAATCCAATTTATTCGACCTAACTTAAAATGATTCGACCTAACTTAAAAGCAGATGCCATTTTGATTTAATTTGACGTTTATGTGACAAATCATTATAGTATATAGTAGAAATTTTTTTTAAATTCCCCTTCTCAGTGATAATTGCATGGTATTTATTTGTTTTTGTTTAATAATTTTACTCATACTTTATTTATTTGCTTTTATTTATTTATTTTTATTTATTTGTTTTTATTTAAACTTAATTTTATCCATGACTAAATGTATATGTATAATCACAGCATAAAAATCTATTTATTCCAGTTTGTATAGCTGAAGATGACATATAAAATATGTAGAAAAGCTTACTAACAAACTACAAAAAATTTTGTGTAGTCTATAAGGAGAAAACAATAAAAAACCCCCTTAAAAAAGAGTATTGTCAGCTTATTCCATATTCAAAATGGCGGCCAAAACAAAATGGCGATGTACCTTTTTAGGTCCCAACGAAATGGTGGAAGAAATATAATAGACTTAGAATAGAAAGTAAAATTAAAGTTTTAAAGAACTAAAAAATACGGTTTTATTTTAAAATAAAAAATTTGTTTGTCTGACCATAACCTATCAATTTTCGGCCGTTTTGTAAACTTAGTGTATAACCCCTGTATAATAGACGCTAGAACTAAGGAAGTGTAAAAGACCGAGCTCAAGAAACCAAGGGTCATCTTCAGCTGTAGCACAAAAGGAAATTATAAAATGCGGAATCTCTTTAATTTCTTTATACATTATGTTTTGGGTTATAAAAATTAAATACAAAATCTCAGGTATTAATTTATTTGCTCTATGACTTTAAAAAATTTCGGGTTATAACAATTTCTAATATAAAACAAACAATACCAAGAAAATCGCCAACGAGATATATTAAAAAAATTAGCTTCATATGGTCTACGCGTAGTATTTCAAACTCTTTTCGTTCATCTCGAAATATTTTCAAAAGCCTTGCTTTTAAGCCATCATGAAAGGCAAATTGTTCACAACTACTAAAGTATCCATTTTCTTGTAGGCTGAGTATGTGATAGTCAAAAGCCTGTAAAAGCGGAGAATTGGGCGGTAGAGGAAACCTCATCAACATTTCGTAAGAACACAAGTTGGTTTTTTAAATGTTTGTCGAGTCAAGACTCTCTGCTGTTCAAGCAAAATACTTATAGAGGGTTGTGTTGTTAAGTAAGCAAATGATCCATTCAGTTTGCATATATTTTCAAACCATAGTTTATCTTCCATTGGAAAGACAATATCGATGATGTCATCAAAAAAATTGTCAGTTTTTATAATTCCATCGAACCAACTTTCAAGAATTGCAACTTTGAAACCACTTTTTCGTAGGTCTTCTTTAGTTTGGATTTCGGGTTCATACCACGTTGATGTAAGGAAGCTTGACATGAAAGATAAATACATATTGGATATTAGAAAGCCCATAAATACTGATAATCCAAAAAATATAGTCCACCCTTTTTCTGAGTTGAAATTCGTTTCGGATATCGCATTATAAAGCACACACTTAACAATGTCCAACAGTAGTCGCCCAAATTCGAACTTCCGTCTTATCATGACTGATGTCAGATATCCTAATGTTGTGGCGTATATGATGAAACAGTAAATTCCAGCCCAAGTAGACTGTGAAAAAGGTTGGGTTACATATAGATAATGTGGTAATCGCTTTGAAGTTGGTACTAACATGCAATTTTGTCGAAACGACCATGGATAAACTAATGATATCCCATAGGTATTATGGCTATAGTTTTTATCGAGGATGTCTACTGTCTCGAAAACAACCAAGTCAACGTCTTTGTGTTTTAAAATGTCAAATCTTTCTTGCATATCTGAAAACTCCTTTTGAATCCCTTCAAAAGTTGCGTTATGTTTCTTAATGAACATTAAAATGATATTTATTAAAATTCCAGTAAGAACTTCTTCGCCCTTTTCATTTTGATATATTAAAACACGTGGTGGACTGTAATCATATCGAGTTTTAAGATGATATCCTTTCATATCCTTCAACTTATCTCTGTATAAATATGTTTCAGGAGAATCAGTTACGTCTTCGATTTCCATAACAGGAAACGGATCGAATGTGTACAGCTTTCTTGTTTTGGCAATCATTGCAACAACATTTAAGAAATCATTTTTCCAAAACCAGTTAAAAACTTCCAACAACTCAACTTCTTTCGTTTCTGCTGTAAAAACTACCAAAATTTTCGTACTATGAATACGATTTAAAACTTTGTTTGCGATTTCAAAAACTGGAAGCGTTTCACTTTGAATAAACAAAACACAGATGAAATTCTTTGTGAAAATATCTTTTACGAGGAAATCAACAACTCTTGTAAAAATAATTATGGGCAAATGTACTTCATTTTGAATTCTCGAAGAAAAATCGCTTGGATTAAATCTGGAAAAATTCTCCGTAATAATTTGTGCGTGTTCAAATTTGTGAAGTTTTTGCAAACGCTCAGTTAATTCACTCAAATCTTCTGTTATCGTGCTACCGTAAATACTATGTGAACGTAGAAGCAAAAGCAAAACACCATACAGCATTGTTATTCTACTTTACGGTCTACTGACAAGTGAGCAATGTATACCACAATAGCAACTTTGATAAATATCATTGTAGCAGATATGCAGATTAGTTTAATGCAATATAATATAACAAACACACGGGTTGATAAAATTGTCTTTAATCTTTGATGGTAACAACGAGACTGATCTACAGCTTTTTATCATGCTAGCGGGTGGCTGATCTAGCGGTAACCTTTTGATACTGTGTATGCAATTCGATAATATTTTAGTGTTGCCGCTACATCACTCCCCCTCGTGGAAAAAAAAATATATATGTATAAATGTGTAAAATATAATGTTTAACAATCCTTAAAATAATATTACTGACTACGTTCTCTTTCATGCATAATTGTTTCTCATGCTTGTATTTGTACAACTTTGTATTTATTTTTAATATTTTTATAATTTTGTCTATTCATGTGTAGTTACAATTTATGTTTATGTGTGTATAAATTTTATGCTTAAGTGTTGAATATTAATAATTATTCTAATTTTGTGTGTGCATTTCATATGAAGTTATAATTCAAGTTTGTATTTGTATAAATTTCATGCTTAAATGTTTAATTTTAATAATTTTGCTAATTGAGTCTATACATGTGTAGTTATTATCTATGTTTCTATAAATTTCATGCTTAAATTTTAAGTAATTTTTTTTTTTTTTTAACTACAGTTTAAAAACTACTCTACGTCTTGTTAATGATCTTGTTTTTGGTGTTGTACTGAAATTAGGGTCTAAAACGTGCGCGGGTTTAGTTCGATCTATATTGATAACTTGCGTTTTTCCGTCTACACATACTTCTAATGTCTTGTCTCTTCTTGCTAGTACTTTATGCGGGCCCGTATATGGCGGGTTCAAACTTCCTTTATATATCCCTTCTTTAATGAACACGTGGGTGCTATTTTCGATATCTTGTGGCTGAAAGATTTTGTTTTGTTTTCTAGTTCGTGAGGTAATAGGTCTAAGGTTGGTCATGCACTCCTGTATTTCCTTAGCTAGTGTGCTTGTCATTTCGAGATCCTGTGAGGTTTGCTGAGTGATAAACTCTCCCGGGAGACGTAGGGATTGGCCGTAAAGCAACTGTGCTGGGGAAAAACCTATGTCTTCCAAAAGTGCGGAACGGATTCCTAACAGAATCCATGGCAAACTGTTATACCAATTTTTTGGCTGTGGTGATGCACGTATAGCTACCTTGAGCTGTCTATGGAAACGTTCTACCGATCCGTTTGACTGCGGATGGTAGGTCGTAGTTCTGATACGATGTTGTCCCAAAATGTTCGACAGTTCATTGAACAGCGAGGACTCAAATTGCGTCCCTTGGTCTGTGGTTAATGTTTGGCATACTCCGAAACGCGCTACCCAGTGCTGGATGAACGCATTGCACACAGTTTTGCTTTCGATGTTTCGGATAGGTATTGCTTCCACCCAACGAGAGAAACGATCTTTCATTGTTAATAGGTACATGTGGCCGTTAGAAGGTGGTAGGGGACCCACTATATCCATGTGTACATGTTGAAATCTCCCGGAGGGAGTATTGAAGTTTCCTTGTGGGGTTACTGTATGGCGTATGACTTTTGCCTTTTGACACGAGTTACAAGATCTTGACCACCAATTTATCTCTTTATTCATTTTTGGCCAAAAGTATTTCGACGTAAGGAGCTTATTTGTGCAGCGAATGCTGGGATGCGAAAGGTTGTGTATTGTGTCAAAAATGCTACGACGGAGGTTTTCTGGGACGTAAGGCCGGTCCGTACCTGTTGAGGTTTCGCACCAAATATGCAAATTGTCGAGAGGTATTTTGATTAGTTTTAATGTGAAAGAGAGTGATTTGTCCTCGGTTTGGCTGTTTAGAAGGGCTTTCAATTCTTCGTCGTTTTCTTGTTCTTTGCTTAAGATCTCGATGTCGATTTTCTTAGGGTTTTGGATTGCGTCAATGTGCGCTCTTGACAAGGCGTCGGACACTACGTTATGACAACCTTTGACGTATCTGATGTCATTAGTGAATTCGGAGATGAATGACAGGTGGTTTGTTTGTCTTGGGGATTTGTCTGTTTTTGAAACGATCGCTGTCGTGAGGGGTTTATGATCCGTATATACGGTGAAATCTTTGCCTTCTAAAAAATATCTGTAATGTCTAATTGTTAAGTAAAGGGCTAATACTTCGCGGTCAAACGCTGAATATCTCCTCTCGGCTGGTTTTAGTCGTCGGGAAAAGAAACTGAGTGGTTCCCAATGTGTACCATTAGATTGTTGAATAACTCCTCCCACTGCGTCGCCGGATGCGTCTACCCAAACGCTTAGTTTTGCGGTTGGATTCGGATGTGCGAGTAAGGTACAGTTTTGAAGTTTGGTTTTTATTTCCTCGAAAGCTTCTTCATGGGAGTTCTCCCATTCGAGTATGTTTGGTTTGCGTTTATCTGAATCTGATTGTTTGATGAGATCGTATAAGGGGCCGGCGAGAGCGGAGAAACGCGGAATAAAGCGATGGTAAAAATTTGCCATACCTAAAAAGCGTTGCAAATTTTTTTGTGTGTGAGGCTTTGGGTAATTGCTAAGTGCCTCAATTTTATCTTTGGAGGGTAGTATGCCTTCCTCGCTGATTTTGTGTCCCAAGTAGTCTAATTCTGTTTGTCCTAGGGAACATTTTGTCGGATTAACATTGATTCCGTGGTCCTGAAGTCGCTTAAATAGAACGCGCAAGTGTTCTTTATGTTTGTCGGGCGTTTCGCTTCCGACTAGTATGTCGTCAATGTAACAGAAAACGAAATCGAGACCTGCCAAGATTTCGTTGATGAAACGCTGAAACGTTTGTGCCCCGTTTTTAACACCGAAGGGCATTCTGAGGAATTCGAAAAGCCCAAATGGAGTTATAACTGCGGTCTTGTAAATATCTTCTGGAGCTACCGGTATTTGATGGTAGGCTCGGACTAGGTCTATTTTAGAAAATATTTTACAACCATGCAACCGTGTAGTAAAATCCTGGATGTTGGGCAATGGGTATTTGTCGAATTCCGTGATGTTATTAAGCTGGCGATAATCGCCGCATGGGCGCCAACTGGAATCCTTTTTGGGGACCAGGTGTAAAGGCGAGGCGACGGCCGATGCTGACGGGCGACAAATGCCTAGTCTTACCATCGTTTCGAATTCCTCTTTAGCGATAGCATATTTTTGTGGGTGTAATCTTCTCGGACGCGCGGCTGGTAAGGGTCCATTTGTGTGAATACGGTGTACGACACTGTGTTTGACCTTTAAGTTGAAGTTTGGTGGGGCTTTTAATGCTGGGAACTCGTTTAGAATTGTTCCATATTCTCCTTCGACCACTAAAAGTTTGGGGGACGTTGAAGAACATTTTCGCGCTTTGCAGTTAATTGTTAACGAGGTTGTTTGGTCAATAAGTCTCTTGTGTCGAAGATCAACTAGTAAACTGTACTTATGTAAAAAATCTGCGCCGATAATGGCGTAATTAAGTGCTGCAATAGTAAACGTGTGGTCGAAATTTCGGCGTAATCCTAGATTTAGCGTTAGATGTTTGTACCCGTAGGTAGCTATGGGCGTGCCATTAGCTGATGCCAAAGTAGGGCTACTTTGAGCGGATCGGTTTGGGTATAACCTTTTCGGAATAATGGATACCTCCGCTCCTGTATCGATGAGGAAGATGATTTGACTATTTTTGTCAAGAAGGAAGAGGCGGCGCGAATAATTGTTTGCTTTCGTTGCCGCACACGAAGCAGTTCTTTTTAGTTTTTTGAATTGTCTATTACGCTCTTGTCGCAGGGTGGTACACATTTTTTAGCATTGACACCGTATTTCCTATGATACCAACAACTGCTTTTTCTGTCATTACTGACCGGGCTTCTGTGTTTATAACGGCTTTGTGACACAGAACGTTGTCTTGACCGGTTAGAATTTCTTAGTTCCAGTCGTTTGATTCTTTCTGTCAATTGTTGCAAGGTATCGGTAATACTGAGGCCGTTGTCTCTTGAGTGTTTGGTGGTGTTAGAATGCACCGCAGAAATGTTGGAGATGGTACTCGAATCGTGTATTTTGTCCGCGATGGTGAACAGCTCGTCCAGAGTGTGGGAGCTTTCGATCGCGATTACACAGGTTTGAAGTGTTTGAGGGAGTTTATTAATCCACAGCTTTTTTAACAGCATTGGATTAACTAAGCTATTCCCTCCAGCTAAGGATTCCATGTGTCGGTAAAGTTCCGACGGTGTGTAATCACCCAGCTGGAGTTTATGCATGAGGGTGTCGAGCCTGCGTTCTTCCGAATCTGTTGAGCGTGAGAGAAGACTTGCTTTAAGATGTTCATATTTATCTTGGTTGGGTGGGTGCAGCAGTATGTCTGCTACGATTTCCATGGTTTCCTGTGGCAGGGACGCTACTAAGTGATCATACTTAGTGTCCGAGGAAGTTATCCGTTTAACTTTAAATTGTGTTTCTACCTGGAGGAACCATAAATCTGGGCGATTGCTCCAGAATGGGGGTATTTTAATGCTGCTAATCAAAGGGTTAATGGGTTCTGGTTGTTCCCAGGGGTCATTTTTCGATGATGCCCCGGGGGTCTCCGTTTCCCCGTTGCCTGTGGACATGTTGATTGCACAATAATCAGACGCAATTATTTATCTACCGAAACACCACGACTTATTTCGACAACTCGAGTAGAACTAGGGAAGAAAGGCTGAAAACGATCAGCGAATCTCACATTTAATTAGCGGTCGTTAAAATTATAAATGTGGCACTAACTGAAATGTAGCTTTGTGATAGGTACGGCTGAGTGTGGGCATATATTTGAAAATTTGCTTTCAAAACTCCGATCATTTAGTGAGAGACTACGAGTGTGATATAACTAAAAATAATCTCCTCAAAATTTGCCCTAAAAAAAATTAACTCTCAACTATGCACTTAATATCAATTTGAACAAGCCATCCTTATTAACTTATAGATCCTAATTAAACGCAAAAACATCTCTGCTGTTTAATGAATGGCCTGAGAGGAAATATAAGATGCTTGTGCCACCGATTACTGTTCTCGATTTGTTAAATTTGTATTTTTTTTATTCCTTGCAAAGGACTTAATTTGAACTCAAATATAATTGTATTGTATTGTCACTAACTGTTTATTCAAAACGTGTGTTGTTCAACGTGATAAAACACAAGAGGGAAAAACTGTATCTATATATGTCCATGTGCATCTTATTGTATAACACTATTTTAATTAACGGTTCATCCTTTATGGATATATAAAAGAAGTTTGAACTTTTTGTAAAAAAAAATATGAATAAAAATATGAAATATTATTGTAATTTTAATTTAATATTTTAATATTTAATAATTTTCGTTATTAATATTAATATTATTTTAATATGAAATATGAAATATTATTTTAATTTTAATTTAATATTTAATAATTTTCGTTTTGTAATAACTCACTGTGCCTGCATGTGTAGATGAATTTGTTAAAAATTGTTGTCTATATTTTCATTTAACCTTTTTTCTTTTCGTTTTAGTACCCAAAAACAAGATAATTAATGCCCTAAAATGAAAAAAAATATTATAACTCTTGCATTCTTAAATATATACAATTTTGGAAGGAAAAAATATAGTACATTAACATGCTGTATTGTAAATAACGCCTTCTCCTGGGATGCCGTTTGCCTTATTGTATTTTATTCGCCATGCGGTTTGTGTTGCTGTCTATTCAAAATTATCGAGCCTCGTTGCGTTTTGTTCCTTTGCTGCTGTTGTTGTACCATGCGATCTTGCAGGTTTCTTTTTTTTTTTTTTCTCTTTATGATGAGTTCCTAATTTGCTGCTACTCGTTCTAATTATGCATCTTGAAAAATGCTTTTGTCGCACTTCAGAAATAAAATATTTCTTTTGTTGAACACTGAACTTTTATGTTAGGAAATTCGTTTCGTGAATAATCACTGCCCCACGAATTGTTTCCTAAACGCTTTAAATGGCACTTTACGATGCGATTTTCTATTATTTTTATATTTTGTTTAAAACAAAAAAAATGAACTCCTAATTGCACTATATAATATAGTCGGGGTCACCATTGTAGCAGATATGCAGATTAGTTTAATGCAATATAATATAACAAACACACGGGTTGATAAAATTGTCTTTAATCTTTGATGGTAACAACGAGACTGATCTACAGCTTTTTATCATGCTAGCGGGTGGCTGATCTAGCGGTAACCTTTTGATACTGTGTATGCAATTCGATAATATTTTAGTGTTGCCGCTACAATCATATCTACTTAGAAGACTCCAGTAATAAAATAAATATCGATCAAAAAGGATTCATTTCTTAGTTTCATTCTACAGAAATAAAGGTTGTAAATGCACATTAATCAATCGTGAAAGGGTTCTAATTAATGGTTAACTCATACTCTCGATTTATTGGAAACATAACTACTTGTAGGCAATTTACAAGTAGTCCTAATTACTAAAAAATGAAATAAATATTACTTATTGATTTTTTAATTCCAACAAGATTTAGATTTACGAAAGTTCAGGTCTACTATTAATCATTAGAAATTTCATTCACATTTCTAAACATCTAAAAATTTATTTGGGAAAATCTTTACATAAATAGCACAAGCATTATCTGTTTATGTAGCTAGACAGTTTGCCAAATACTCTCTCATCTCCAAGCGTAGTGTTTTTTAGAACCACGTACTTTTGAATTTACAAGTTTTGATCATAAATTCATTTTTGCTACCTTAAACCCCCGCAGATTCCAATTTTCATTAGAAACGGAATGAAATTTGTGGTTTACAGCAAATATTTAACGACGCTCTTCATGACAGTCCCATCTAGGAGTGGCCTTAGAAAGTAATAGGATGGCCTATGTTCTTTCTTTTAATATAAATATGACTATTGCGACCCAGATGGAAAATTTTGAAGCTATTCTCGATAAGCAGTAAAGAATTGCTTCCACATCGTATCCTTTGGAAGGTGTTAGGAAGATTTTAGTTTTCTGTTCAACAGACAAATTTTTTTCAAGTATGCCCACATGGAGACTATACAAGAAGTATAAAATTTTTTGGGAAAAATAACCGGAAATGGATTGGTAGCAAAAACTAAACTTCTAGGTGAAGTGGACAGCTCCGGTGAACCAGACCCCGAGACATCCAGCGATGAAGAATAAATGGAAATAAATACAGGAACTTTGTCAATTTTTCCAATATACATATATGTATGTATTAGGGTTGCCAAACATCCTCGTTTGACGAGGATTGTCCTCTTTTCATGAGTTTTGTCCTCAGTCCTCGTCGCGCTTTGAGAATCCTCGTGACTTCATGAAAATTTATAATATTTATGAAATTCCAACTTTTTGAACAAAATTAAATTAAAATTCAAATGTTACAAAGATAAATAGCGCTATAAATAATTGTTCTCCTTCTACTACTGCAAAAAGTATTCATCTAATTCATCTAATCCTTATTTAAAACAGAGAACTACCGAACTTCTTACTGAAAAAGGAAGTAGATTCATTTTTCAGTAACCAGTTGTACAAAAATGTAAACTCGAATTTGACCTTTAACGAGAAGGACTTTTAACGAGCAGGCTATAATGAACTTCATTACAATTTTAATTTATATTCGTAGCAATCTTTTTAGAAAATGGAAAACACACCACCAAAGAAACCTAAGAGAGCTACAAAATGCTAGCTAGCGATGGGCTGAATACAAAGAAATGGCTCAAAAGAATTTCAGACGAAAAGGCATTTTGTGTAGTTTTTCTTTTGTTAACTGTTTTTTTTTTTTTTTTTTTTTTTGACATGAATATGTCTTATCCCTGGGGTCTATTTGAAAGAATGTGCGGAGACGAAAATCGTTACCATGACTCATTACTGTTTGGCATACTTTTAGGATAAATTTTTATTTAATTCTGCATATTTTTAGGTGAAAATATTATCGAAAGCTTTCTTAAGGTTAGAAAATTTTCGAGACATTTCTTTTGACATGAATATTTGTCGTTTTGCCAAAATGACTGTTTCGAGCACATACATTAACAAGAAGCTATGCTAGCAGCTTTTTTGCGTCCAATATCATAGCAGCTTTTTTTTGTTCAATCGCTGCGAGTTCTTGTTCCAAGAGTGAGAAAAAGTGTCCAGGATATTTTACTTTGTGTGAGATTTTTTAAACAGCTTATGGGGCCCATCCAACTAGTTGTCCAAACTGAGTTGTGTAAAAAGTTGTTGTTTTGCCACAAACGCTTCAACTGAGTTGATATTTCAACTGTCAATTCGATATTTTATAGGCAATTTGAAAGTTAAATGAAATTGTAGAAAACCCGCGACTAAGTTTTATAATAATAAAAATTGGAGAAAGATGATTTTTTAGATTAATTATAATTGTTTTTAATTATTAATATGAATATTTATATTTTTCAAAATATAAATTAAATTCTAAAAGTATAAATTATGAAAATAATTTAATATTATGTGAACTTTCATAATTTAAATTAAAAATAATGCAAAATAAACTTGCAAAAAAATATATTCTTCGAATTCAGGCTTAATTCATCCAAGTAGTTTGCCAAACTGCAATACACACAGTGCGACTAGTTGCCCAAACTCTAAACCCCGCCCTCATAAAATTAAAAGATTTTGATTTATCCCAACTGAAACCCCAACTGTCAAATCAGTTTGCCAACTGCCCCACACACGATGCGATTCAGTGACAACACAACTCAGTTAGGACAACTAGTTGGCCTGTGGATGGGCCCCATTAGAAAAGGTGTGCTTGAGTCGTCCGTCGCGCGATATTTTTGTGTTTTCGAAGCGGGGCGGAATCAGAATCGATATCAGGGAATTTTCTTACTACGCAGTTTGCGGATTAGAATTTTTGCAAAAGCACAATTTTTTTATTTTGAACGATTTCGTTTCGTGTGTTTGTATTCTGTTACATTGTGGAAAAGGATAAGGTGGTTGAAGGGTATGTATTGAAGCGAGCCAGATATATATTGTTGTGTGCATTCCTTTCGACCCCCTCCAGGGGTTCTTTCCAATAAGAATAAGAAGGTGATTTCCAATAAGAACAAGAAACAAATAGACCCCAGGGATAAGACATATTCATGTCTGCTGTGCCATCGAGAAGCCATGGCACTTCCCGTCTTTTTTTTTTACTTTTTTCGAATGTCCTCGTCGGGCTACTCAAAAAATTGGCAACCCTAGTATGTTTATTCGAAATAGTTTTTCTGTGAAAAAAATGATATTTTGACTCATAACTCTGGGAGTTGGTGGTGTAGAACCTTCGCTTTTACAGTTTAGATAGGCGGGAGTATTCTGCGTATACTGCTACCTAATTCATGGAAGTAGGTCATCGGGTTACCAAAATACAGGGTGATATGTAAACCTCTATCAAAAAAATTTCAAAACGCCCTAGTGACCAAACCGTTACGATTTCTGCCCCCCTACCATATGATTTTTTGTTCGTCTATCCAAAGCCTATCTACAGCCCGCCACTTTGTAACTTGAGGAGGGACACCCTGCATAAAGAAAACAATATAAAAAAAAATAATTTTTCATATTTTTTTTCTTTACCCTCCATTTTCCGACCAAACGTGAGGTTTTCCGGGAAAAGCTTATATAACTTTTTATGTTGAGAATTTTCATAGCTTTAATTTTGTCTTCTTAACATTTTTCCAATTTCGACGTTTTTCCGAGCTACGGTCGGGAAAGCGTCGGAAAATTCTTTCAATCGGATTTTCTCGTGATTTTCACGAAGTACGGCCCGGAACTCAACGGTTACCTTTTCTGCAATTGCTAAACTCCCACCATTCCAAATTTCATTCTACTACAATTTTTTTTGCAGAAGAAATCTCTAGGAGCTGTACTACCTTGTTTCTTAAAATTCGGAGCTTTTTTTTAAATGTTTTTGGGTAAATTAGGATTTTGGAATATTTTTAGGGGTGCAAGGGGGCTTCGGTTAAAAAAAATTCATACAAAAGTTGTAACGGTCGGAATTATTATTTATTTGGGTGGGGAAATTTATTTTGGAAATCACCTTGTAGGTAATGGGAAATTTATTGTAAATCACTTTGTAGGAAAAGGAAAAATTTTAAACGAGGTATGCGAGAAAAAAAAATAATTGGATGAGTCAGGAAAAAATTGAAAAGTCAGTTAGGAAGTCAGTCCGGAAAGGAAAAAAAGTATATAATTTGTCCACAAAGGATTTGTAAAAGTTGAAAAAAAAACAATTATTAAGAAAGGCAGTTTTGTAATTTTGAATAAGGGGATTCGTTGATTGGTATACTCCGGGAAAAAGGAAGTTTTTTGGACGGCGATTCCTTATTATGCACATTAATTTTGGATCCGGTGCTGAGCATATGTGATTGCGGCTTATGAAGTTGAAGAGAGTATCCATGAAGCTGAAATTTTGCATGGGCGTGTTCCAGCTAGGATATCCAGAGTCCCAGAGTGTACTGTTGCAGACCTAAACTAGTGTTTGGAAGTGGAATGTTGTCCTGGTGCAAGGCGAACAACCCATGAAGATATAAATAATATAGATCTTAGTAGCTGCAGATTTTTGGGTAGTAGGAGGAGATCTGGATTAATTCTTTCTTGTCCCTTGGGCCAATGCCCCGAAATACCGTTCATAGACGGGGAACAGTTCTGAAGAATTTTTTTTTTGAGACATATTAGGTGCTGGAGAAGAGCAACGGTGGCTCATTTTGGTTGTTAGTGGTATCAGAGGCGTTCCAGAGGTAAAAAAATGCAGTCCTTGACCGACAGCAGCTAATTACTAAAACAACGGTCTCAGCCATTTTTCAGCAAGGTTTTTCGGATGGTATTACTAGTAAGAGGTTTCTGATTATATTTTTCGTGAGTACGAACCTTATGAAATAAGTAATTATGCATTAAATATAAATAATACAAAACAAAACGCAACAAAAGAAAAACAAAAATACACAAAATAAAATAAAATATTCGTACATTCTTTAATTTAGCACTATACCATAATTTTTTTAGCGCAGTTCATATTAATTTTTTTTTAATCTTAATCGTATTATTTTGTCAGTTTGTTTGCTCATTTGGTGAAAATAGTTTTTCTTGTTATTTCCGGGACAATTGTTTCCCGTATCTTGAACACAATAATTGTGATATCATTTGTAAGAAACTAATCGTATTGGTACCAAAGCGACGCGTTTCCATATCTAGTATCGACCGGATTTATCTGGGCAGTTACTATTGTAAAATACAATTTTTTTTTAAATTGAATACGTGGATGTAGTTGTATCTGACAATGATTCGAGTTCATTGCCTTTATTATTATTGAATATTGATTTTTAACTCCTGGTGTTCTTGTATTGATGTATGTACCTGAAATAAACAAAGAATTTGTAATGGTTGTAATGATGAAAGTAATGTGCTAGATTTCTTCTTTTTTGAATGGTTGGGGCGGATGGCGTTTCTTTTTCAGGAGTCTTAGGTAGTGCCTTTCCTGGTCAGCTGGTGGTTATCCATACCACGAGTTGGCACGGGACCGCACTACAGTGACACGGTTCAGGCGATGCCCGAAGGATGGAGTCGGAAGATGAGTGTTATAGTCACAGGTAAGTGGTGAACCAACCGCGGTAAGCCCCGGCCACACACCCCACGACCCCTCCGGCGAGCTAGACAACTCCGTGTGGCCGGCGTAGGAGTTCCGGATTTTCTTCTCATTTCTTATGTATGGTATTGGCTCCTTGGTCATGCTTTTCCGGGCTTGTGGCTAAGGGGGTAATACCTCGCATAAGTGGCGCCCACTATTTTTATCGCGCCATTATGCTGTTACAAAGTTTCACATTTCTCTTCGGAGAATGCGTGAAAAAAATCGGGGCTGCCATTCGAAATTTTAGATTTACTCCTACCCCCTGCGAGGGCAGCATTTTTGATTGAAACTTTTTATCGAAAACCCACCCTTCAGGAAATACAGTTGCTGAAATTTTGAGAAATTTAATATGAACCCAAAATGAAGAAACACCCACTGGAAAATTTCCACTATGCTTTTTTAGAGGTTTATGTATAAAGTGACTGGGCTATCCGAATAGAGAACCCACATTTAAATCAATGTCACTGAATATTAATTATTTTAGTAATTAGGACTTTTTGTTATTTACATACTTGTTGTGGTGCATTGGCTCGAGAATACGAACTACTTACGACTTGGTAGAATCTTTAGTGATCAATCAATGTGCACTTATAGCTTTGGGATGAAAGTAAGAAATTACTCTTTTTTAGGTAAATATTTGTTTTATTACCGGAGTCCTCTAAGTAGATATAACGATGATATAAAGGTGACTACATTGGCCATTCGTTAGTAGAACGTAAAGTGGGCTAACAATGTTTTATGGTGTTTTGATTTTTCTTCTCCGTTCACATAGTGTTTGTTGTAACACGCTAAAAGAGGATTTGAGCGAATTAACTGAGCGTTTGCAAAAACTTCACAAATTTGAACACGCACTTGTTATTTCAGAGAATGGCTCAAAAGTTGATTCAAACGATTTCTGTTCGGAACTTCAAAATAAATTTCGTTTACCCACAATTTTTTTAACAAAAAGTGTATATTTTAATGTAAAAGATATTTTCAACACTAATTTCATCTGTGTTTTGTTTATTCAGAGTGAAACGTTCTCAGTTTTACAAATCGCCAATGACGTATTAAATCGAATTCATGGTACGAAAATTTTAATTGTCTTTACCGTAAAAACTAATGAAAGTGACTTGTTTGAACTTTTTGAATGGTTTTGGAAAAATGATTTCCTAAATGTTGTTGCAATGATGGCAACAAGAAAGTTGTACACTTTCGAACCGTTTCCAGTATTGGAAATCGAAGATGTTACTGATTCTCCTGAAACATATTTATACAGAGATAAGTTGAAGGATATGAGAGGATATCGATTAAAAATTCGCTATGAATATAGTCCGCCATGGGCAATAATCTACTACAATAAAAAAGGTGAAAAAGTTCTAACTGGAATTGTAGCAAATATTATTTTAACCTTCATTGAGAAACATAACGCAACTTTTGAAGAGATTAACAAAAAGCTTTCCAACATGACAGAAAGGTTGGACGTTTTAAAAAATAAGGAAATTGACTTGGGCATCTTCGAGTTTCCAGACATACTGGACAAGAATAATATTCTTAATACCTATGATGTATCATTAGTTTATCCAGGGTGGTCTAGACAAAACTGCATATTGGTACCAACTTCAAAGCCACTGCCACATTTTCTATACATAACCCGACCCTTCACTCAATCAACTTGGACTGGCGTCTTCTGTTTTGTCGTATACGCCACGATATTAGGTTATCTCACATCAGTCAAGATAAGACGGAATTTCGAATTTGGACAACTACTGTTGGACATTATTAAGTGTGTTCTTTATTATGCGATATCCGAAAAATATTTTAACTTTGGAAAGTCATGGACTATATTCTTTGGACTATCATTATTTATGGGCTTTATAATATCCAGTATGTATTTATCTTTCTTGGCATCGTTTCTAACGACCACAACATATGAACCCGAAATTCAAACTAAGAACGACCTACGGAAAAGTCGTATTAAGGTGGCTATTCTTGAAAGTTGGTTCACAGGGCTGGTGTCAACTGACAATTTTTATGATGACATCAGAGATATTATCTTTCCAATGGATGATAAACTGTGGCTTGAAAATTCATGCAAGCTAAATAGGTCATTTGCTTATCTAACAACAGAACCCCCTACAAGGATTCTTCTTGAACAACAAAGAGTCCTGGCTCGACCAACATTTAGAAGAACCGAGTTGTGTGCCCGCAAATTGTTAATGAGGCTTCCTCTCCCTCCGAATTCGCCACTTTTACAGACCTTGGATTATCATATACTTCTTCTCCAACAAATGGGGTTCTTTAGTAGCTGCGTTCAATTTGCTTATAATGACGGGTTAAAAGCAGACCTTCTAAACCTATTTCGAGATGAACGAAAAGAATTTGAAATATTAAGTGTTAAACATATGCAGTTTGTAATGTTATTGTATCTTTATGGCAGTTTACTTGCTTTTTTATGTTTCATTGCGGAAAATGTTCTAGTACATAAAAATGTAATAGCCAATTTTGTAATAACTTTGAAGAAATAATAAAGAAATATCAAATAATATGACGTTTCGTATTTTTATGTATATGCTGTGTATATTGGAATGGCACTTTTTAATATTTAGTCAGAAATATTCTTTGGCTCAATTTTAACAGTCAAATTGCCGATTACTTATACCTTGGGGCAGCTATACATTCATGGGTCTATCTGGTTGATACAATCTGCCGAGACACTTTTCTATTATTTGCAATGTCGTCGCATCATTGAAACCGTTTTAACGCAATATTTAATACAAACTCGTTGTTGCAAATTCAATTCCATTTTTAAAATTGTACAAAATCGAAAACAAGCACAGTCCTAGATGTACTCAATACGGCGTCACTTTTACAAATGTCAAGCTATCAAGCTGAAACTTTCATAGAATGTCAATGACAGATGTGGAAACTTAAAAAAAGAGAACTGAAATCGGGGTACTGAGAGCTCCACTTGGTGGTGATTCCGGGAACTTTTTGAGTAGTAAGTAAGCTTTCTCAATATCTTTCTTGCGGGTGACTTTGGGTACAGCTTTCATTACCTTTTAGGCTTTCAGCTTTCACTACCTTTACTATTCCGGTGCTGAGAGATAAGAGGCCGGCGTCGGGCGTATGGTCGATCGACGAGCTCCCAGCAGCATTATCGCATTCCAACCTATATTCGAGCGTTTGGCGGTTATAACCATCAGTGGAACGATCAAGACCCATATCGCATCCGTTTAAACGCCAACCGAGAGCAGCCCGGACGCAAACAAGGACGAGTTTTACGACCAGCTTCAACAGACGCTTAATACGATACCTCAAACCGAACTAATCATACACGGACACGGGGTAATTAACGACAACGACTTACGCCTTCTGGGTAACAGCATCTTCTGTTATCAACTCAAACACACACTCACCTGGCGAAATCTATCCGGCAACGACTCGGCCATGTTAGACTACGTTTTGATCAACGTCAGATTCCGATCGACGCTCAAAGACACGTGGAATGCGTGGGCCCGATTGCGCATCGAACCATTATGTTGTTCGAGCAAAATTGCAGATGCGATTACAAAGAGCGAAGAGAGTGGCGCCATCACAAGCCAATAAGACTTCAAGTTTCAAATAGCATTATCCAACAAATTCGCGGCGCTCGCAAGCAATACCAGACCATATCGATGCAGAATAAAGGGAATTGTTCTGGTCGATTGTGGAGTGAGCAATGGGGTTGTGTCCACCTACCCGTAAATGAACACAGCCGTGGATCTCGGACTGCTGTCTGGATCTCGTCGGTCAGCGGAAATGAGTGAAACACGTCGACTTTGAGCAATACCGACGATTGAGCAAAGACGTTCGACAGAAAATGGAATAGGAAGGGAAGAGTACTGGAACAACGTTGCGGCCGATATGGAAGAGGCGGCCGCCGTGTCGAGTAACGAGTACCGGACGCTGAACCAGACAATCGGGGGTTAGGCGCAAAACAGCATCTACAAACGACAACATCAAAAAATCGGATGGAGTTTTAGTGACTTTTTCCTATGGGCGCCTGCAGCGGTGGAGAGAATTCTTCCACCAGCTGTTCAACCACGATCCACCACAAGGTCCAGCACCAGAACCGCCGATTATCCAATTGCCGACGAATCAGTTTCTCGATACCTAGCCGGCAATTATCGAGGTGAGGGCGGCAATAAAATCGCTGCAAAATGAAAAAGCGCCGGGAATAGACCAAGTAACCACCGAGATGATCAAAACCTTATCTTGTTTTATCACAACGGCTCCATGTCGTGATAACACACATATGGCATTCGAATCGTGTCCCGTCGACGTGAAAAAAAGCAATCGTTGTCCCAATTTTGAAAAAAGGAAACAGTCGGGAATGCAACAACTATAGCCTCCTTTCGATCGTCTGCAAAATATTTACGAAAATCATACCATCGAGGCTACAGAAACCTCGAGAGCAAACGAGCCAGAAAAAGCAAGCTGGACTTGGACCACATCGAGGATGCATTGATCAAATATTCGCTCTCCGTCAGCTAACGGAAGAAATAATTTGTTGTTGTTGTTGTAATTTGTCGTTGTTTTCATCGAGTTCAAATCCGCTTGCGATTGCATCGATTGGAACAGCTTGTGGAGAGCTTTGGAAACCGAGAATCATCCAACTTCTCCAAGCGTCGTACGATGGCTCAACCAACAGCATTCGTATTCGAAGCGACTTATGCGAGGAGTTCCCGATTCAAACGGGTGTCCGACAGGGACACGTCGCTTCGCCACTTTTCTTCAACGTTGTGATTAACGCGATTATGCGTGAAGCATTCCGCACGAAGCGGAATTCGATACCACGACAACTTCGTAACTGACTTGTTCGTCGACTATAGTGCCGTCTTCGCCGACATGCATGTCGAAGCAACGGACATCTTATATGACATTTCCTGCATCGTCCAGTCATACGGGTTAAAAATCAATGTGCAAAAGACCAAAGTGCTCACAACGGACGGATCGAGGACCAGTGTTTCCATCGATGGAATCCAAATCGAACTGGTTCCGATGTTCAAATATTTGGGGATATTGGTTGAGGGCACGAAAGTGGCATCAATGGCCGACGTTCACAACCGCATCGGCAAGGCAACAGCAACATTCGCTTCGCTCAAGTGGTGCATATAGAAACGAACACATATTTCCGTCAAAACAAAAGTACGCCTGAACTGAACGTTGATCCTTCCGATTCTTCTTTATTGATCGGAAACATGGACACTGTTCAAAGCCGACGTTAATAGGCTCGAGGTCTTTCAAATGCGATGCTTGAGGCAGACCCTCGGTGTATCACTCCGCGATCGATCGACAAAGATGCGATCAGCAGACACTGATCGAAGACGAAATACAAAAACGTTGACTATGGTGCTTTGGACATGTCCTCCGAATAGATGATAGCTGTTTGCTACGTATACTTCTTTGGCGCAAACTTGAGAATTCAGTGATCGGCCCCGAAGAAAACCTTTCTATAGCATATCGAATCAACGATTATCAGGTATCGAGGCTCGATAATGGAAACGAATAGTGAATAGAGTTTGAGACCCAGCGGCACCGACAGCAGCGTATCCGTTACGGGGACACGAACCGCCAGCGAACGGTTCAAAGAAGAATAGACCTTTCAGGCAATGGAAATAATACAAAAAGAAATACATTAGCCGTAAAGTATATGTATAGTTATCAATTTTTCTAGTTATTCTAAAGGTGTTTACTTAAACATCCAAATCCATATCAAATCTATTTTTATTTAATAGCATAACTTTAACAGAACAATGTGTGATTTGGATTACTACATTTGATGGTTAAACCAAACTTTTATGTATTGAGCTAATCGATCGATGTGTTATTTTTAATTTCTACCGGCATAACTCTTAAGGCCAGGTTCCTCTAAACAATTTTCAAAAAATCGAAAAAAAAATTTTTTCCTAAATTGCTAGAAAATACTCTTAGAAATGATATAAAATTAATTCCGAGAATATAGCCTCTTTTGCAGTTTCAGAAAATTGCGTAGTTGTACGTAGTATACGGTAGTACACTCACGATTTTTCACGAATAAAAACTTTAATCGGCTTTTTCTCGAAACCACATTTTTTCAACTGGGTGTCACTCGTATTTCAAAACTATTACACTTATCAACATGAACCAAAGGGCATTTTACTCTTTAGATGTCTCTCTATGGTCCGTACTACAACAAAAAATATTCATTGTTATTTAAAAAAGTTATAAACAATTAAAAGTGCAAAAAAGGGTCGAAAATGAAAAAGTCCGCCATTTTGTTTTTTTCTCGGTGGAAATGTTTCATTGTAGTACCGACCATAGCCAGTTCAATACAGAATGTGAAACTGTTTTGCTTTTTGCTTTCAGATGAATCGTTTCCAAGAAATGGTCACACCCACCAACAAATCGGACGAGTTTAAGCAGCTCTTTTCAGAGCCGCCATAATAAAAAAAAAAATAAAAAAAAATTTTTTTTAAGTAGTTTAATATATGTACTTTCATCTGTAAAAAGTTTAATTTTGAAATATTTTTTGAACCATAAATGAAATTTAAAAAAAAACACGTTTTTTAGAGGAACCTGGCCTTAAGTTCCTTTTTTTGTGTTATTTCAAAAAATGAATGAACACTTCTAAACAGAAAATTATAACACTAAATAGTATTAAAACTCCCAGCAGTTGAAACACCAATTCCAAATGACTAAACGATAATCTTTCAAAAGGAGTTTGACTATCTCTGAATCTTTTCACCAATCCAATCTTTACACCTTCATTAAAAATTTGATATTTCCATCGCACATAAAATCCGTGCTCATGTAATCGTATTATAAACAAGGACAAGGGCTCTGCAAATGGCGAATCGAATTGAACATAAAGGAGCGTTTGTCTTTCTACTAAGTCTATATCAACTGTACGCATCCTTGGGCGTTTCAAAAGTGTTTGTTGCTGTGTTGTTAACTCCCATGTTTCTCTGTATAATGTATATCCCGATGATTCGTTTAGGGCGAGAGCTTGATGCAGAACTTCGTAGGAGTCTAAATCTATATAGTTCTTTTTGTATTTAGCAAAATATTGGAATTTACGTGATAAGATATCAACTTGCCATGGTCTAATAGACAATTCTTGACCAGATTCTAGAATTTTTTCTGGATCGGTTTCCTCGTGGGAGTATACAGTCCTTGTTAGAAATGATGCTAGATGAGCCAAGTAAAAATTTGATAGAATAAATCCAAGAATTAATATTTGTATGTGAAATAGTTTCCAAAGTAGTTTATCCTTCGATTCAAGGAATTGTACAGGAAAATAAATTATAGCACTGATTGTGTGTAGTAAAATCACTCCGAATTCTTGATGGTAGCTTGTTTTAATTCCAGTGAAATATCCTGCAACGGCGATGAAGATAACAATTATAAATAGGGCTGTCCAAACTTCTGTTTTAAATGGTAACGAGATGTATGCCGATTTTGCAAGCGGTTTTGATGTTGGCATAGTAAGCACATACTTCGTAAATAATATTGGATATGTTAAAGAAAATAAACCTGTACCGCTTTCGCTGTAACTGATGGCCAAAAAATGAAGTTTTTCTTCTGCCAAAATATCAGAAAACTGCTTTGCATCATAAGAAACGAAAAGATTGTTGACGAAAATTTCTTTAAATGTTGCATTATAAGTTTCAATAAATTGAAAATATGTTAAAGCTGTATACCCAGATATAATTTCTTTCCCGTGTTCATTCATATACTTAAACTCGAAAGGGGGATAAGATAAAACTGGTGATCTTAGCTGGTATCCTTTTAAATCCCTAAAATTATTTGGAAAAATGTCCGAAATTTCTGATTCAGTTTTATTCTCCAAATGTAGCTCTGGGAACGGACTATAAGTCACTACGATAAGTTCGCCATCGAAACCTTTTGAAACAAGAACCGCATTCATGATAAACACCTTCCAACACCATTCAAACAATTCCATTATTTCTTCAGTTGTGAAATTCTTCTCAAATAACATAAATAATACTTTTGCAGTTCGCATTCCTTTCAGAGTCAGATTCAAGGTGCTGAAGATATTATCACCTTTGTCATTGATGAAAACCAACATCAAAGCATCTTTATTAAGACTGTCGCTTAATGTGTAGTTCGACGACTCTGTTAGCCACAGAAATGGAATATTCATCGAAGTTTCCATTAAATTCGTAATGGTGGTTATTAGTGTAAAATTACTCGGAGTTAAACAAACGATATTCCGAAATTCGTAAAATCTTTCCAAATTAAATATAAACTCAGTTAAATTTGTTCAAATCGATTTTAATTGACGATGCCAAAAGTAACACATTTGTCAGAAAAATAATATTTTTGAATATCGTCATGGCAAAATCTTAACTAGCTTTAAATAATAAAAGGCTCTAATAAGTACTCCATATGACAATTAAGACAGCATTGAGAATAAGTGTTGCACTTACGAAATTCATTAATCAATTCTATTCATTAAGAATACTCCAGTCCAGTCATTTTAAAAAGGATAATTTATTGCTTTAAGACGTCATTTGGCTTTGGAAAAAAGTAGGTGCTTCAATCTTTCATCCTTAAGAAGCAAAATCAATTCAATAAAATTTCAACAATAATTAAGTGTTAGTTGTAGGGGTGCATTTGACACGAAACAAAAAAATGGAGCCCCGCAGGAACAACAATATTTTTTCAATCACACACAACAGAAGTAAAGACAAAATATACATACATCCAGAAAAGTTTGAGTACAAAATGATCGCCCATAAATGTAAACAAAATACATACAAAAAACTATTGAAATTTGACTCAAAATGAAAAAAAAAAAAAAAATATTTCATTGAAACGACTTACTTTGCTCTTTCGCAGTGACCAGACCAGGTCCTTGGGCACATACTAATGATGACTAGGGAATCCAATGCCCGCGAACGCAACATTTTTTCGGGGTCAGTAATGCAGGATCCGCGGGATTTGGGCAGTAGGTAGAATCACTTGTTATAAGAACCGGAATAGAGAATTGCTAGCCATATTGCAAAGTATTAATAAAAATAGATTTAGGCCCTCCGAAACCCAGTCGACTGATTTGCAATTCCAGTTGGACATGCAATTGTTTCGTGATCTCGCCCGTGTACGGTAGTGGGAATCCAGACACAGATCGACAGGCACGAGACCGATTTGAAACTAGTTTTAATTGCTCGCGTGCGACTGTTCTTGCCGGTCGGAAGCGATTCCAGTTGCGTGGTTTCTTTTCATCTGAGCTACTTGACATTTTGTAAAAACTTCGTGACTGAAAACTATGGGGGCACAGAACACCGATTAATCCAAAATCAGTTGCGCTCGTGAGGGCACAAAGGTTTTAGTTTGATTGCAAACTGGTTGTGCGCGTGATTATTTGGGATTGCCAATCAGTCGACTCGTTACATTCCACACAATATTTCAATTCGTTGAGTTAAGTTTCGTTAAATCCAAGAAAACTCCACGAAAGACGTCGCGTTGGATTAAACCGGATTATGCATATGTTTTTGGTTCAGGGCGTTTACTGCACATACATATATGGAGACACGACGTTAAATTACTTCTTGTCAACCCAGAACCGTCATACAACCAGGAACTAGTTAACATGAGGGGAACAGCTTTCGGTAAACTCAACGAATACTCTACCCCGGTTCATGGAAACGCAGTAAATGTCAAATTACTCTACGCCCTCGACAGGGGATTCCCAACGTGCATGTGAATGTACGGGGCTAATCCTCGCGGCTAATTGTATTGTATGTATGTCAAACAAAGCACTGAGTCAGTCAAACAAAGTATTCAGCCCAATTGTAAACTACGCTGGAATTGGTTCCGCTGGAACTCAGCTGTAACAGAGAGTAATTTCGAAATTACAAATTATGCTACTATGTAAGAAAATTCCAGCGGAATCAATTTTAACATAGTTTAGAATTGGGCTGAATAATTTGTTTGACTGACTTAGTAGTTTGTTACGCCCTTATTTAATGGAATACTTCATAAGTTCATGAACATAAGTGCTTAGAACAAATAAACATATGATTTTTTGCAGTCCCGCAAATCCCGCGGATCCGCGTGATTGTTGACCTCGTTCCCGCAATCTTGCGGGATTGAGATTTTGATGCGGGATTGGATTTTCTCTAAAGATGATCATAATGAAGGTATTTTACCGGTTAAGTTCCATTTGCTGGAAAACTGAAAAACACATTTTTAAACTGTAGGGCAGATAAGTTTAAGACCACACTCATATTTGGGAGAACAGGGTAATTGTCATAGCATTTTCTCTAAGATAAGTAAGATATGAAATTAAATAAAGTATTTGTTATTTTTTTCTCAAGGGAATTCCATTCTACTCTTCTTCTACTATTCTCGATAACTCTTCGATGTTCGCAGGTTGTCTTTTGGGCACTTATTGCTTCAACATTTTCCAAACATTTTCGACAAAGCGACGATAAATTGCGAAATATACATATCGCAAAACTTTGCGATTGCCAAAAATCAATCTTCTTTAACTGTTGTTGTTTCCAGTGCCACATGTGTGTTGAATACGGTTTCCTTTTTTTAACTGTAATATTGAATCCCGAAATAAACCACTTGTAAAATTTTATGAATTAATATTTTTATTTTAATAAATTTTAGAAAAATAAACGCGGTTGTCTCTACTCTAATCGACTGAAAAACAAAATCAAACAAAATACAAAATCAAATCGAAAATGTTATTATGTTTACAATTTTTTAGATTTAAAGCTAAGTGACTTTAGATCTAAGTAATAACGCTGCGTCAGGCAGTTATACTATACTTTAACGCAATCGAATTGAAATACTAGAAATTGAAATAGTCATTTTATATGTGGATGATGGATGGAGATTTATTTTGGATGCCGGAAAGAAGAATTCAATTGTTTCACAGTACGACGAAGTTATATGTGGACCTATGATTGTTCCCAGTACTAAACCTAAATGCCTGGAGGCGAAACGATATTTTTGTATAGCTTGAAAGCCATGGATAAGGCCTTGTGGGGATACCGTTGTGTGAAAGAGAGTGCACAGACTTATTGTATTTATAAAGCCACGATGCATTATATCCCGAGAACGTGACTCCTACGAAGAAATTGTTGGAGCAACAATTGCAATGTTTATTTTACTTAAAGGTTAACCAATTTTCAGTAATAAATTACCCCGATTGAGATCTCTCAGTAATTTTTCCATATTATTTGATATCAATACTTAATCATACTTTTCCATTATATCAAAATTTCTTTATTGACAATTTCTCAGGCTTGGATTTTTAATAATATCAATTTTCAAGTTTTAGACGAAATCCGAGAAATTTTCATATATTTTTACAAAGCAGTAATTGAAATTTGCTGCACCAAATAACCACCTCCAATAAAAAAAATGATTTCATAAAAAAGGAAAAATAAAAAGAAGAAATCTTCCACGGTTCACTTTTTTCTTGAATCTAACAAATTGGTTTTAGAGCATATAAACACGAAAACAAAAAACTCCGACAATTTTGTCTCAAGGAACAGCAGACACAATCGCAAAGTATCTCAATTCATTCGATTGCTATATCATCATTTCATTTTCATACAAATGTGAATTTGTATGAAAAATGCATTTCAGTTTTACAATTCATTTTTGGAAGGTTTGTGTCTTTGGATATGTAAGGAAATTTTTAAATTGTAGGGGAATTTTATCCAAACATTCGTTTGGCAGTTCCAATAATAATCTCGCCTACGGGCCAAAAATGCACTTTATATTTTCCTTCTCGCCGACTAGCCTAAATAAGAAGTGTATAATTTATCCTTCCAGTCCAAAGAATAAAGTGTCGTGTTGCATATTCAGTTGTTTTTTGTTGGAAGTGCGAGCACATTTAACCCCAATAAAATAAATTAGAAGTGCAATTTTCCTCCACAATTTCAAATGTAAACAAGCTTTGACCACAACAACAAAATACATTGTCTAACTTGAACAGATGCGTAGCGAAATTCGTCTGGCTTTGCTCAAAACATTTAGCCCCAAGTGATGTGTTGTCATGTTGATGCCTCCCGGGTTTTGACTAAATATGACACCGTCATTGTTCGGGTTAGACACAAATACTAAAGAATGCTGTGCATAAGTATTATCAAAGGGCTTCCCTGATTTTAATTAATTTCGCTTCCTTCTCTTCTCTATGTTAAGGTTTCAACATGGATTTTTGAAATCAGTGTAAGTAAGGCCATCTATGTCAAAAGCCTTAGAACAAAGTTCCGTATCTACGTATAGATAGTCAAAGTCTGGGAACGGAAGCGCTGCAAGCTTTTTAAGGAGTTTTCAAACAAAGCTATTGGAGCACTCCATTACTCGCTGGGTTTATTTTTCGCAGTTCCTAGGTGACAGCCAGCGAATTTATTGCCATTGCGCTATTTTTGAATACGATTTTTCCATAGTAAGTAAGCAAGTGCTTGTATGTTCAGAAATACTATGGGTACCAATGTATATAGCAATTTCCTGAAATCGAAATAACTTTCACAAATATAAATCTTGATGGTATTTAATAATCAATAGGTGAGTGCTCTTTTTTTTTTATATTATTCGTAACTAGCAAAAACCCGCGTGCCTTGCAACGCCTACTCGAATTTTCACAGATATCTCTTATTTACACTTATTAATTTCCACTTTAATTTAAAAAATCACAGATTGGGAAAAAAAATAAAATTCAAAATTATCTCAATAAATTCACGCTAAATCACCAAATCAATTAAAACAATTTTTTTTCTATAACCAAGGTTAAACTGCTTCGTCACAAAATCACTTCGTTACGAAACAAAACTCGATCAAGCCTTCTTCAAGACTAAAGTGTTGAATGAAATACTCTAGCTTCCTTTAAAGTGTACCGTTACAATAATTGGCAGAACCTTGTTTTAAATATCCTATTCATAGACTTCTTTTTAACCCATCATAAAAAACAGGTACTCGTTTTTTTATTGCCATTCCTGGAAGGCCGAATTTTCGACCCAAAACAATACCTGAACATTCACCTGTTTACCTAATTTCTCTTGTAGGATAATATGGCATGCGACTTTTGTATTTACATTGTTTGCGGTTTCCTTTTTTAATATTGTAAATTGTCTACTGAAATTGAGGTTTTGGAAGTTCCCTTTGCTATGCATACTTCTTTATTTCTATAAAATGGAATCCCAATTACGGCTCGCTAGTATATGTATATCAACAAAATAATTTTTTTTTCGAGTGAAAAAGAAGCCAGAATCAGAAAGAATGCGTACCTATTATTACAATCAATAAAAATCCTTCATAGCGAGGAAAGTCAAAAAGTGGAAGTCATTTTTAAAAGAGTCGAAGTTCCAGAAGGAGTAGTATTTTCAAGGCCGATAATAAATATCGATGGCTTTCTTTCGAAACCTTATTCTACTGTCGGATCAGACTGAAAAACCGAAGGCGATAATCGGGAAAAATATATCCCTGATAGAGTACAAACTTTTTATCATTGCAATTGTAGACCTGAAAGAGCCTATTTAAATATCGATTGTTCCGTGAATGTTTCCTATAAAACGATCAGGATATTTTTTGGAATATCTAGATATTTAGATACAGGTCTGTCAAGTATACAATTCGAATGATCACTTGCTTTCCTTCTCCTATAGGTTAGACTAAAAAGTAACCCGGTAGTCGGACACGATAGTCGGTACCGATAATCGTATCTGATAGTCGTATTCGCCTAAAATATGGCCGCAAAAGTATTAAATCTTTTTGTGAAATTCCCATTGCAATACATACAGCCAACAATTTTAAAAATGGGTTTTGAAATCACAGACAGACACTCCAATTATAATTATATAGATAGATAGATAGATAGATAGAAGATCGATAACCATATGAAACGGAACTATATTTTTAAATCACAGACAGACACGCCATTTACATTTATATAGATAGATAGATTTGAATGACGCCGCTCAGGTAATAGTATTCTACTTGTCATATCCTTTTGTTTGGTACCCATATCGAGTGGGTTGTAAAGAAAAGGTGAGTCCGGCATAGTTGGTCGCCATTTTGAATTTATAATGACAAAAAATAGGTAATTGTACTCTAATTATCATCCCCTTTCATTTGATACCCATGTCGGGGATCGGCGAGCCCAATTGCGAAATTCACCCGCCATCTTGGAACCGCCATCTTGATTTTTTTACAAAGTGGTCAGATTACATTGTCACCCGAACTAAATATATGTGCAAAATTTGAAGTTGAACGGTTATATGGAAGTGGGTCAAAATCAAGTTTTAAGTTTTGTCTACATACATACATCCATACATACATACAGATAGAGCTAATATACGGTGTATATAAATAGCCTAAAACATGCTCGCAAAAATACTGAATCTTCCAGTGAAAGTCCCATCCCGATCGGCCCAGCCGTTTCCGAGATTACCGCGGCCAAACAGACAGACATACAGACATACAGACAGACAAAAATTTTAAAAATAGTGGATTTTGTTTTAATTACATGTAAATAACCAAAAAAACTTAAAAAAACATAATTATTTTGAAATTACAGACAGACACTCCAATTATATTTATATAGATTATGGATTTTTGGTATTTGCTTACTGGTAATGGTGTTTCTATTTGAAAATGCGACTGACCAAATTACGGCTTGGTAGTGTCCTTTAACAATCGATCAATTTGTATTAATAAGCTGTGCTGTGGATGAAACTAAGGAGTGAGTCCTTTTGATAAATATTTATTTTATTATTGAAGTCTTCTAAGTAGACATGATGATGATCAAGTTTACTATTGTGTGGCCATTTCTTAGTGGAGGGTAAACTACGATAACAATGTTGTATGGTGCTTTGACTTTCCTTTTACGTTCGCTTAGTGTTTGTGGTGATACAGTAAAAGAGGATTTGAGTGAATTAACTGGGCGTTTGCAAAAGCTTCACCAATTCGAACACGCACTAATCATTTCAGACAATACCTCTAGATATGATAGTAACGATTTCTGTTCGGAACTTCAAAATGAATTTCATTTGCCCACAATTGTTTTAACGAAAGTTCTAGATTTAACCTTAAAAGATATTTTCATCAATAATTTTATCTCTTTTTTATTTATTCAAAGTGAAACGTTTCCAGTTTTACAAATTGCAAATGATGCCTTAAATAGAATTCATACTACGAAAATTTTGATTGTTTTCACAGCGGAAACGAAGGAAAGTGATTTGTTGGGAGTTTTTGAATGGTTTTGGAAAAATGATTTCTTAAATGTTGTTGCAATGCTTGCCAAAACAAAAAAAATTGTACACATTCGATCCGTTTCCTGTTTTAGGAATCGAAGACGTTTCTGATTCTCCTGAAACCTACCTATACAGAGATAAGTTGAAGGATATGAAAGGGTATCCTATAAAAACCAGATATGAATTTGGTCCTCCAGCTGTTATAACATATCAAAACAAACAAGGTGAAGAAGTCCTTACTGGAATTATAACAAATATTATTTTCATGTTCATTAAAAACCATAACGCAACTTTTGAAGGGATTAACAAGGAGGCTTCGAGTATGGCAAAAAGGTTTGACATTTTAAAAAATAAGGAAATTCATGTGGGCAGTTACGATGTGACAGATATACTGGACAACAACAATCCTCACAATACCCATGGTATATCACTAGTTTATCCATATTGGTTTCGAGAATTTTGCGTGGTGGCACCCACTTCAAAACAGTTACCACATTATCTATACATAACTCAACCCTTCACCCAATCAACTTGGACTGGAGTTGTCTGTTTTATTATATACGCCACGACTTTAGGATATCTCACATCACTCAAGATAAGACTTAAGTTCAAATTTGGTCAACTGCTGATGGACATTTTTAAATGTGTTCCTTATTTTCCGATATCTGAAACATGTTTCAATTCGGGAAAGGCATGGACTATATTTTTTGGACTGTCGTTATGTATGGGCTTTATCATATCGAACATGTAGTCATCCTTCTTGGCATCGTTTCTAACGACCATAACATATGAACCCGAAATTCAAACTAAGGATGACCTGCGAAAAAGTGGTCTTAAGGTGGCAATTATTGCAAGTTGGTTCGAAGGCATTGTGTCAGTTGAAAAGTTATTCGATGATATCAGAGATATAATGATTAAAATGGAGGATGAATTGTGGTTTGACAATCTGCGCAAGCTAAACGGGTCATTTACTTATTTAACAGCAGAATCAAGGATTTTTCTTGAACAGCAGAGAGTCTTGACTCGACCAATATTTAGAAAAACCAAGTTGTGTGGTAACAAAATTCAAATGAGGCTTCCTCTGCCGCCCAATTCGCCATTTTTACAGGCTTTGGATTACCTATCATATACTAATCCTCCAACAAATGGGGTACTTTGTTAAATGCCTTCAATTTGCTTTTCAGGATGGATTAAGAGCCGGTTTTCTAAAACTGTGTCGAGATGAACGCAAGGAATTTGAAATAATAAGTGTTCAGCATATGCAGTTGGTAATGTTAATGTATCTTTATGGTAGTTTTCTTGCTATTTTTTGTTCCATTGCGGAGATTGTTGTAGTACATAGAAATGTAATAGGAAATTTTGTAATAACTTTGAAAAAATAATAAAGAATAATCAAATAGTATGACATTAAACTTTTTATTTTCTTGTATATGCTAAGAAATCTCAATCATTCCACTTTTCAATAGTAAGCAAAAATTATTCTTCTGCTCGTTTTTAACAATCTAATTGCCGATCTAATTGACGTATGTATCAACGCTGACAAACGTTGATGCTGAGATGGTACTGTTAGATACATATATCATATTCCCTCTAGGTTTGGGCGGGTGATGGTGCAGGTTTACACGCTCATAGTTTGAAGGGGGCATTTCTAAAAATTGAGACCTCAGTAAAATTTAGTGTCGCTTGGAATGTATCAATCAAGTAGTTCACAAAGTTATAGTAGCTATATGTAGCTTCTACAATAATTTTTCCATTAACCTGCATTTTTTCAAATTTCAGATACAAACCTATTATGATAATATATTTCCAACTAAATACATTGATGGACAATTTTTCAAAAAAAATTTTTTCGTCGAAAATAAGGTCTCGCCTTTTTTCAGAACGTTTGGGGTATGGCGACGGTGGGTCTAATTGCAGCTTCAGGCCAAAACCGCTCCCAAAAAAATGGTGAGGTGTTCAGAGTGAATTTTGAGTGCTCGAAATGTAATTTAAATTCGGGGGAGACATTTTCTTCTTACCACAACCTGGGGAAGGGGGAATTGGAATAACAGCCCAAAATTGCTCAAAAATTTTTAGGTAGTCCTTTCCCCTTCGCTCGCTGCCGCCGACTTGGACCCAATATTTAAATTGAAAAAAAAAAAAAAAAGTTAAATATTTCGGCATTCAAAAATCACTCTTATCTAAATTTTCTGCTCTGAGTTCACAATTCTAAACATTTACCTTTTGCACATTATGCATAGTTCGGTTGACAATGCAAACTCACACTTTCGTATAAAAATCAAGATGGCGGTTCCAAGATGGCGGGAGGGTGTTGAAACTGCGTTCTCATTTTACTGAGATTTCAATGCCAAATCTTCTTATCTTACCTTATCTTCAGAGATGGGCCCGCCCTCAGATTCAAATCGTCACTTGAAGGTCGGGGTAATTTATGCCTAGGGCACGAAGAAAGAAAATTGAATTTGCCAAAATTGACCATTATTACCAACAATTTAGGAGAAGGGGGCCAGGGGGCTCAACCTAGCTCGCCGGTTCGTGGTACAGGGATGCAGAAGGGTGGCAGTTAACGTTTGTTTAAACATGTCTTGTCTGTAAAAGTGGTGCAGCTCCACACTTCAAAACACTACAGGTTGACGCGCTGTGGAGTTATATTCCGCCACGACCCCATATACACAACCGAAGCAACACCAGAAGTGCACTATAATTGCAATTATAGTGCGCTTCTGGAGCCGCTTCACTCCCACCGCGAAAGATACTACAAAATGCATCTACAAAGCAAATCAACCTCCACTACTCTAAAATACGCAGCCACACCACAAACGTTGCTGGTTCTGTAATAAATTTTTTTCCGGGTCTTCTAAGCGTTCTGTCTACTGCCTCTCTTATCGTTGATAATTATAATGTTGGACAAGATTTTACCCATAGTAGATAATAGGCAGATGCCTTTCCAATTGTCACACATTGTTAGGCCCCCTTTTTTGGTAATTTGATTATGATACCTTCCGTCCAATTGTCCTGAAAGGTACAAGTGTTCCATGTTATTTCCAGGATTGGCTGTAGCGCATCTGCTATGAGGCTTGAATTGCTGCATTTTTAAATTCTGTTTCAAGAATTGTTAAAAGAGGTAAATGAGCGAAATGAGGAGAACAGAATTCCCTGTCGCGAGAATTCCTCGTTAATTTCTCTCTTGTTTGTTCCTTTACTGTCTAAAAAATTAATATAGCCAGTTTCACACGGGCCAACCAACACAAATTTGCTGTAATCATCTATTCCCTTTGGAAATTCGATGAAGCGTCCGATGGGAGAACCCAACGAGAGCCAACTTTCCCAACGAACTATACATTATAATGCTTTAGCTTGTTGTTGTTTTTATTCTTAATTATCCCTTCTGCCATTTCTTTTCTTGCCTTTTCCTAGCAAACACGACAACACCCACACAGCTGTCAAAAAATTGATTCAAAAGTTCAATGAAAAAATTCAGAAGTTCAAAAAATCTGCCAACCCAATCGTCTTCTCATACTCCCTTTTCCGCAAACAACGTTTTGAGCAGATTTTTGCTGGTTGGATGTTGACCCCATGTGAAAGCAATCGTCAATTTTGCGCAAACTATGAAAATTATCTCTCCCATCCAGCGAGTTTTTGTGTCTTTTTGCATTGTCCTTCACTGCGTTAAAAAATGAACAGCTTATGGGGCGCAACATGGCATACTGCACCGGGCGCATAAAACCCTAGCGCCAGCCCTGGGCCCGGGTGGTGATTCTTATCGACTGTGCATTGTTATTTCATCCGCGCACTCTTTCGGCATGCTTTTTAGTAGAGTTCTTTCCAGATGAAAGTGTATAATAAATAGAATTTAATTAGCTGTGTGACGTCCTTCCAAATTCAAAATTACGGTCAACACAAAACGGCGGATAACCTTTTTCTTTAGAAGCTACTCGGTATGGGTATCAAATCAAAGGCTATGACAAGTAAAATGCTGTTATCTCTGTAGAGTCATTCAAAATTAAAAATGGCGACCAACGAAAAATGGCGGATTATATTTTTCTTTACAGGCCAATCGATCGGCATTGGTATCAAATGAAAGGGTATAAAAAGTTGAATTCAATTAGCTGGGTGGCGTCATTCCAAATTCAAAATGGCGGCCAACACAAAAGCTAAAATTACCTTACCTTTTTCTATACGACGCGCTCGGTATGGGTATCAAATGAAAGCGTATGACAAGTAGAATACTATTATCTGTGTCCGTTCATTCCAAATTCAAAATGGCAGCCAACACAAAAAGGCGGTTTATATTTTCCCTTACTTTGCTCTCGGTATGGATATCAAATGAAAGTGTATGACAGTAAGTAAGAAAGTAAGCTGTATGACGTCATTTAAAATCAAATCTGGCGGTCATCACAAAATGGCGGAAGGCATATAATGGACTAAAAATAGAAAATAAATATATGCTTAAAAAAAACTAAAAAATACGCTTTTATTTTAAAATAAACTAAAAAGTACAAAAATAATTTTGAATGTAAAGTTTTCATTGCTCCAGCCAGAATATGAGAACAAACCACCTTTCAAAATGTAAAAAAGCGTGGAGCACTAACGAAAGTTCCAGTGTTGATAAAATAGGATAGGTAAAGGGTAAGTAATTATTAGATATTCGTATGGGCACCAAACTGTGCATTTATGGGCTGCACGATTGGTGCCAAATTTGTAAAATTGATTCCTTTTTGGCGTTTTTTTTTTGGGAAAAAAAACAATTTGGAGGGGAGTTCTTCACAGATCATCTAATCCCCGCCATAGCAAAATCTATGTTTGCTAGTAGTAAAATAAAAGTTAGAAATTTTGATATTACATTTATTTTGTTCTGTTATAATGGGTTTGCCAGGTTGATAGAAATACAGCGTTTTCCTGAAATCGAAATAACTTTCACAAAAATAAATCTTGATGACCTTTAGTGATTCATTAGCTGAGTGTTTTTTTTAATTATTTTTTAGTAATTATGACTTTTCAGTATTTGCTTACTGGTAATGGTGTTTCCATTAATTCGAAAATACGAAAGGGAAACTCACGGTTTGGTAGTGTGCTTTCACAATCGATCAATTTACATTAATCAGTTGTAATGTTAATGAAACTGAGGAGTGAATGCTTTTGGTAAATATTTACTATCTAAGTAGACACGATGATGATCTAGGTTACTATTGTTCTGTTCTACATTGGCCATTGGTTAGTAGAGCGTAAAGCACGATGACAATGTTGTATGGTGTTTTGATTATTCTTCTACGTTTACTTAGCGTTTGTAGTGATACGGTAAAAGAGGATTTGAGTGAATTAACTGGGCGTTTGCAAAAACTTCATCAATTCGAACACGCACTAATCATTTCAGAGAATATCTCAAGATTTGATTCTAACGATTTCTGTTCGGAACTACAAAATGAATTTCGTTTGCCCACGATTGTTTTAACAAAAAATCTAAACTTTACCTTAAAAAATATTTTCACCAATAATTTTATATGTTTTTTGTTTATTCAGAATGAAACGATTCCAATTTTTCAAAGGAAGTTGATTTGTTAGGAGTTTTTGAATGGTTTTGGAAAAATGATTTCTTAAACGTTGTTGCAATGCCAGAAAATTGTACACATTCAATCCGTTTCCTGTTTTAGGAATCGAAGACGTTTATGATTCTCCAGAAACGCACTTATACAGAGATAAGTTGAAGGATATGAAAGGATACCCCATAAAAACTCGATATGAAAATGGTCCTCCATCTTTTATAACATATCAAAACAAACAAGGTGAAATAGTCCTTACTGGAACTATAACAAATATTATTTTAATGTTCGTTAAAAACACAACGCAACTTTCAAAGGGATTAACAAGACAGCTTCGAGTATGACAAAAAGAATGGACGTTTTAAAAAGTAAGGAAATTCACAGCTTATTTAACAGCAGAGTCAAGTTTTTTCCTTGAACAACAATCAGTCTTGACTCGACCAACCTTTAGAAAAACTGATTTGTGTGGTAACAAAATTTTAATGAGGCTTCCTCTCCCGCCTAATTCGCCATTTTTACAGGCTTTGAATTATCATATACTAAGGCTCCAACAAATGGGGTACTTTGCTAAAAGCCTTCAGTTTGCTTTTCAGGATGGACTTAGAGCAGGTTTTCTAAAACTGTTTCGAGATTAACGGAAAGAATTTGAAAGAATAACATATGCACTTGGTAATGCTAATGTATCTTTATAGTAGTTTTGTTGCAATTTTTTGCTTCATTGCGGGGATTTTTCTAGTACATAGAAATGTTATAGGCAATTTTGTAATAACTTTGAAGAAATAATAAATAATAATCAAATAGTATGATATTAGGCCTTTTATTTCCGTGTATATACTAGTGAACTGCTACTGCGGTAAGACCTATGGGGTGCGTCTGTGAGGAAGACCCAGGCTCCGCTTGAAAGATGGTGTAGACCAGGACGCTCAGAGCTTAGGGATGCCAAACTGGATGACATCGGCCCAGAATCGGGGCCGGTGGAGAGAACAGTTGCGAGAGGTCAGGACCGGATTCTGGTTGTAGAGCCGTTAAAGAAGAAGAAGATATACTAAGGAATCTCAATCAATCCAATATTCAATAGTAAGCCAAAAATGTTCTTCGGCTCATTTTTTACGATCACTTATATATCAAGACAAGCTGACAAGCGTTGATGCTGAGATGGTACTGCCAAATATATCATCTTCCTCCTAAATTTAAAAAAAAACCCAAATAGTACTATGGTCTTACGAATTCGAGCTGGGTTTTGTTGGGCATAAGATATTTCTTTGTTTCAGAAGATCTAGATTGTTGTTTGTTGAGGCAGCGTACAACGTTCATCATGTTCGATCAACCTCTCTCTAGGGTGCAAGATGTGATAGCGAGTGGCGTGGGAGATACTGAGCTAGTATCTTCGTAGCCAACAGCACTGAAAGTAAAATGACGGACCACGCTTGCCACGGCAATCGGGGCGCTAAAGGAGATCGACCGAAACGCGGGGATACCATTTAACAGCAGCATGACACCAATAGCTCACAAGATTCTCTATACGACAAAATGCAATGAAAGTAGAATCGCTCACAAATGTGTCGGAATTGTGTGGGAAGATGTTGATTTTCTTGCCTTAATGTTGGGTCTCCTAATCGCAGTGCTGGTTTCGCGTTCCGACTTTGACACAACCTAAAAATCAAGGTAACAAGTGGATGTGATACGGAATAAATTGAAAAAGCTGTATGATTTGCGTATTAATTTTCTATCCTACAGGACTTGTATTTGTTCTATGTACTAATTTCATCAACATAATTTCGAAAAATAAAAATTTGCATTAGTTATGAAATTCAACAAATTTCCTATCCCCATCGCCAGCACACGATTCAAAACACAACGCACCTTTTTTACACTAGACCGCGCGGCAACTCGCCAATAGTAGAAAGTAAAGCAGCTTGTGCGGTGTGCACGTGGCGGCAAAACAATATTCTGTTAGTGCGTATTTGAATGCACATACTTTATTCTATGTCATTGCCCGCACCGCGTTTGCGCGTAATTCTGTCACTAGCTTAAGTTGCCCGACTGGCGAAAGAGAAAGGAGCTAGAAGGGAGGCGAGGATCTCGACTGTTAGTATGACACATGACTGAATATCGTAAAGGATGAGTTTACACACGGTATTCAGAAACAACGGTATTTTTCTGTATACCGCGGGGTTTACAAGTACAACAGACGACATTCCTCCCCTTGAACTTTCCTTTGAGTATCGTCACGTGAATCACATTGCCCATGACTTTTCTCAACCCCAAACTCGTTCCGTTATGCCGGGTTTCCACCAAACAGACAAAACAAGAAACAGAAACAAAAACTGTTTTTGCCAGCAAAAATGTCAATGCTTTGTAAAAATCGAACAATTTTGAAAACATTTTTGTCGGAGAATAGTGTTTTTATAAACAAAACACTACCCCATCTCGAGTGGATAAATCAAAACAAACAAATATTTTAAAAACAAAACAGTTTTTTAAAACTGTCTCTTTGGTGGAAATTTATCAGCAAGAGTTAACCCTTCTAGCACAGAAGGCGCACTTTTCAGCTAAGCATGAAAATCTACATATGCATACACATACATACATATATATATACACATATATATATATACATATATAGAGTTTCCCTTCTACCACAGAAGGCACACTTCCCAGCAGGGCTGAGAAATATTTACCACTGCCGTGGCTCAGCTGAGACATGCAAACATAAAATATTAGTAACATGTAAATAGAACACAAATCCTATCTCTAAAAAGAGATTGAACATAAATTAAAATAAAAAGTAAGGGCATCCAACATGTAACCCACCAAACAACATAAAATGTAAGCAATCACGTGAGATTAAAAAGACTCCTTTTAAGGACATCTTTACCAATACTCACGTTAAACACATTAATATTGTTGTTCACGTTAATGAACATGCGATTGACAGGTTCGAATCTGCCGTAATTCGTATTAGAAGAGTTGATTTGTAAGAGAGGTGGTCCTCTTAGATTGTAACGACTCACTCTAAACGATGCACGGCGACCTAGAAAACCTGAGTCAACCTTTCCATTAAGGAGCTGATGAACAAAAACAACATCGGCCACCTCACGGCGCTTGTGAAGAGAGCTTAAGTTAAGTAACTTAAGCCGAGATTCATAAGATGGAAGAACTAATGGGTTTTCCCAAGGAAGGTGATTCAGTGCGAATCGAACGAACCTTCGTTGGACCGATTCAATAGTTCTAACATGCACAGAGTAGTGAGGAGACCAAACCTGGGACGCATATTCGAGTAATGGTCTGACAAGAGAAATATAAAGGTGTTTAGTAATCAAGGGGTTGTTAAATTCTTTGGACCACCTTTTTATAAAACCCAGGACTAAACTACCTCTAGAAGAGATATAGTTGATGTGAGTGGAAAAATCCAGCTTACTATCAAATCTAATCCCGAGATCTTTAACAAAATTTACACGAGGGACACCTTCATTAAGAAAGGTGTAGTTAAAAATTATAGGATCACGTCTCCTACTAAAAGTCATGACTTCACATTTACTAATATTAAGAACCAGGTTGTTATATGTACACCAAGAGTAAAAGGTGTCAAGATCAGCTTGCAAAAGTTTGCAATCCTCAATACTCTTAATGTGACGGTATAACTTGATGTCATCAGCGTAAATCAATATTCTACAGTGTCTTAGCAAGGAAACAATGTCATCAATTGATAGAATGAAGAGAAGAGGGCCGAGATGACTTCCTTGAGGGACACCGGATGATGCTTCAATGGGTACTGATTTGGATCCTCGAAAAAGAACTTGGTAGGTCCGGTCAGCTAAGTAAGACTGGAACCACACCAGAAGTGCTTGCGGAAAGCCAAGCCTTCTTAATTTGAGAATTATAATAGAATGGGAGAGCTTGTCAAATGCCTTGCTAAAATCAGTGTAAACGCAATCAGTTTGACAACCAGAAACGAAGCCCTCGACAGCATGAGAAGTGAACTCAAGAAGATTGGTGGTAGTGGAACGACCTGCAAGAAAACCATGTTGATTCGTTGAGACCAGCCTCTTGCAGATCGGAGCGATCGCAGAATAGATAATTGATTCGAAAAGCTTCGGTATAACAGACAACTTCGCAATTGGTCTATAATTCGATATTTCGTTTTTGCTACCACTTTTATGAATAGGAATTATGAACGAATTCTTCCAAAGCGTAGGGAAGCACCCTTTATCCAGGGACTTCTGAAACAGGATTTTCAGTGGAGACTGGAGAACCTCCACACAGGACTTCAGGACAGCAGGTGGAATACCGTCAGGGCCCGAAGTGTAGTCGAAAGGGAGTTCATCAATATGTTTCACGATATCAGCAATGGTAATTGAGAGAGGTAAAAAATGAGGCTCTCGGTTAGGGGTAATGTGACGAAAATTATTGTCATTAGGCTGAAAGTCAGAAGGTGAAAAAGATTGATGAAAGAATGATGCAAACATGTTGCAAATCGCAAGTGACTCAGAACTAGACCAGTTCGTGTGCTGCATAGTATTAGGGTAGTTATCAACTTTTTTCTTAGAGTTGACAAATTTAAAGAAGTTCCTAGGATCAGTAAACACTTTATCACTCATGCTGCTAAGGTGTTCACGATACAGAGTAAAAGAGAGTGAACGAAACCTGTTATAGCAATTGATAAATGAATTGCGACTAGGAGAGTCCTTTCTCTTTAAATAGGTTTTCCAAAGTCTATTCTTCTGATTTTTTAAATGCCTGAGTTCATTATTAAACCAAGGTGGAGAAGAACTGGGCAGTTTTTGGGGCTCATAAGGTACGCAAGAAACGAGGGCCTCGTATAGTACGTTATAAAACAGTGCCACATCGTCATCCAACTCATTTGCGGTAAGCAAACTGTTAAAATCGATCGAGGCAAGCTTAGATGACAGCTCCCCAAAGTTAGCCTTTCTAAAGCATATGTACATAGTTTTGGTTGGCTCAGATTTCGAAGCATGATGACTACCAAGCCAATCTTCAATCGTAAATTGTGCGGCGGCAATCCAGGAGTTTAAAAATTTAGTTGGATAGTTGGTAGGAATGCAGTAGACCATCGATTTGATTTTGAATTGTGAAGGTTAAGTGATGCATTCAACTAATTCTGACTTTTGTGGTTAGCAATGATTATCGGGAACACTTTGTTGATGAGCTAGTCCTTCACTGAGACAAAACCGAAGTTGTTCCTTTGACAGAAAGAAACACATGGCGCCACAGAGTCCATGATTTGAGGCAACCGTTTATTTTATCGGCAGTGAAGTAACTTTACTCTTTGTGGAGGTCTTGAGATTTACTTTGCATGAACTTTACGATTACTCACGAGAATACGAGTGAACTATGTTTCAATTACTTGGGAATGATTTGGTGTAGAGCAGATTTTAAGACATCATGGATTACGGTTTTAAATAATCAGTCGTACTCAAGATGACGGACTTGAGGATATTTACAAGCAGGGCAAATTATATTTCGCAGATTATAGATTTTTTTTATTTTGTTAGTTACTTTATAATCACAAAATTATTGATCGAAAAAGAATTGGAAGGTCATCTAAACACTTTTGACACTAAAGTTTTAGGTTAAAATATTTTATTTCTTTTTATTTTTTCAAGGACGTCACAAAATTTTGTATAACATTTTTATGTGGTAAAAAAATCTCTACAATAAAACACAAACAACCAAGAAAATTTCCAAAAAGATATGTTAAAAAAATTAATTGAAAATGTGTCAAGGTAATGTTGTCAAAATTTTTCTGTTCATCTCGGAATATTTTGAAAAGACCAGCTTTCAATCCATCCTGAAAGATAGCCTTATCACATATACTAAAATACCCATTCTCTTGTAGCCTTAGTACATGATTATCAAAAGCCTGCAAAAGTGGAGAGTTTAACCGTAGTAGAAACCTTAATAACATTTTGTGAGAGCATAAATTGGTTTGCCGGAAAGTTGGTCTACTCAAGACTCTCTGTTGTTCAAGCAAAATTCTTATGCTGGTTACTGTTGATAAAAAAGCTAAAGATCTGTTCAGGTTAATTATATTTTGAAAAAACAATTTATCTTCCATTGGAACCATAATATTTTCTATGTCTTGCATAAAATCTTCAGAATAAAAAATATCCTTATGATAATTTTGAAGAACTCCAACTTGAAATCCACTTTTTCGTAGATCATCCTTCGTTTGAATTTCAGGTTCATATGAAGTGGTCGTTAGAAACGATGCCAAGAAGGATAAATACATGTTCGATATGATAAAGCCCAAAAATAATGATAGTCCAAAAACACATGCTTTTCCTAAGTTGAAATTTCTTTCGGATATTGGAAAATAAAGAATACATCGAATAATGTCCATCAGCAGCGTCCAAATTCGAAATTCCGTTTTATCTTGGCTGATGTCAGATATCCAAATGTTGTCGCGTATATAATAGAACAAAAGATACACAGCCAAGTTAGTTTCGTAAACGGTCGGATTATATAAACATAATGTGGCAATGGTTTTGCAGTTGGAACAAATATGTAATGTTGCTCAAACCGATGTGGATAAACTAATGATACGCCATATGTATTAAGAGGATTGTTCTTGTCCAGTTGGTCTGGTAAACTAAAAATTCCCAAGTCAATTTCTTTACTTTTTAAAACTTCCAATCTTTCTAAAATATTCGAAAATTTCTTGTCAATCCCTTCAAAAGTTGCGTTATGTTTTTTAATAAACGTTAAAACAATATTTGTGTAAGTTCCAGTAAGGACCTGCTCACCTTTTTCATTTAGATATCTGAAACACCGTGGAGGATTATAATAATATCGGGTTTTTAGCCGATATCCTTTCATATCTTTCAATTTATCTCTGTACAAATATATCTCAGATGCATGAGTTACGTCTTCGATTTCCAACACGGGAAATGGGTCGAATGTATATAATTGTCTTGTTTCGGCAAACATTGCAACAACGTTTAAGAAATAATTTTGCCAAAACCATTCAAAAACCGCCAACAAATCGACTTTGTTCTTTTTTGCTGTGAAAACAACCAAAATTTTCGTACTATGAGTTCGATTTAAAACTTTATTTGCGATTTCTAAAACTGGAAACGTTTCACTTTGAATAAACAAAAAACACATGAAATTATTGAAGAAAAAATCTTTTACCATAAAATCAACAAATTTTGTTAAAAATATTGTGGGGAAGTTAAATACATTTTGAATTTCCAAGCAAAAATCATTCGAGTCGAATTTCAAGCCATCTTCAGAAATGATTAGTGCATAGTCAAATTTATAAATTCTTTGTAAACGTTCAGTTAATCCGATTAAGTCCTCTTTTACCGAGCCACTGTAAACACTAAGTGGACAAATTAGAAAAAATATGGCACCATAGAGCATTGTAATCCTACTTTACGCTCTACTAGACAATATTTAAAATGTAAAACATAATAGTCACCTTGACGATGTAATGTTTTCTAAAGAGGACTCCAATAATAATACAAATATTTACAAAAATAAATCATTCGTCATATTCACGAAATAAGCTAAAAAGGTTCTAAGTGGTAATTGATCGGTCGTTCAAGGGCACTACCAAACCATAACTGGCTACTTTTGAATTAATGGAAACTCCATTACCAGTGGGCAAATAACAAGGAGTCTTAATTGTTAAAAAATCAATAAATTGACTCTCTAAGAATAAAATAACTCAAAAGAAAAAACATTGTAAATCATAAAACTCCACAAGTATGAAGAATATTGGAATTTTTCTCGTTCTTAAAAGATACAATTTTTTTAAATGGGGCCACCCAAGTTTCTTTTTACCCCTGAAACCCTTGAAAATATAAGTCACATAGTCCTACATGTCATAGGCCACATAGTCGTCCAATCAAAGTGCAAGCTTAGCTTGAAGATATAAAAAGGACATGATAGGTTAAGTCTTGCCTGGAGAAGGCAATGAGTCTAGCGATTGAACTCTTGGGTGTATGAGTTGAGCCACAACCGTAGGGGTTAGCTTGAGATAGCGGAGTGATATGTCCAAGCCCGCTACAAAGGGGGCAACTGGAACGATTTGATCCGGGACCCAGCACAGAGGGGTCCCCAAGAATATAGCGAAACTCAGAAAGTGAAAACCCCCACATCCCTGCGAACTAATCGTCAAACCGTACTAACTTGAAACCCAAAAAGCCAAAACTGCCATATCTCTGCGCTCTAATTGTCAAACAAAAGTAATCTAAACCTGAAACACAAGCATGCTAAAATATATATTACAGTTTATGTATAGGTATGAATTCTTCTTCTCATCACATTTATATAGTGAACATTATTTTTCCTTATTCCACTTCTGCAAAGTGGTCGATGACATCATCATAATCTATATTTACTGCCAGCTCTCGTTCTATTGAAAATATCATACAGTGATTTAAACGTGATTCATGATCTAAAATAATTTTTTATTTTTAATTTTTGTTCACCTTTTACAATTGCCTTTTCGACCTTCTAAACGCGAGTGTAGACAGCAGTTTTACCGAGCGATCCCCCAACTAAGTATCAACACGTTCCATACGCTACTTGAACCCCTCATCGAATGAGAACCGATGTACAATTTCGCCCTATACGATTCCTTAAAGCTCCAATCGCTCCAAATTTGATCCTTTTAGTAGCGCTTCGATTTTTCCCGCTGGGATAGGTTCTGGATTGATTGTGTCCAAAGAAAGATGAGTGCTGAGCGCAGAAATAAGCACAAGGGCTTGTCTACATAAGACCTGTTCCATTCTAGGCTACACTAAGCAACTTTAGGTTCATTCGCGTATAAAGAACCGCCCCGTTCATTATCTATGTTCAAAGTTGTGAATGAACTTATTCTTACCACAGATTTTTTTAGTCAAAGATTTTTTGAAATTTCAATAACATATCTCAGCCCCAGGCTCAGCAAGGTGATGTGGTGGGCCCGGTTATGCCTCCTATAACAAGTAATTCCACTACCCAGCTAACAAAGGCTGTGACGCAGGCAATACCAAACTAGCAGGTGAGCAAGGTGAAGACCAGACCTAAGCGGAGCACACACACACACGCCGACATTTCCCAACAGATCAAGATTGAGCAGAGCTGCAACGACTACCGAACTGAAGGACAACGAGCTATAATGGTATGGGTCCACATGGCTAAGGAGGGGACAAGAAGAATGGACCAAAACACCAAATATGCTTGAGAGAACTGAATAAGAGGGGAAAAAGGTACAAATTTCAACATTCAAAATTAAATTCGAAGATGACATTTTGTACAAATACTCGTCCTACGACCTACGCTCGCATTCTTTTCTTCATGAACAACTGTAAACAGCCAAACCGGAACATTTCTCCAGCCCATGGACATAGACAAGCAGAATCGACTATTCTCCGCCAAGTACAACCGAGTTTTTATCAGAACTCAACAATTTGTCAAATAGTCCATTCAAAACGCGCGTTAGGGTGTTCCAAAATAACACCGTTAAGAAAATCGAACCCTAAACGTTTTTGGGGCCGCTGATCACGCGGTTGTAAAACATGGGCGTCACCCCTAAAAATGCAAGAACACCCCTTTTTAGGGGGTTTTCGTTTTTTTTTGTAGGCTTTGGACATATCTAGAGCAACCAGAGAAGATTCACCAAAGCGATGGTTGCTTTGGTGAAGGTGCTCTGTTAGACATACAAAGAGGTCGCCAGTAGCTCTTTTGGATCTAAAGCCGTACTGTCTAAGGGATTTTTTTCGCATTTTTTTTTAATTGTTTAAGTATTCAGACCGATTTTTGAGTGCTCCAAAAATAGTTTCATTCAATGCGGGGGACATTTTTCTAAGCACAACCGGTGGAGGAGGGGAGGAATTGGGGCTTCAATTTTTAGGTGTTCTTCTCTCCTCGGTCCGCCGACTTAAATGCAACACCAAAATTTAAAAGAAAACATTCAATAGATTGGGCACTAAAAAATCACTCTGTATAACCAACCTAATAACTTTTTCTCTGGGGTCCAAATTTTAAACATTTACCTTTTGCACTTGCATACGCATAGTTCGCGTGACAATGCAATCTGACAATCCTTACTAATATTATAAATGCGAAAGTAACTCTGTCTGTCTGTCTGTCTGTCTGTTACGCTTTCACGCCTAAACCACTAAACCGATTTTGATGAAATTTGCAACAGACATAGTTTAGACCTTGGAGACGGACATAGGCTACATTTTATGGAGAACAAAAGGGTTGAAGGGGGTGAAATGGGGTTCAATAAGTTGTAAGGGGATTTTTTTCTATTGTATAAAAAGTAACTGACTGACAGACAACGCACAACCTAAACCGCTAGAGCTAAAGGGCTGAAATTTTGACTGTGCCTCCCTATAATGGCGTGGACATCCACTAAAAAGCGATTTTTCGAAATTCATCCCCTAAGGGGGTGAAATGGGGTTTATCCAAACCGCTGGAGCTATAGGGCTGAAATTTTGACTGTGCCTCCCTATAATGGCGTGGACATCCACTAAAAAGCGATTTTTCGAAATTCATCCCCTAAGGGGGTGAAATGGGGTTTATCCAAACCGCTGGAGCTATAGGGCTGAAATTTTGACTGTGCCTCCCTATAATGGCGTGGACATCCACTAAAAAGCGATTTTTCGAAATTCATCCCCTAAGGGGGTGAAATGGGGTTTATCCAAACCGCTGGAGCTATAGGGCTGAAATTTGGACAGTGCATCCCTATAATGGCGTGGACATCCACTAAGAAGCGATTTTTCGAAATTCATCCCCTAAGGGGGTGAAATGGGGTTTATCCAAACCGCTGGAGCTATAGGGCTGAAATTTTGACTGTGCCTCCCTATAATGGCGTGGACATCCACTAAGAAGCGATTTTTCGAAATTCATTCCCTAAGGGGGTGAAATGGGGTTTATCCAAACCGTTGGAGCTAAAGGGCTGAAATTTTGACTGTGCCTCCCTATAATGGCGTGGACATCCACTAAAAAGCGATTTTTCGAAATTCATCCCCTAAGGGGGTGAAATGGGGTTTATCCAAACCGCTGGAGCTATAGGGCTGAAATTTTGACAGTGCATCCCTATAATGGCGTGGACATCCACTAAGAAGCGATTTTTCGAAATTCATCCCCTAAGGGGGTGAAATGGGGTTTACCCAAACCGCTGGAGGTATAGGGCTGAAATTTTGACAGTGCATCCCTATAATGACGTTTACATCCACTAAAAAGCGATTTTTCGAAATTCATCCCCTAAGGGGGTGAAATGGGGTTTATCCAAACCGCTGGAGCTATAGGGTTGAAATTTGGACAGTGCATCCCTATAATGGCGTGGACATCCACTAAAAAGCGATTTTTCGAAATTCATCCCCTAAGGGGGTGAAATGGGGTTTATCCAAATCGTTGAAGCTATAGGGCTGAAATTTTGACAGTGCATCCCTATACTGACGTTTACATCCACTAAAAAGCGATTTTTCGATATTCATTCCCTAAGGGGGTGAAATGGGGTTTATCCAAACCGCTGGAGCTATAGGGCTGAAATTTGGACAGTGCATCCCTATAATGGCATGGACATCCACTAAGAAGCGATTTTTCGAAATTCATCCCCTAAGGGGGTGAAATGGGGTTTACCCAAACCGCTGGAGGTATAGGGCTGAAATTTTGACAGTGCATCCCTATAATGGCGTGGACATCCACTAAGAAGCGATTTTTCGAAATTCATCCCCTAAGGGGGTGAAATGGGGTTTATCCAAACCGCTGGAGCTATAGGGCTGAAATTTGGACAGTGCATCCCTATAATGGCGTGGACATCCACTAAGAAGCGATTTTTCGAAATTCATCCCCTAAGGGGGTGAAATGGGGTTTATCCAAACCGTTGGAGCTATAGAGCTGAAATTTTGACAGTGCATCCCTATAATGGCGTGGACATCCACTAAAAAGCGATTTTTCGAAATTCATCCCCTAAGGGGGTGAAATGGGGTTTATCCAAACCGTTGGAGCTATAGGGCTGAAATTTGGACAGTGCATCCCTATAATGGCGTGGACATCCACTAAGAAGCGATTTTTCGAAATTCATCCCCTAAGGGGGTGAAATGGGGTTTATCCAAACCGTTGAAGCTATAGGGCTGAAATTTTGACAGTGCATCCCTATACTGACGTTTACATCCACTAAAAAGCGATTTTTCGAAATTCATTCCCTAAGGGGGTGAAATGGGGTTTATCCAAACCGTTGGAGCTATAGGGCTGAAATTTTGACAGTGCATCCCTATAATGGCGTGGACATCCACTAAGAAGCGATTTTTCGAAATTCATCCCCTAAGGGGGTGAAATGGGGTTTACCCAAACCGCTGGAGGTATAGGGCTGAAATTTTGACAGTGCATCCCTATAATGACGTTTACATCCACTAAAAAGCGATTTTTCTAAATTCATCCCCTAAGGGGGTGAAATGGGGTTTATCCAAACCGCTGGAGCTATAGGGCTGAAATTTGGACAGTGCATCCCTATAATGGCGTGGACATCCACTAAGAAGCGATTTTTCGAAATTCATCCCCTAAGGGGGTGAAATGGGGTTTATCCAAACCGCTGGAGCTATAGGGCTGAAATTTTGACAGTGCATCCCTATACTGACGTTTACATCCACTAAAAAGCGATTTTTCGAAATTCATTCCCTAAGGGGGTGAAATGGGGTTTATCCAAACCGTTGGAGCTATAGGGCTGAAATTTTGACAGTGCATCCCTATAATGGCGTGGACATCCACTAAGAAGCGATTTTTCGAAATTCATCCCCTAAGGGGGTGAAATGGGGTTTACCCAAACCGCTGGAGGTATAGGGCTGAAATTTTGACAGTGCATCCCTATACTGACGTTTACATCCACTAAGAAGCGATTTTTCGAAATTCATCCCCTAAGGGGGTGAAATGGGGTTTATCCAAACCGTTGGAGCTATAGGGCTGAAATTTGGACAGTGCATCCCTATAATGGCGTGGACATCCACTAAGAAGCGATTTTTCGAAATTCATCCCCTAAGGGGGTGAAATGGGGTTTATCCAAACCGTTGAAGCTATAGGGCTGAAATTTTGACAGTGCATCCCTATACTGACGTTTACATCCACTAAAAAGCGATTTTTCGAAATTCATTCCCTAAGGGGGTGAAATGGGGTTTATCCAAACCGTTGGAGGTATAGGGCTGAAATTTTGACAGTGCATCCCTATAATGACGTTTACATCCACTAAAAAGCGATTTTTCTAAATTCATCCCCTAAGGGGGTGAAATGGGGTTTATCCAAACCGCTGGAGCTATAGGGCTGAAATTTGGACAGTGCATCCCTATAATGGCGTGGACATCCACTAAGAAGCGATTTTTCGAAATTCATCCCCTAAGGGGGTGAAATGGGGTTTACCCAAACCGCTTTAGCTATAGGGCTGAAATTTTGACAGTGCATCCCTATACTGACGTTTACATCCACTAAAAAGCGATTTTTCGAAATTCATTCCCTAAGGGGGTGAAATGGGGTTTATCCAAACCGTTGGAGCTATAGGGCTGAAATTTTGACAGTGCATCTCTATAATGGCGTGGACATCCACTATAGAGCAATTTTTCGAAATTCATCCCCTAAGGGGGTGAAATGGGGTTTATCCAAACCGCTGGAGCTATAGAGTTGAAATTTTAACAGTGCATCCCCATAATGACGTGGACATCCACCAAAAGAGCGATTTTTCGAAATTCATCCCCTAAAGGTGTGAAATGGGGTTTTTACAAACCCCTAAAGCTATAGGGCTGAAATTTTGACAGTGCATCCCTATAAAGACGTTTACATCCACTAAAGAGCGATTTTTCGAAATTCATCCCCTAAGGGTGTGAAATGGGGTTTTTACAAACCGCTAAAGCTATAGGGCTGAAATTTGGACAGTGCATCCCTATAATGGAGTGGACATCCACTATAAAGCGATTTTTCGAAATTCATCCCCTAAGGGGGTGAAATGGAGTTTATCCAAACCGTTGGAGCTATAGGGCTGAAATTTGGACAGTGCATCCCTATAATGGCGTGGACATCCACTAAGAAGCGATTTTTCGAAATTCTTCCCCTAGGGGGGAAAAGGGGTTTACCCAAACCGCTGGAGCTATAGGGCTGAAATTTTGATAGTGCATCCCTATAATGGCGTGGACATCCACTATAAGGCGATTTTTTGAAATTTATCCCCTAAGGGGGTGAAATGGGGTTTATCCAAACCGCTGGAGCTATAGGGCTGAAATTTTGACAGTGCATCCCCTTAATGACGTGGACATCCACTAAGAAGCGATTTTTCGAAATTCATCCCCTAATAGGGTGAAATGGGGTTAACCCACACCGCTGAAGCTGGAGGGCTCTAACTTTGACCGTGCATCACTATAATGACGTGGGCATCCACTTTGGGGCGATTGAAATTTATCCCCTAAGGGGGTTAAATGGGGTTAAGCCAAACCGCTGGAGCTAAACGGCTGAAATTTTGACAGTGCATCGTGGACATTTACTAAGAAGCGATTTTCGAAATTCATCCCCTAAAGGGGTAAAATTTGGTTTACCAAACTACTGGAACTACAGGGTTGAAATTTGGACAGTGCATCCCTGTAATGACATGGACATCCACTAAGAGGCGATTACTAGAAATTCATCCCCTAAGGGGATGAAATGGGGTTAACCCAAACCTCTGAAGCTGAAGGGCTGAAATTTTGACAGTGCATCCCTATAATCACGTAGAAATGAATGACTCGAAATTCACTTTATTTAATATTCATTTGTGATTGCTTCATAATTTCTTACATCCACGTAAATAGGCGAACAAACTTAACGAACGTTCGTCAAACCCTAAAATGTCACTTTTCTTGATGACATATACATGCCAATCTACTTTAAAACTTGCAGATTTGTTGAGGAGAGGTGATATTCGCAGCAATTTGTTTACCATATTTATTAAAAAAATGCACTATAATAAACCCTTTTTAGGGATAATAACAGCTGACTTTTTTGTTGGTTTTTTTAAGGAAAACATTGCACATAATAAACAGTTTTTAAAGGCGTTGCAAGGCACGCGGGTTTTATGCTAGTTTAAAATAAATCAAGGTGGTGGTCCCCAGATGGCGGTTCCAAGATAGCGGGCGAATTTTAAAATTTCGATATGATTTTACTGAATATTATAATTTAATCTCTTTATCTTGTCTTATGGGATGGGTCAGCCATTGCATTTAAATCATCTGTCGAACCTTGTACTTTCACGGGGTTTTGAAATACTGGGGTGAGGTAGAAATAATGCCAGGACACTTGTAAGCTTCATGTCAGGAGACTTGTTCACTTAATTACCTACTAAGTCTGCCCTTTGAATGATCAACTTTAAGCAACAAGCCATAAGGTAGACACTGAACCTCTCTAAGCATTCTGCTTTAAAAATATGGGTATCTAGTGCAATAGGCCAAGTGAGATCAGGCGGTATCTGATGACCCTATACCTTACCAAAGAAGAAGAAGAATCTGAAATTTAGACAAATCGAATATATTCCAAAAAATAGAGCCATTAGGCTGTCCAAAGTTTCGAAAACGTGTAAGGTATTTCGAAAAGGCTCTATAAAATTCAGCATATAAGCTTCATATCCGTGTATGCTAAAATCTATTGCTATTGTGTATGCTAAAATCAAAGCCAAACAAAGTTTTGATGTAGAAATAATTTATTTCTTATTATTCTCTCAAACAAGTCACAAAATTTCAGGTTACATTTTTATGAGATAAAACAATCTCTACAATAAAACACAAAAACCCAAGAAAATTTCCGAAAATATATGCTAAAAATATTAATTGAAAATGTGTTAAGGTAATGCTCTCAAATTGCTTCTGTTCATCTCGAAATATTTTTAAGTAACCAGCTTTCAATCCATCCTGAAAGGCAATTTGATCATATACACTCAGTCACGAAAGTCTTCGTACACCCCCTAAAATCTCAAGATATGGTATGCTTTGGATGAAGAGAAGTATTGGGTTTTCTCCACTCTTTCCCTCTTCCATCGTTACCAAGAAGACGTTGTACTTGCTTTCATCACTGAAAAGCACCCTATTCCAATATTCTGGAAGAGATTTTAGCTCCAGTAAATGCCTCTTAGCGAAGTTCATTCTCTTTATTCTATTGGCTTCGCTGATGCAAGGTTTCTTCCTCATCGTTCGTCCTCGATATCCAACTTTTCTTAACACTCGGCGTACACATTTTGGAGAAACTTCTTTACCGACGTCTTCAGCTAGCTGTGCGGCTAATTTTGGGGCACTTAAAGTTGGGTTTTCTTGGACTTGCCTTAACAGAGATCTTTTTTCACGAACTGTTAGCTTCGATGAGCGCCCACTACGTGGATTGTTTTCCACGGAATTAGTTGCCTTATATTTCTTAATTATGCAGTGAATTGTTGAATGTGTTTTCCCAACAAATTCGCCACTTCGGCAAGTTTTCCCTTCTTTATGCAGCTTAATTATTAAATTTTTAATGTCAATACTGGTCTCTTTTCTACTAGCCATAATAAATACTCAAATTATTGCACTTCACTTTTTTAACGCTTGTATGACTCATAAAAAATCACAACTATAAGAAAAATATCTGTAGTTGCATGCTTCAAGGAGCTGACGGTTTTTTTTTCTTTGGAACTGCCATATGTACGAAGACTTTTGTGATATGAAGAAATCTGTTTTGTTAGTTTTCTTTTTTAAGTAATGAAAATTTATTGTTTTTGTTTTATAAATCTCTTTAATTATAGAATTTAAGCTATATAACACATTTTTTAAGAAATAGCTTAACATTATTTTGGTGATCTTGAGATTTTAGGGGGTGTACGAAGACTTTCGTGACTGAGTGTATACTCAAATATCCATTTTCTTGTAGCCTTAGTATATGATTATCAAAAGCCTGCAAAAGTGGAGAGTTAAGTCGTAGTGGAAACCTGAATAACATTTTGTAGGATCAGAAACTGGTCTTTCTGAAAGTACGTCGACTCAGGACTCTCTGTTGTTCAAGCAAAATACCTGTATCGGCTTCTGCCGCTAAAAATGCTAAGGATTTATTTAGTTTAGTTAAATTTCCAAACAACAATTTATCCTCCATTGGAAGGATAATATTTTCTATGCCTTTCATAAAATCTTCAGAATGAACAAGATCCGTATGATAACTTTTTAGAATTCCAACTTGAAAACCACTTTTCCGTAGGTCATCTTTTGTTTGAATTTCGGGTTCATATGATGTTGTTGTAAGAAAGCTTGCCAAGAACGATAAATACATGTTCGATATAATAAAGCCCAAACAAAACGATAATCCAAAATATAAGGTCCATGCTTTACCTAAGTTGAAATTTGTTACAGATATCGAAAAATAAAGAACACATCGAATAATATCCATCAGCAGTTGTCCAAATTCGAACTTCCGTTTTATTTGGACTGATGGGAGATATCCAAATGTCGTGGCGTATATAATAAAACAGAAAACTCCAGTCCAACTAGATTGGGTAAACGGTCGAACTATATATACATAATGTGGTAAAGGTCTTGCAGCTGGAACCAATATGCAAAGTGATTCTAAACGATGTGGATGGATATACTAGTGATACGCCATAAGTATTAAGAGAATGGTTTTTGTCCAGTTGGTCTGGTAAAGTATAAAATCCCAAGTCAATTTCTTTATTTTTTAAAACTTCCAATCTTTCTAACATATTCGAAAATTTCTTATCAATCCCTTCAAAAGTTGCGTTATGTTGTTTAATAAACATTAAAGCAATATTTGTGTAAGTTCCCGTTAGGACCTGCTCACCTTTTTCATTTAGATACCTGAAACACCGTGGAGGGTTATAATAATATCGGGTTTTTAGACGATATCCTTTCATATCTTTCAACTTATCTCTGAATAAATATGTCTCAGATGCATGAGTTACGTCTTCGATTTCCAATACAGGAAACGGATCGAATGTGTACAATTTTCTTGTATTGGCAATCATTGCAACAACATTTAAGAAATCATTTTGCCAAAACCATTCAAAAACTCCCAACAAGTCAACATCTTTCGTTTCTGCCATGAAAACAACAAAAATTTTCGTACTATGAGTTCGATTTAAAACTTCATTTGCGATTTCTAAAACTGGAAACGTTTCACTTTGAATAAACAAAAAACACATGAAATTATTGGTGAAAAACACTTTTACCATAAAATCAACATCTTTTGTTAAAAATATTGTGGGGAAGTTAAATACATTTTGAAGTTTCGAACAAAAATCATTCGAATCGAATTTCAAGCCATCCTCAGAAATGATTAGTGCGTGTTCAAATACGTGGATTTTATGTAAACTGAGCGTTTAGGCCAATTAAATCCTCTTTTATGGTGTTACAACAAACACAAAGTGGACATATAACTAAGAATATACCACCATACAACATCATACTTTAGGCTCTACTAACATATGACAAATGTAGAACATAATACTCATATTAATGATGATGATATACTGTGATTTTAAAAGTGCACTCCAATAGTTATACAAATATTTACCAAAAAATAAATCATTCGCCACTTTCATGGAATAGTTTTAAGTGCACATTGATCGTTCGTTCAAGGGCACTATCAAATCATAATTAGCTACTCTCGAATTAATGGAAACACCATTACCAGTGGGCAAATAACAAGAAGTCTTTATTTATTAACCCTTAAGCAATGTTGTAGGTCTATCAGACTCCCTCCCAAAAAATAAACGATTGCTCCCTGGCTGTAGTAAGCGCTGTCACTTTTCAGGGTTAAGAGTAAAGTATTTTGACTGAAAAATGGGAGTAGATTGAACTTTTAGAGAGTAGATACCGATATCATTACATGAAAGAGCACAAATTTCTCTTTACTTGTTCTTTGCAACGCTTTGGAAGTAATCTTTCATTATTTACATGCACCTTAAATTCAAGTTTCGAATTTCGCAATGCTCTAGCCCAGCGGACGGCAACCTATCACTTGGTGACCCGCGAGAATATCTGTAATGACACGCCATACACGACCATCAGAGTCCACAGACACTACATAAGGAATATACTCTACCTTAATATGAGATTCCCCATTCAATTATTCACATACAGGCCGCCGGCAGGCCGTGGCCTGAAAGTTTCTCGCCTCAAGGCCGAGTTTCACCACACACTCACTAGGCTGCTGCAGTCCAAGAAAAGTAAAAAAAAGGTCGTTGTGTTGGTATTTATCGTCAGTCCGGGCCTGAAGATATCAACTTCTATTACGTCGGAAGGGCAACAGTCAACAAAGCTGGCCTCAAAGCCGGTCTCGGCATCATCCTCCTCGCCACTATTTACAGACGGACCCACAGTCGCGGAAATTCCGGGGACTGACTCGACATTTATGCCGGCCTTGGTAGCAAGCCTTCAGCCTTTAGTAGCGGATTGTTCACCGGTTGCCGAAATTATACTTCCTCTTGAGCCTGGCACTCCTCTGGTTACGGTACCTAGGCCTTTATCTTCATCTCGAGATTTTCTCCGGAAACTAATAGCGTCATCGATTTGCTGCCCTTTTTGCTCGAAAAGTGCTTTTAGAGCAGATTGCATCATCGATTTGAACCTCCCTCTCAGGGCTGTGTTATCGATTTGTCACTCGCTCTAAGAGGAAATCCAGATTTTGTCATCGATTTGCCCAAAAGTGCTCTACCAAAGATCAGAAAGAGCAAGTTTTTAGATCTGTATCATATCGACAGATTTGAAAAGTGCACTAAAATTTAAAAAGTTATTCATGTTGTGAAAATTAATTAAATAAAAAAAATTATAATAATAATACAACAAAATTATTAATGGTCGAAAAATCTTTAGAATAATCATTAGATGTCGACGTGGGATATGTACAGTTATTTCAAACACCAAAGAAATTAAAGCAAAATTGTAAATTTTTCTGAGAATTAATATGTTCAGAACACAAAAATGTGTAAATGTTCATCAAAACAAATCTTTAAGGGAGCAAAATTCAATCGAAGAGCGAGCGAAATTGAATCAGAGCAATTCTATGTTAGAGTGAATTTGTTCTGGAGCGAGCTACTTTTGCTCAGCTCCAGATGAAATGTGCTCGCACTCGAAGCTAGAGCTGCCAAATGGGTGACGCTATAAGACGGAGTCTATGTGTGAATATATGAGGAATAAATCTAAAGACCCTGGAACAGTTCATTGCAAAAGGGTTAGAAAGGCCACCAAGTCAGTTGCATCCTTTATTTTGTCTGCACCTGGGGCCGTTACCAAGCGTTTTGTTCCTCGTACCCGTAATATATCTCATCACGTAAACGCTTCAACTTCAACTTCGGGTGTTCCTCAGATCTCAAAAAAGTCAAGACGGTTTTGCTCTACTACCAGAATATAAGAGGGACCAGGCCAAAAAGTAAAGGTATCCTTCAGGCATCGATTGCCAGTGGTCTCGATTTGATAGCATTCACTGAAACCTGGTTCCATGTGGGCATTCTCAATGTTAAACTTTTCGATTCCTTCTACCAAGTCTTTCGGAAGGACCGTCACACTGACTCGGAAGCTAGTGGGGGTGGCGTACTTGTTGCTTGTAGAAGCCATTTTTACTGTACCCCAATTTCGTTTCCTAGTTTCTCTAACCACCTTGACGCCGAGTTGCACTTAAAATCTCCCTCTCTAATATGAATCTCTTCCTGCTGTGCTGCTACATATATCCCACCAGATATGTGAAGCACACTTGACGATGGAGCTAATAACCTCCATGATATTCTCTATTTACACTATTGATGAGCTACTTCTTCTTGGTGATTTCAATTTATTTTACCCAATAGCGGAAGAGCCAGCGACGTATTTTGGGTTGTCATTTCATTAGTCATGAAAATTTCCACACTGAATCTTACACATCTGCTGAACAATAATGCCGGGTTTTCATTAGTAGAATTAGTGGTAGAGTATACTGGGCGAGTACTAACTATCTTGAGAACTCGCTTAATGAAAACGAAAGTGGTAGAGTAGAGTACTTGATTACAGTAGAGTAGAGTGGGATAGCACCGTGGTAAAGTTACTCTACTAGTTCTGTCCACCACCACTGCTTTCCACTCTACTCTACCGCCACTATGCTAATGAAAACAGTGTTGAGATAGTCGAGCATACAAGAAATTCGTGGCATTTAAGTATTTAGTGTGCTGTCATTAAAGTTTTAACGTTCAGCAACTAGTCACTATTACCTTCTGCACCATACTATTTTCAATTTAAGTGAAAACGGGTACTCTACCAAAATAAGTAGAGTAGAGTTAGCTCGGCTTAAAAGTACGCCAGTTACTCTACCACTAATTCTACTAATGAAAACCCGGCATAAAAGCTAGTTCTGGCAACCCCCAGTGGCCGGAATGTAGTACCCTAAAATTACAAAGGGGGTAGGAAATAAAGTTCAATTTTGTTATAGTATTAGTCATGAATTTTCAGGAGATTATTTTTGATGGTATTCTTCTATAATAATAAAAGAAAGTGTGTCTCTTGTGTGTGTGACTTACGTGTCTGTGTATCTGCTTGTGCGTACCGTCACGCATTGTAGCCAAACTAGAAGAGATAGAAATCTGAAATTTTTTTTGTAGATGCATGGATACCCCAGAAGGTGGAAGTAAGTTTCCCTTTTTCGCTATTTTGATTAGTTTTTTTTTTTAATTAATTAATTAGTACGATTTGTCACCATTTTTTACGCTCTACGCCTGGTATCTCGGCTAATGTATATCGTAGAACATTATTAATGCCACCAATTGAAAGATTAGACAATTCTGGTTTAAAATTATTTGTTTCAAATCTCAGAAAGGCGATTTTTCGAAATTCATCCCCTAAGGGGGTGAAATGGGGTTTACCCAAACCGCTGGAGATATAGGGCTGAAATTTTGACTGTGCATCCCTATAATGACGTGGACATCCACTAAGAAGCGATTTTTCGAAATTCATCCCCTAAGGGGGTGAAATGGGGTTTACCAAACCGCTGGAGCTATAGGGCTGAAATTTTGACAGTGAATCCCTATAATGACGTGAACATCCACTAACAAGCGATTTTGCGAAATTCATCCCATAAGGGGGTGAAATGGGTTCAACCCAAAACCGCTGGAGCTATAGGGCTGAAATTTTGACAGTGCATCCCTATAATGACGTGGACATCCACTAAGAAGCGATTTTTCGAAATTCATCCCCTAAGGGGGTGAAATGGGGTTTACCAAACCGCTGGAGCTATAGGGCTGAAATTTTGACAGTGAATCCCTATAATGACGTGGACATCCACTAACAAGCGATTTTTCGAAATTCATCCCATAAGGGGGTGAAATGGGGTCAACCAAAAACCGCTGGAGCTATAGGGCTGAAATTTTGACAGTGCATCCCTATAATGACGTGGACATCCACTAACAAGCGATTTTGCGAAATTCAACCCATAAGGGGGTGAAATGGGGTCAACCCAAAACCGCTGGAGCTATAGGGCTGAAATTTTGACAGTGAATACCAATAATGACGTGAACATCCACTAACAAGCGATTTTTCGAAATTCGTTCCCCAAAGGGGGAAATGGGGTTTACCCAAACCGCCTTGAGCTATAGGGCTGAAATTTTGACAGTGCATCCCTATAATGACGTGGACATCCACTAAGAAGCGATTTTTCGAAATTCATCCCCTAAGGCGGTGAAATGTTGTTTACGAAACCGCTGGAGCTATAGGGCTGAAATTTTGACAGTGCATCCCTATAATGGCGTGGACATCCACTAAGAAGCGATTTTTCGAAATTCATCCCATAAGGGGGTGAAATGGGGTCAACCCAAAAACGCTGGAGCTATAAGGCTGAAATTTTGACAGTGCATCCCTATAATGACGTGGACATCCACTATAAATCGATTTTTAGAAATTCATCCCCTAAAGGGATGAAATGGAGTTAACCCAAACCGCTGGGGCTGAAGGGCTGAAATTTTGACAGTGCATCCCTATAATCACGTGGAAATGAATCACTCAAAATTCACTTTATTTAGGATTCCTTTGTCACTTCTCTTGATGACATATACACACCAATCTCTGCTTCAAAACTTGCAGATTTGTTGAGCAGAGGTGATATACGCAGCAATTTGTTTACCATGTTTATTAAAAAAATGCTCTATAATAAACCTTTTTTAGGGATAATAACAACTGACTTTTTTGTTTGTTTTTTTTTTCAAGGAAAACAGTGCACATAATAAACAGTTTTTATTTAAAGGCGTTGCAAGGCACGCGGGTTTTATGCTAGTTATTTATAAAAATTATTGCCAGACCATTTCTCCGTCACCAAAGTGCCGCCAGAACGCTGTAAATATTCATTTAACAAAACGATATTTTTGTTATTTCATTATAGTTCAGTCGACAGAGTCAGGCTAAATGTTAACTCACGAAACTTTTTCTAAAAATATAGTTTTTCGGGAGTAGAATATGTTAAAAAAAGTTTCGGAAAATCGGTTGTACGCTACCCCTAAAAACAACCCCCTAAAAACAGAAAATTTCGTTTTTGGCTAATATCTGTTAAACGGAAAGTCCTATGTTAAAATATTGTTTACAAAGTTTGTAGACAATGCGATTATCTAAAAAAAAATGATATTATATATTTTCCCGTACGAATCGCTGTTCATGAGATATCGCCGTTTTAAAGATTTAAAATACTCATCCCCTAATTCTCAACTTGTATAGGTCATCAGACGTTCAATAAATCCTCTGTTGCACTACATGGCTAATATTTTCAGGGGTGATTCCAGGATGGTTTTGAAGAGACAAATTGTTTTAGAGAGGGGGCTATGCCCACTATCCACTACGATGCAGGGTGTTTACGAAAGAAAAAAATGTATTTTTTTAATATAACTATATAACTTACTTTCCGCAAATGAGTTGGATGACGATGTGGCCCGGTTTTATGGCGTACTAAACGAAACCCTCATTTCTTGCGGGAAAACGCAATAGTTCATTCATCATATGAGTCCCGGCTTGAGTTAATCAACTTAAGCTCTCTTCACAAGCGTCGTGATGTGGCCGATGTTGTATTTGTTCATCAGCTCCTTAATAGAAAGGTCGACTCAGGTTTTCTAGGTCGCCGTGTGTCGTTTAGAGAGAGTCGTTATAATCTGAGAGGTCCACCTCTTTTACAAATCAACTCCTTTAACACGAATTACGGCAGGTTTGAACCTGTCAATCGCATGTTCGTTAATGTTAATAATAAAATTATTTTCTTTAGCGTGAGCATCAGTAAAGATGTCCTTAAAGGGAGTCTTTTAAATCTCACGTGACCAATTATGTTTCCTGTCGTTTGCGTCGGTTATTCTTATGATTAGGATGTCTTTAATGTTATAATTTTTAACTTTTAATTTATGTTTGCATACTTAGTTGAGAGCTTCTTCTCAGCCCTTGATCGTGCTGAATTGGTTAATTTTTCTTGGGCCAGCTGAGAAGACCACCTTCGCAAAGGTTAAGTTGCTAGGGCGTGTTGATTTTTTTTTGTAGAAGTTTACTTATGAACCTCTGCAGTGTATACCAAACGCAGTTTTCTAGCCGTTCATGAGGCCATATATCTTCTCAGATAATCAGTCGGTTCTGAAGGCCCTGCGCTCTTGCACTAATAACTCTAGAACTATCTCTGAATGCTGCAGATCTCTTACCGAGATGGCTCAGCAGCTCAGGACCTTCCTCATATGGGTGCCTGTGCCTGGTCACCGAAATATAAAAGGAAACTGTAAAGCTGACGAACTGGCTAGGAAAGGAGCGACCGCCACTCTCCTTCCTGGTAAAGAAAGCGTTGGTATGCCTTGGGCCACCTTTAAACTGCGATGCAAACACCACACAATGCAACTAGCAGAGAAGTATTTGCGAAATCTTAACAAATGTACCTTGGCCAAAATGACTTGGCCCTATTACGATCTCAGGCGGACCATCTCACTGCTGAGTCTCAGTAGACAAGACCTCTCAGTTGCAGTGAAGTGCTGACCGGACACTGTCTGATAGTGACGCATACGGCCCGCTAAGGTCTCGAAACCTGTGATTTCTGCAGAAGCTGCAGAATATATAAGAGGAGGAAAGTGTAAACACCCCTGTGACTGCCCAGCTCTAAGCAAAAGGAGAGCACTTTTGGTGAACCCGTCCTAAGCACGCTTGCGGAAAGCCCAAAGTTTGGGATCCCGCAACTAAGAAGATTCATTAAGTCCTCGGGGTGGTTTAGCGAAGAAACGACACTTTAACTTTGGGTTTAAAGTGGGATCATTCTGGCATCACAACGGGCCTATCCCTTTGGCCTAAGTGTGTGGGCTGTGCACCAGCAGCTCAGCCATATCTAATCTAAAGGGCCCCGGAGACGATCAATATTATTGTCAATACGCATTGACAATAAGATTGAAGCTCCTGTCAATACGGACTAAAATCTCGTCATTCTAACTATCAATACGGCGACTTCGCAGTGTTGTTTTGAAAATCGGTTGTGACGAGGTGGCGATTTTCACGTGTTTATTTTTGGAATTAGTGAAATACTAACGAAATATTGACCAATAAACCTTGTAAACGTCAATGCATGCATCAATATGCCTCGCGTCATTGCGCTTCAATCAAAATTTCTATCAATATGTTTCAATAAATTGACAATACGTTTGAACCCCTGGTAAACGGTCAATATGACTTTTCAATGCGCCTCGTCAATATTATTGAGAGCCGTATTGACAATATTATCGATCGTGTCCGGGGCCCTTAACCTAACTACATATCACCCTGTATTTTGTGTAACCCTATTAAATTTTTTCGGTGGTCAATCATCAGCGAAATAAGGGGAATAACATGTAGCATAACATGTCCGTGCCGCAACTATACTCAGGATGACGGACTTGCACATATGTACTACCGGGGCAAATTAAATTTCAACAGTTTATTGATTTTGTTCCTTTTGTTAGTTACTGCCTCATCATAGAGTTATTGATCGAAAAAGAATTAGATGGTCATCTCAATCTCGATTAATTAAAAAAAATAGTTTGAGGTTAAAACAGTTTATTTTTTATTATTTTCGCAAGGGCGTCACAAAATTTCCCAATACATTTTGATGTGATGAAACTATCTCTACAATAATGCACATAAACGCTAGAAAATTTCCAAAAAGATATGTAAAAAAAATTAGTTGAAAATGCGTTAAGGTAATGTTGTCAAATTTTTTCTGTTCATCTCGGAATATTTTTATAAGACCAGCTTTCAATCCATCCTGAAAGATAGCCTTATCACATATACTAAAATACCCATTTTCTTGTAGCCTTAGTATATGATTATCAAAAGCCTGCAAAAGTGGAGAGTTTAACCGAAGTGGAAACCGGAATAACATTTTGTGGGAGCAGAAACTGGATTTCCTGAAAGTTGGTCTACTCAAGACTCTCTGTTGCTCAAGCAAAATTCTAATGCTGGATACTGTTGATAAAAAAGCTAAAGATCTGTTCAGGTTACATATATTTTGAAAAAACAATTTATCTTCCATTGGAAGGATAATATTTTTTATGTCTTGTATAAAATCTTCAGAATAAAAAATATCCTTATGATAACTTTGAAAAATTCCAACTTGAAATCCACTTTTTTGTAGGTCCTCCTTCGTTTGAATTTCAGGTTCATATGATGTAGTTGTAAGAAAGCTTGCCAAGAAGGATAAATACATGTTGGATATAATAAAGCCCAAAAATAATGATAGTCCAAAAAACACAGTCCATGCTTTTCCTAAGTAGAAATTTCTTTCGGATATTGGAAAATAAAGAATACATCGAATAGTGTCCATCATAGCCTTATGACACTGGCTTTATCGTAGGCTGAAAATGCTGCCTTGGCTAGGCTGAAAATGACGAAATCTGTTATACTGTGGGACAGAGATAGCACGTGAGAGTAAGAGCGATTACCTGATTATTATAACAGATAGTGGGGAGAAGAAATCCGTTGGAAATATTTGAAATATTAAAATTTATTATGATTAAAATTAAATTAATTGAAATTTATTGTATTTAATATTAAACATGGTCAACATTAGTTAAATTAAAATTTTTTGTTCTCTTCCTTTCAATTTGCAACTTCCTCATTAAAAAATCTTGTTTGACCTAAGTCCTTGTTTCACACCGTTGAGTTTCCCGACTGTTAAATCCTACATGGAGATTTTTTAGGGCTCTGTTTATTTCTTCAAGCGAGATTTTTTGTTAATTACTTTCAATACAAAAACGAGCGATTTTACTCCGGAGACCCAATTATAAAAATTTACCCTTCAATAAGATATTATTTATTCTCACTTCAATTATATTTGCTGCCACTTCAATTATAATTATTTCAATTTATTACTTCAATTTATTTTGATTCTCACTCACTGTTATAAAAAGTCTAGAGATGTAGCAAACTGTTATAAAAAGCATAGAAAAAAGAACATGAATTTCATTCTTTTCCTATGCTTTTTATAACAGTTTTCTAGACTTTTTATAACACTTAAAATTCAGCCAAGAAAAGTTTGAGTATATTCCTCTCACTCTTACATATGGGTAAATCTCATTTGAATTTTTTCTTTCAGTTTTCAGCCTAGCCAAGGCAGTATTTTCAGCCTACGATGAAGCCAGTGTCATAAGGCTATCAGCAGCTGTCCAAATTCGAAATTCCGTTTTATCTTGACTGATGTCAAATATCCAAATGTTGTCGTGTATATAATAGAACAAAAGATACACAGCCAAGTTAGTTTCGTAAACGGTCGGATTATATAAACATAATGTGGCAATGGTTTTGCAGTTGGAACAAATATGCAATGTTGTTCAAACCGATGTGGATAAACTAATGATATGCCATATGTATTTAGAGGATTGTCCTTGTCCAGTTGGTCTGGTAAACTAAAAATTCCTAAGTCACTTTCTTTATTTTTTAAAACTTCCAATCTATTTGACCAATTCGAAAATTGCTTGTTAATCCCATCAAAAGTTGCGTTATGTTTTTTAATAAACGTTAAAACAATCTTTGCGTAAGTTCCTGTTAGAACCTCGTCACCTTTTTTATTTTGATAGATAAAAATCCGTGGAGGATTATGCTCATATCGGATTTTCAGCCGATATCCTTTCATATCCTTCAACTTATCTCTGTACAAGTATGTCTCAGATGCATGAGTAACGTCTTCGATTTCCAACACGGGAAATGGGTCGAATGTGTACAATTTCCTTGTTTCGGCAATCATTGCAACAACATTTAAGAAATCATTTTTCCAAAACCATTTAAAAACTCTCAACAAGTCAACATCTTTCGTTTCTGCTGTGAAAACAACCAAAATTTTCGTACTATGTGTACGATTTAACACTTCATTTGCGATTTGTAAAACTGGAAACGTTTCACTTTGATAAACAGAAAACACATGAAATTATTGGTGAAAAACCGAGCCACTGTAAACACTAAGTGGACATATAAGCAAAAATATGGCACCATAGAGCATTGTTATCCTTCTCTACGCTCTACTAGACAATATTTAAAATGTAGAACATAATAGCCACCTTGATTATGATGATGTAATGGACTCTAAGAAGGACAAATATACAAAACATGTACAAATATTTACAAAAAAGTAAATCATCACACATCGTCATCATCACAATCATGAAATAAGCTAAAAAAGCTCTAAGTGGTAATTGATCGGTAGTTCAAGGGCACTACCAAACCATAACTGTGTACTCTGTAAATAATGGAACGCCATTACCAGTGGACAAATAGCAAAAAGTCCTAATTGTTAAAAAAATCAATAAATTTGTTCCTAAAAAATATTGTCGAAGTGATGTAACGATTAGTCGCATCCGCATTCGCAAAAATCTTTCTAATATGTTTGTATCAAATATTTAAATCGAACGGGGAGGGCGGGGGAGGCAAACGCCTAAGACCTAGGAAGGTGGCGACACCCGATTTGTCACTTCTATTAAAATCCGAGAAGATTCACTGCAGACAAACACCTAGCGAATGGCGAGCTCTCTGCGCCATAAAAGTTTTAAGCTGATTGGGCTGAGGGTTAGCAGACCGCTCCCATAAAAAAACACCATTGCTTCGAATCGGCAAACAATGCCTCGGAACCGGATGGACAACACGACGACAACCTTTGCTTTTCGAACAAGGACCCGAATCGGATCATAAAATGTGAGAACACTGCTTGCTGAGGGACGGCTGGATGAAATCCTCAACGAGATTAATCGATGTAAAATCCATATCATGGGACTTAGCGAAACCAGATGGCCCGATGCGGGCGAACATATTTGCCCAAACGGTGAGTCCTTCTTATATTCGGGGAGAAACGAAACTTGCGTACCATACTAAGAAGCACTACGCTAGTCCACTGCTACGCTCCAACTGAAGACGCAGACGTTGACATCAAGGAGGAATTCTATATGCGACTGAATGAGGTTTTTCGCTCTATTCCAGGGCGAGACATCATTGTATTAATAGGTGACTTAAACGCACAGATCGGCCGTGAAAACTCCGACCTTGAACAAACAATTGCAAAGCAAGGCCTAAGCCAAGTTACCAATAACAATGGTGAGCTTTTCGTTGACTTTTGTAGTTCCCAACAACTAACTCATAGGTTAGGTTAGGTTAGGTTAACCAAGTGGCCTGCACCAAGACCACTGGCGAGGAACAAGAAAACGTGGAAACCGATGGCGAAGGCACAGCTCAGAGCGATGGCGATGCATCGACAGACTCCGAGCTGGGCCGAGCCGTCGGTAACCTCTTCACGGAGCGACAACTCCTCAGTTCAGACTTCGACGAAGTCAACTCCAGCGACGATGAAGCAGATGTGACTGTCGTCGAAGCAAAACACTCTGAAAATGGTGCAGGTGATAACAGATAAACCTGCACCATTGTAAAGCAGCATCCGCTTCGCTTCTGCTTCACCTGGCATCAGGCGAAGTCGATGTTGCGCTAGTCCAAGATCCATGGATCTCTGGTGACAGGATCTGTGGTTTAAGGACACCTAAATTTAATCTCTTTTATACCAAAGGTAAGGGAAAACCTAGAACAGGTATTCTGGTCAAAAATAACATAAGCACCTTTTTTCTCCCTCAATTTAGCAACGGAGACCTTACTGTGGTCGACCTAGAGTTGAAACAGAAAAAAATCAGGATGGCCTCTTTCTATCTAGCCCACAATGATGAGGGCCCTTTACCCCCTATGGCCTTTCAGGACCTGGTAAGATTCACCCATCCTACCACGGTTCTTGTTATGGGGGGTGATGCAAATGCGCACCATACACAATGGGGCAGCACGGACACCAATGATCGAGTTTTTTTTTTATGTGATAGACTAGAGGCTTAGGGGAAGCTCCTTTGTACTGTTCGACAATCTATGTTTTTCATATAGAATGTCGAACAGCAGCTCTAGCCGGAAGATAGAGAGTAGAAAGAGATATAAGTGCGAAGGATCTGCCACAACCTAGCCGCGATATTTTACTTCAACCATTTCGCGACTCTGGCATCGGGGCATTTGAGGAAACAACTCGCTGGAGTGTTATGCCTCCTGAAACGAGTTGAATCTCATCAGCCAACCGATGACATGCGCTTGGTGGAGCGGGGAAGGACTAGCGAAGGCTATGACAGGGGAGAATCAGGAATGTAAAGAGGGAAGAAGAAAGAAGGAAAGTTATGCGGGTGGGAAAGTGGAAAAGGCAAAGGACCGTGGGGCTGGCCGGGATTCGAACCCGGGACCTTTGGGATAGCAGTCAGGCGCCTTACCCCTAGACTACCTAGGCCCCCAAGGCCCGAGGTGAAGTTTTTTTTAACTACCTACTGAACACCAACCTTGCTATTTGTAATAAAGGTAATGACCCCACCTTTGTTACCAAAAACAGAGAGGAAGCTCTGGACATCACCCCTGTCTCGGACTGTCACTCCGATCAAATAGTGGTCTGGAAGGTTTTGAAGGAACGCTCCTTTTCAGATCATAGATTTATAGAGTTCCAACTGCAAGACTCGAGCCCAGCCACCCCTTCCAAAATAAAAAACCTCCAAAGGACAAATTGGGGTTACTATACTAGGCTTATCGCAAAAAACCTTGCCCCCAAGTCTCCATTTGTTCCCAAAAACCGGGATCAACTCGACAACGAGTTGAGTTAGTCGCAGTAAGATTTAGGGTGTCGGACAATGAGTCGAGTCGGACGTTGATGGATTGAATGTCATCCGACAACATCTAGAGATGCGAGATGTTGCCGGAGAAGGAACCGAGACGGCTCATGACTAGTTCTTGACCGTCTAAAAAAGCATTAGAAATGTCCTTCACCAGTCTGAGGACATCGCAGGGCTTGATGTCTGTACACTCCATACAAGTTGTCACTCTAGGAGCCGAAGTGTTGGAACTGACTCCTGCGTTAAGGCAAGTGAGGTGAAAGACGCCACCACAAACACCATCGCAAGGAATCGAATCTCGGACAATCTCCGAAAGGCATAACTTCTAAGTAACCTTGCGGAAATCTCGAAGTTTGGGATCCCGCAGCTTAGAAGATTCATTACTTCCTCGAGATGGTTTTAACGAAGAAACGACATTTTAACATCAAGTTTAAAGTGGGATCACTATGGCATCACAATGGGCCTATCCTTTTGGCCTAAGTGTGTGGGCTTGAACCAAAAGCTCAGCCATATCTAACCTAACTAACTCATGGTAGGGGGAACTTACTTTTGTCACAAGAAGATACACAAAGAGACCTGGGTATCGTCCGATAGTAGAACGCGAAACCAGATAGATCACGTGGCCGTTAGCCGCAGATGAGAACTATTCTGGAGGATGTCAGGGCTTCAGGGGAGCAGACACTGGAAGCGACTATTAAGTCCTCTTTAAGACCACCATTTGGTTGTACCAACTATTCGCCTTAAATTCGCCGCAATCAGAAACGTCCAACGCGATGCCATAAACGTTAGACGGTTTGTCGTAGACCTTCTGCGGGAAAGCATCAAAAGGCGAGGTTTTTCTGGGAAACTGCAACAAATATTAAACCAGCAAACCTTTTCTGACGATACAAATATTGAAGAGCCGTGGAGTACAACAAAGAGCGCCATATTGACGGCTGCGGAGACGAGCATCGATTATGTCCAAAGAAACCAGCAACACTGGATCTCGGACACAAACTGGCAAAAAGTAGAACGCAGATCTTTCACAAATAACGTAAACTCTAAAAACTGCCCGGAATGACGTTACCAACTTAAACGGGAATACTCCCAATTACCCCGGGAGGTAAAGAGAAGTGTCCGGCGTGATAAAAGGCAGCAGCTAAATGATCTCGCGGAAAACACGGCAAGCACAGGCAACAATAAAGTGCTGTACAAATCACTAAACGGCTCTCGGAAAAGCGCTCTACTAAAATGCATGCTGTTAAGAGTGGAGATGGAAGGCTGCTGTGCAGAAACGAGGAGCAACTCCAAAGATGGAGAGATTACATCTTCGCCGCCATGAATTGTTCATTTGCACAGGAACTCCAAGAAAGCAGCAATAAAGCACAGCCAATAAGAATCACCACCCGCGCACCATCCAAACAGAAATAGTAACCTCAGCTCATGCCATAGCCAATGGTAAAGCGGCAGGAAAAAATTGCATCCCGCCAGAATTGTTGAAAACCGATTCAAGTCTCATAGCAGATGCGCTACAGTCAATCCTGGAAATAGCATGGAACACCTGTACCTTTCCGGAGGCATCTGTCTATTATCTAGTGTGAGTACAATTTTGTCCCACATTATATTCTCAATAATAAGAGAGGCAGTAGACCGAACGCTTAGAAGACAGCAGTCTGGATTCAGAAAGGGCTGCTCCTGCATAGAATATGTATATTAACACATTTCGAATCATAGTGGAGCAATCTACTGAATTCCGATCTCCCCTTTTCCTTGCTTTCGTAGACTATGAGAAAGCGTTCGACTGCCTGCCTCAGGCACTGCCTGATAATAAAATTGATAAAAGCCCTATACAACAATTCCTAATGAAGAGTTCTCCATAACGGAAAACTATCCGATAGCTTTGAGGTGAGCTCAGGAGTGCGTCAAGGATGCCTACTTTCGCCTTTACTATTTCTTATAGCAATAAATTACATCCTTGCCGGCGCTCTAGACAGTTGCTAGACCGCCTTAAGGATCTCGACTACGCGGATGCTATCTGTTTGCTGGTCCACAGACACCAGGACCTCAAAAACATGTTAAACAATTTGGAAACAGAAAGTAGTCCAGAAGGCTTAAGGCTAAATCCGACTAAAACTAAATAAATGCGGGTAAATGCAAACACCATTGAAAGGACAGCGCTGAATAACTGTTACGTGGAACTGGTAGATATATTCTGTTACCTCGGTAGCATTATTACCGAAAATGACGGGGTAGAAGACGTCAGTTCCAGAATAAATAAAGCACGAGGAGCATATGCATGCCTGTTCCGCATATGGAGATCAACTCTGATCTTAATTAACACCAAACTGGGTCTGTTCAACTCCAACGTTAAGGCAGTTTTTTGTACAGTTGCGAAACATGGAAGGTCACCCAGTTCACCATAGGGCGCCGACAAGTTTTCATCAACAGATGTCTGCATCGTATCATAAAAATCCGCTGGCAAGATAGAATTCCTAATTCAATGCTATGGCGCCGTGCCAGCCAAGAAAAGATAGGCGACAAAATCAGGCGAAGGAAATAGAATTGGATTGGCCCATACCTTGCGACGCGAAAACGACAATCTATCCAAACAGGCCTGGTCGAGTTGGAAGACCTAGAACAACGTGGAGTAGAACCCTACTAGCAGAAGCCGCAACAACTGAGAGATCCTGGTCGGAGCTGAGAGCTGTTGCACAAAACAGTCCGCTGAAGAGCAACTGTTTCGGCCTTGTGGTCCCATGAGGGATTAAAGGTGCTACTTTTAGCTTTCTATGCCAAATAGTTTTTGAATTAGACCAAGATTTAAAAATTTGCCATAAATTTGGCTTTTTTTGAAAATTTGTAACCAAAAAAATTCAAATTATAGAATTATTGGAGTTTTTCTTAGTTTCCACCGGAAGAACAAAAATAAAAGTAAATTAGGTGATTTGAAGTCCATGAGACTCAAAATGATTTAAAAATTGGTTGATTTGATGTGGAATGACCCAGATGGTAAAAGTTGGTGATATTTTGTTTCCAGCACTCGACTAGAATAGGTCCTGATGACATTGGATTTCATTTTTTATTTTCTTACATTGGCAGGCAAGAGCTACTCATGCAACTAAAACACCTCTTGGTAATCCAATCTTTCCGCGTGAATGGCTTTGTAGCATAGAGTCGCGGTGATGGATCAGCTTTTTCTAGCAGCTAATACTCCTGATGTTTCTTAGCCTTTTTTATTTGCTGCGGTTTGTACCAACCTCAACTACTTCTATATAGTATTCAGTCTCATTTCCATTTTCCTCCATCCAACCTCGTTCTACATTATAGGTCGTAGAAAGTTTTTCGGTGTTAGTGGCACTTTTACCATTGTCCCTAGTTTCTCCCTATATTAGGCGAATCTCACACCATAAAAGAAGACGTGTTCTGAGTTATTCACTCACTTCCTCGCACGTTTGTCATAACTCACTTCCTCACACTCCTTTTTAAACCATCTCTCCACGTTCGGATAAGTCTGTAGGTCCATCTTAAGGGTCGATCCTTCTCACTGCCTTTGTCAATCTGTTACGAACTGCATTTGGCTTGCCTCTAACATAATGCTGGGTCATAAAGAAACATGCCTCCTCTTGCCATTATGTATCTGGAGATCATCCCTGCGCAGGCCGCATCGTTGGATGTGGTCCTGTATGCACAGCACGCCCAAAGAGCGTTTAGCCCATATGAGGTACTCTATTTTCTGCTGTTAACCGTCCTCTTTAACGTTGCTGCCTTCATTGCTGCATATAGCACGACTGAGGTAATCAAGTTCGCTGTCAGGAGGCGACGGCTTGGTATCATGCCCTATTTGCTATGTCCTGCAAGTGTGCAAAATTTAGACTCCAGTCGATTATCACTCCCTGGTATCTCAGGGCGGGGGATCAAATGGTAGTAACGGCCTCAGGGACCTTTGGTGGTGCCGGTACACCAAAGGGACAAGTCCTGAGAAACGCCATATGCGACCCATGGTCTTCACGACCTAAGTCCTTCCGATATGCTACCGAATCCTACCTCCACCTCCACGAAGATGTTGACTTTACATCGGGTGTTCCCTGGATGCTCTTGTATATACAAGAGTAACTGACGGAGGAGGGTGAAAGGGGAGTGTTTCGCGCCTCAAAACGAAACAATTACCGGACTGGTCCTCCAGGTTGGGGGTTGGGCGGCAGGCTGACAACCTTCCACTGTAAAAACCCAACCGTCACGAATCCTCAAGGCAGGCCTCGGACAGGACGGACTCAACGGCAACGACCCAGGCAACGAAATATGGAATTTGACATTGGAACTTGGAACGTCAGAACGCTCAACAGGACGGGCGCTCTGCGTTCGCTTTTATTACTATTGGAAAAATACGGCATAGCAATCACCGCTCTACAGGAAACCAAATGGACTCACAGTGGCATAATGGATCTCAAAACCCACACGATACTCTCCAGTGGTTCATCGAATGGAAGAAGAGAGTTCGGAGTTGCCTTCATAGTCGAAAAGAAAATGAAATCACTGATTCTGGACTTCAAGCCAGTAAATAATAGGATATGTACGCTTCGGATTAAAACAAGACTACATAACATTAGTCTCATAAACGTCCATGCGCCCACAGAAGACAAGACGGATGAGGAGAAAGAGGAATTCTACCAGGAGCTAACAAACGTCATCAGATTAATACCGTCAAACGATATTAAAATGGTGCTTGGAGATATGAACGCCAAAGTAGGAAAAGAAGAGGAATTCCTAGGAGTCATAGGAAAGCACAGCCTACATAACGCTACCAATGACAATGGTAGTAGATTGATTGATCTCGCTAGCTCGAACTCAATGGTAGTAAGTTCAACAATGTTCCCACATAAAAATATTCATAAGATGACGTGGCAGTCACCAGACAGGGTTACATATAATCAAATAGACCACGTCCTAATTGAGAGAAGAGGGACCACGAGTATACTGGATGTGAGAACTATGAGGGGAGCGTGCTGTGGCTCGGACCACTATCTTGTCAAAGTGAAATTTAGAGCCCGGATAACGACCAAAACTCAAAGAGGGCAAACACAGCTAAGGTACGATATAGACAAGCTGAAACTTGAAGAAAGAAGAGAGGCCTATCAGAATGCTATCGTACAAAACCTGAGAGAAGGAGTAGGAGAAGAGCCTGACCTTAACAACAAATGGGAAAAGCTGAAAAACAGCGTAAAGGAGGCAGCTGAAGACGCCCTAGGCTGGGCCCCCAGACAGACTAGAATTGACTGGTTTGATCGGGATTGCAGAGCTGCAATAGAAGAACGAAACCAGAGCCACCGGGAGTACATCGCAAGGCCCACAAGAGCAAGGATGGAAGTCTTTAAGCTAAAAAGAAGAACTGCAGACAAGCTGTGCAGAAAGAAAAAGAGAGAGTATCTAAACAGGAGGATCCTACAGATACAGGAAGACTTCAGCGAAGGTAGAACTAGGCAAGCCTACAAAGGAATACGCCAGATCAGTAATAAGTTTCAGCCAAGAACGGATATTTGTAGAGACATGGATGGGAACCTATTAGCAGACCCGGATAGGATAAAGGAAAGATGGAGATAATATTTTCAAAACTTATTGAATCCACCCCAAAGAATAAACGAAGACTCACAGGCGGAAGCAATGGTAATACCTCAAGATAGTATCCCAATAGAACCACCAACACTGGATGAGGTACGGGAAGCTGTGAAAAGGCAAAAAAGCAGCAAATCCCCAGGCATCGATGGAATCGCAGCTGAGCTACTAAAGGAAGGAGGGCCGCAACTCTTAAGGAACTTACACGAACTCATATGGAACGTCTGGGAGGAAGAAGTTATACCAGATGACTGGAAGAAAGCGATTATATGTCCAATCTACAAGAAAGGAGATAAATTAACCTGTAAAAACTACAGAGGCATCTCACTCCTCAGCACCAGCTACAAAACCTTCGCAATCCTTGTGAAACAAAAACTAGAACCTATAGCGGAAGGCCTTATAGGAGAATATCAAGCTGGTTTTAGGACAAACAGGTCAACATCGGACCAACTGCTGACCTTAAAACAAATTCTGGAGAAAACCTGGGAAAGGAATATAGATATATACCAGATATTTGTCGACTTTCAACAGGCATATGACTCGATAGACAGAGAGAGGCTGTACAGGATCCTATTGGAATTAGGAGTCCCCTCCAAGCTGGCACGACTGATAAAATGCGCAACGAATAGCTCCCTGGCGAAAGTAAGGATTCAAAATGCAATAACAGAAGAGTTCGAAGTGCGACAAGGTCTTAGACAAGGAGATGGACTAGCCCCCATGCTTTTCAACCTGGCCCTAGAATGGGTGATAAGAAAAACATCAGTACGGAGAAATGCGTCCATAGCAACGCAGTCTGTACAATTACTTGGATATGCGGATGACGTGAACATCGTGGGAAGGTCCTTCTTGGCAGCAAAAGATGTCGAATTAAAAGAGGCGGCCAAGGACATAGGGCTGAACATCAATGAAGAAAAAACGAAGGTGATGCAACAATCCAGAGCTGGAAGATTTAGAATGGGAAGAAATATAACTATCGACGAACATAATCTAGAAGTAGTCGATAAAACAGTCTACCTTGGGTCTACAATTACAAAAAGAAACGATGAAAAGGAAGAAGTAACTAGACGAATACTACTGGCTAATAGAGCTTTTTATGCCCAAAAACAAATATTGCACTCAAGATTTGTGCACAGAAAAACGAAACTCTCACTCTACAAAACAGTAATACGACCAGTACTGTGCTATGGCAGTGCGACTTGGACTATGACCCAGGAGATAGAGGAACAAGTCAACAGGTTTGAGAGGAAGGTGCTCAGATGCATAATAGGCCCAACGAGAGAGGATGGGATATGGCGAAGGAGATACAACAACGAGTTGTATGAAATTTTTGACGACCCAGAACTCTCAACGTTTATAAAAATCAACAGACTAAGACTAGCCGGCCACGTAATCAGGATGAATGATAACCGTATCCCAAAACGGCTTATGGTGGCCGAAATTCCAGGAAACAGACCAGTAGGTAGACCCAGGAGAAGATGGATGGACTCTGTGACGGCTGACGCAGAGACAATGCTGAACATTCGGAACTGGAGAACTCCTGCAAGGAACCGTCAGACTTGGGGAAATGCCCTAGAGGAGGCCAAGGCTCGATTTGGGCTGTAGCGCCATTGGATGGATGGATGGATCTCAGGGCAAGCTATGAGTGGAATGATCTGTTCCCATACTTTGTTCCTCAGTTTTGTGCTCAGAAAGCGTCGAACCAGCGCCAGCGCTTTCAGACCACGCTTTAATCCCCAAGATTGCTTCATTTACACAATTCGATCTCATCGAGGCGTCGCACACAGGCGGATGATCTTAAGTTTTTGGCCAAAACTTATTGACTGATTTAAAAGTTTAAAAATTTGAAGCAATCGAAGAAAAAACATGATTAACAATTACTGAAGCCTTATATTTTTTAATATGCATGAGTGAAGATAATCCAAAATTTAAAAACTCTGTTGACAATTTGGACATATTAATCGATATCTTATTAAAGTATTTTTGACGTCAAATGACACAGATAACATCGGTGATAAGATTTAGTGTCAGTTATAGCATAGTCTTTCGCCAATCATACACAGAGTTAAACTATGTCTCAAATTTAATTCAGTACCATTGTATTTTATTTTTGCTGGTATTAATGTTTCTATTTGAGTAATAATGTTGTTGTTGTTAAGAAGCATTAATGGTCTACAACATCTAGATGCAGTCGCATTTTTTCAAACAATAATTTTACCTCAACCGCCTATGATATCGTTTTCCAACTGTATCAGAACTACAGTAATCAAATAAATGCTTGAATCTGAAACGGTGTCATCTTGGAATAGCTGTTTATATTCAGCTTGTCCGGATGTGTCTTGATATCCATAATTTTGTAACCAGAGAAATGGTTTCAAGGTTTTTTTTAAGGAATGAGGGGGCACGCCAAATGCTGAACACTGCGGTCAAGTAAGGCCTATTGTATACGTAACCTACTAGTTCTATCAGCCTTCCGGACAAAGGCAAGAAGGTCTTTAATTGACCCAGTCCAGACTTGAACAGGGCTCATAAACACTCTGATAAACGTTCTTCTACTGAGTCAGATCAGAACAGGGCATTCACAAAGAATATGTGTGGAAGTCTCGCCGCCTTGAGCCAGTCCTAGTTGTGGAGATGATACCGCAGTCCTACATGGCCAGTCAGATAACCCACCAGCAGTCCTAGGTCCGCTCTGTTTAAAGTGATAGTGCCCCTTACAGCAAACGGTTTTATAAGATCTTTAGCCCAATAGGTTAGGTTTAGTCCCTTAATCCACTCCTCTATCAGAGACTTGGAGGTGGACTAAGAGATGCCGCAGAAGGGTTCTGGGCCCTGGACCAACGTCTCACATTCCTCCCTCTTTCCAAGCTGGTTTTTTAGAAATGCAGAAATCAGCTCATGCAATGCATGCTACAGTCGCACTGATTAGTGATCTAACAAATCTTGTAAACATATTTTTAAGATGGTTCAGTAGTAGATATATTTTCCAGGCAGCATCTTTTTCTTTTCATATTTTCATAAGGACCCTAAATCTTGCAGTTATGATCACTTGCCGTTTTTCTTATTAAATTGTGTTGGACTTTGGTATTTGCCCCAACAAGTGCAGCTTCGTCTGGAGGGTAAATGTTGTCTTGCGGCGACATCTTGATCTGGAGGGTAAAGTGTGAAATGTTATCTTGCAGCGACATCTTGTTCTGTAACCATAGCATTACATTGTGCAGCAGACTCGAACTGGATCTTTTTGTACGAAAGCAATATCTACTCTAATTGTCGAGGTCATAATGACAAATATCTCAGAAGATGTACCTAAATATAAAGAAGTATAGCTTAAAAAACGATAAACTATTTTTCATTTTTTTTTGGAATTCACTTTTTTAATTATTTAAGTAGCTGGAGGGTAGCACATATTAGCAACTAAAATTAACACAGATATTAAGTTAAGATATGAAACTTTATTATAAACTTGATCCCGTAGTCTGATTCTAATAAATTTGCAACTTTTTAGGCTAATAGTATCAATTCTAATTGAAAATTTAACGTATAAATTAGTTTTATTATAGCTCTTATAATTAAACTTAGTAAAATGTAAATATATTCGAAATAATACAGATACATAACCCCAAATTCACAATCTATGATAAAAGTTACACTGAAGACTTTTAAAATACGACCCTATATTTTTTAAAAAGGTCAATTTTCACCGGAGATTAATTGATCCTCATTAGAGGACACTTTGCCTATACGGAAAGTAATGAAAACATTCTTTAAAAATATCATACGAACCATAACTGAATGTAAGAAACCAATCAGATTCAAAAAATTAAGTCAGGTGGTTGTAATGGCTAACTTCGTTTATTGAGGTTTTGGCCACGAATATGTGAAAATCCGCCTGTGTGCGTCGTCGTCCTATGACCACATCCCTGATGTGGTTCGCGAACCCAAGTGCAACTGTTCCTTTTGGGAGGCGTAGCCTCAACACATGTTTATTGATTGGGATCCACAGTAGAGAGTCCAAAAAAGATCTCGGCGGTGCTCCGCCGGTGTCCTGTACATCGTCGACCCATCTTTTGATTCACAATGAAGTGCTCTATCTTCCTTGTTTTTTTAGATAAAATACAAAAACAGCTCGGTGGTGAGGGGTTTGTCTAACTAACCCACCTGGGCCTAACACGATCCCCCGGAACTGGTTACGTCAACTAACTATTATTCTAAAAAATACAAATACCAAATTTAAGATCATATTGTATTATTATTCACTAGCAAAAACCCGCGTGCCTTGCAACGCCTCTTATTAAAAAAAATTATGTGTGCATAGTCCATGGTAGGAAAATGTTATAATAAAAAAAGAACAAATCTGCACAAATTGATTTTGGATACATACATATAAAAATTTAGAACTACCTATAAAAAATTTGTTACAATTTTTTAATATTCGGTGATGAAATTTTTTTTACTACGTGCACAATAGGCACCTAGCCAGACATATTAAGAACCGTCCGCGTAGATTTCGTTGTGCCTGCGGTTTGACTGTGCAAACTTCGCTCATGGCGCCTTTCAAATTGGTTTTTCCAAAAAAAAAGACCCAAAAAGGTAATCTATTTTGGAAATTTGGCGCGCACCATGCAGCCCAAAAATTCACAATTTGATACTCCTAAAAAATCTGATAAGTACATTACACGCACATTTCCTCTCTGTTTTTTTCTTTTCGGCTTGAGACGAACATCGGCAACATTAAAAATGTGTGTTATGTTTTAACGTGTCCATACTACTAACACTAATATGGTTCTAATTGGCCTTGAGCACACTTGTAATCTATCTATATAAATATAATTGGAGTGTCTGTCTGTAATTTCAAAATAATTATGTTTTTTTAAGTTTTTTTGGTTATTTACATGTAATTAAAACAAAATCCACTATTTTTAAAATTTTTGTCTGTCTGTATGTCTGTATGTCTGTATGTCTGTATGTCTGTATGTCTGTATGTCTGTATGTCTGTATGTCTGTCTGTTTGGCCGCGGTAATCTCGGAAACGGCTGGGCCGATCGGGATGGGACTTTCACTGGAAGATTCACTATTTTTGCGAGCATGTTTTAGGCTATTTATATACACCGTATATTAGCTCTATCTGTATGTATGTATGGATGTATGTATGTAGACAAAACTTAAAACTTGATTTTGACCCACTTCCATATAACCGTTCAACTTCAAATTTTGCACATATATTTAGTTCGGGTGACAATGTAATCTGACCACTTTGTAAAAAAATCAAGATGGCGGTTCCAAGATGGCGGGTGAATTTAGCAATTGGGCTCGCCGATCCCCGACATGGGTATCAAATGAAAGGGGATGATAATTAGAGTACAATTACCTATTTTTTGTCATTATAAATTCAAAATGGCGACCAACTATGCCGGACTCACCTTTTCTTTACAACCCACTCGATATGGGTACCAAACAAAAGGATATGACAAGTAGAATACTATTACCTGAGCGGCGTCATTCAAATCTATCTTCTATCTATATAAATGTAAATGGCGTGTCTGTCTGTGATTTAAAAATATAGTTCTGTTTCATATGGTTATCGATCTTCTATCTATCTATCTATCTATCTATATAATTATAATTGGAGTGTCTGTCTGTGATTTCAAAACTCATTTTTAAAATTGTTGGCTGTATGTATTGCAATGGGAATTTCACAAAAAGATTTAATACTTTTGCGGCCATATTTTAGGCGAATACGACTATCAGATACGATTATCGGTACCGACTATCGTGTCCGACTACCGGGTTACTTTTTAGTCTAACCTATAGGAGAAGGAAAGCAAGTGATCATTCGAATTGTATACTTGACAGACCTGTATCTAAATATCTAGATATTCCAAAAAATATCCTGATCGTTTTATAGGAAACATTCACGGAACAATCGATATTTAAATAGGCTCTTTCAGTCTACAATTGCAATGATAAAAAGTTTGTACTCTATCAGGGATATATTTTTCCCGATTATCGCCTTCGGTTTTTCAGTCTGATCCGACAGTAGAATAAGGTTTCGAAAGGCAGCCATCGATATTTATTATCGGCCTTGAAAATACTACTCCTTCTGAAACTTCGACTCTTTTAAAAATGACTTCCACTTTTTGACTTTCCTCGCTATGAAGGATTTTTATTGATTGTAATAATAGGTACGCATTCTTTCTGATTCTGGCTTCTTTTTCACTCGAAAAAAAAAATTATTTTGTTGATATACATATACTAGCGAGCCGTAATTGGGATTCCATTTTATAGAAATAAAGAAGTATGCATAGCAAAGGGAACTTCCAAAACCTCAATTTCAGTAGACAATTTACAATATTAAAAAAGGAAACCGCAAACAATGTAAATACAAAAGTCGCATGCCATATTATCCTACAAGAGAAATTAGGTAAACAGGTGAATGTTCAGGTATTGTTTTGGGTCGAAAATTCGGCCTTCCAGGAATGGCAATAAAAAAACGAGTACCTGTTTTTTATGATGGGTTAAAAAGAAGTCTATGAATAGGATATTTAAAACAAGGTTCTGCCAATTATTGTAACGGTACACTTTAAAGGAAGCTAGAGTATTTCATTCAACACTTTAGTCTTGAAGAAGGATTTGAATGATCGAGTTTTGTTTCGTAACGAAGTGATTTTGTGACGAAGCAGTTTAACCTTGGTTATAAAAAAAAAAATTGTTTTAATTGATTTGGTGATTTAGCGTGAATTTATTGAGATAATTTTGAATTTTATTCTTTTTTTCCCAATCTGTGATTTTTTAAATTAAAGTGGAAATTAATAAGTGTAAATAAGAGATATCTGTGAAAATTCGAGTTTAAAGATATTCATTAGGAATACATAATAAATGCTCAAAGTTATTGCCTTTTAATAAGATGAGTGATGTTAGTTTCCATTGTACCATATAAAGAAGTGAGATAAAAAAAAGTGGAAATAACATTTTTGGAGTGATTTGTGGTTGCAGCCAGGTTGGAGTCATTTGCGGTTGTAATAGGTACGTCAATCTCATTTTTAAGAATATAGTTAGAAACTTCACTAAGGAATTGAATGATTATACTCCTTTGTAACAGACGGTGTTAATAACTATTATTTTTTATATTTGAATCTATACATATTTATTTCATTTGATCATAAATATGGCCAAAAAGAAGTCAAATCTCTCAAATACAACAAGAAATGCCAAGAGGAAAAAATTAGCGCAAGATAATGAATCTGAGCAAAACAAAGAAAATCGGCTTACAAATCAACAAGAAAGGCAATTCAATTTTAGATCTATTGAAAATAGCTCGGAAAGAAATGAGCGATTGCAATCTGATAGAATACGCCATTCACTGTCAAGACGTAAAGAATCACACGATCTGAGGCAGCGACGATTGCAGATAGATCGTACTCGACATAGTGTAGCCCGTACCTCGGAAACAGGAGCTTCCAGAGAGCAGCGTTTGGAAGGTAACCGTATTCGAAATCGTGTCGCCCGTACCCAAGAAACCGCCGATACTAGAGAACAACGATTAGGAGACGACCGTATTCGACATAGGGTATCCCGGGGGGTGGAGACAGTTATATCTAGAGCACAGCGTTTACAGGACAACCGTATTCGAAATCGCGTCGCCCGTAGCCAAGAAACTCCTGATACTAGAGAACAACGATTAGGAGACGAACGTATTCGACATAGGGTATCCCGGGGGGTGGAGACAGTTATCTCTAGAGCACAGCGTTTACAGGAGAACCGTATTCGAAATCGCGTCGCCCGTAGCCAAGAAACTCCTGATACTAGAGAACAACGATTAGGAGACGACCGTATTCGACATAGGGTCTCCCGGGGGGTGGAGACAGTTATATCTAGAGCACAGCGTTTAGAGGAGAACCGTGTTCGAAATCGCGTCGCCCGTAGCCAAGAAACTCCTGATACTAGAGAACAACGATTAGGAGACGACCGTATTCGGCATAGGGTATCCCGGGGGGTGGAGACAGTCTCATCCAGAGTACGGCGTTTAGAGGACAACCAAATTCGAAATCGCTTTGCCCGTAGCCAAGAAACAGACGACACAAGAGTGCAGCGTTTACAAAACGATCGTGACAGACATGCAATTCTGAGGTCTATGGAAACAGAGTCCGAGCACGAAAGACAATTACAGTTAGATCGTCACCAGAGCCAGAGCCAGCGGGAACTTGAAAGTCAAGAACAACATGATATTCGTGTTGCTGGACAATCCAATCGATATCATATATTGCGGCAGCGAAGAACCGGTATTTTAGCACAAAACAGTGAAAGTGTCAACTTAATACGTCAAGCGGAATCAGACGAAGAACGTCAAAGACGGTTGAGAACTGACAGACAAACGAGGAGGACCATACGGGATATCGAAAGTGTTGAAAGTAGACAACAACGATTGAATGATGACCAGATGCGACGAGCTAACAGACATAGCTTAGTATGGCGAAACAAACATCTCAGCGGTTTTAAATATGATCCTCGCATAAATTATTCCGCAGCTTCAGAGCCCTATGAATGTAGTTTGCAGTCACTGTAAAGCTTTGAGATGGAAGCAGGAGACTAAAGGAATTTGCTGTTCATCTGGGAAAGTACACTTGGATCCACTTCAGCAACCACCCGAACTAATTAAATCCCTATTAAGTGGCGGTCATGAAAAATCGAAGCAGTTTCTTAACAATATAAGGTCGTATAATTCCGCTTTTCAAATGACCTCATTTGGGGCAAAAGAAATTCACGAAGGAACTTTCATGCCCACGTTTAAAGTTCAGGGGCAAGTTTATCATTTAATTGGATCTTTACTGCCGCAAGAAAACACCAGAGAGTCATTTTTGCAAATATATTTCATAAGCGATTATTTACAACAAAGGGGCACGAGGCTGCAATGTTTCCCAAATTTAGATACTTCGTTAATCGATAGTTTGCAAATGATGCTTCATGAAACAAACCCTTACATTCGGGACTTCAAGATTGCTCTTCAGTCCTACCCATCGGATTCAAATGAGAGGAATTATAAGATAGTCATTAATGCCGACCGACGACCTACAACAGAGCATAGAGGTCGCCATAATGAACCGACTACAAATGAAGTCTCTGTGCTATTGGTAGATCAGCAATGTGATAACCGAGACATAATACTTCATAGAAAGGATAACAAATTACAACGAATCACGGAGACTCATAGGTCATATGATGCACTGCAATATCCTTTAATATTTGTTCACGGTCAAGACGGATATCATTTTACAGTCTATCAAGTCAATCCTTCTACACGGCAGCATAATTTTAATAAAAAAGTTTCCGCATTGCAATTCTATTGTTATCGGCTTATGGTTCGAGAAAATGAGCACAATTATTTGCATTGTTATAAACAATTATTTAATCAGTACTTGGTAGATATGTATGCAAAGATTGAAACCGAGAGACTCATTTTTATAAGAACCAATCAGAAAAAACTCAGAGTCGAGAATTATATACACCTCCAAGACGCAATCAATCAAAATGAGAATGCAGATAACTTAGGTCGATTAGTAATTTTACCATCCTCATTTACGGGAGGGCCTCGCTATATGCACGAACGCACCCAGGACGCATTCTGCTATGTAAGAAAGTATGGGCGTCCCGATCTTTTTATAACATTCACCACCAACCCTAAATGGGATGAAATTAGTCTAGCACTTTCTACCGGGCAATTACCTTCTGATCGTCATGATATCGTTGCACGAGTTTTCAAACAAAAACTTAAAAACATGATGGATCTTCTCATAAAAGGAAAAATTTTCGGTTCAGTTTGTTGTAACATGTATAGTGTAGAATGGCAGAAGCGCGGTTTACCACATGCTCATATTTTAATATGGTTGGTAACTAAAGTAAGGCCTGATCAAATTGACCATATTATTTCTGCAGAATTACCTGACAAGACCAATGACCCAGAATTATTTGAAATTGTCAAAACACATATGGTCCATGGTCCGTGTGGCGCTTACAATCCTCAGTCGCCATGCATGAAAAATGGCAACTGCAGTAAAAGATTTCCAAGGTCATTTTCTAGAAAAACTCTTACTGGTGAGGATGGTTATCCCTTTTACAGACGCCGTTCGCCTGAAAATGGTGGCGGTACAGCAACAATACGTTCACGAAGCAATATTTTTGAAATCGATAATCGTTGGATTGTCCCATATTCACCAGTGCTGTCACGAACCTTCAAAGCCCATATCAACGTTGAACTTTGCAGTAGTGTGAAGTCAATAAAGTATATTTGTAAGTATATTAACAAAGGCTCAGATTTGGCAGTTTTTGGTGTACAAAATCATAATGATGAACTGACTTCATCCCAAAATGGACGATACATTATTAGTTCCGAAGCAGTTTGGCGCATATTATCATTTTCCATTCACGAACGTTTTCCTCCAGTTACTCATTTGGCCATCCATTTAGAAAATGGGCAGAGAGTTTACTTTGACCCAAATAATGTCAATGACATTGTGGAGAATCCGCGAAACACTACATTGATGGCATTTTTTAAATTATGTCAGACTGACGATTTTGCAACCGGATTGCTTTATGAAGAAGTGCCGTCTTACTATACTTTTAATAAACGAACTGGGTCTTTCCAACGACGACGACGTGGTACCCCTGTTGAAAGTCATCCCGGTGTCTTTCATGAACAAACTCTCGGTAGAGTTTATACCATTCATCCTAATAATCAAGAATGTTATTACTTACGAATGTTATTAAATGTTACTAAAGGCCCAACTTCTTTCGAGAGCCTGAAAACTCTAAATGGCGTTTTACACTTTACATTTCATGCAGCGTGTCTAGCGCTTGGTTTACTAGAAAGTGATAACCACTGGAACGACACATTATTAGATGCCAGTGTGAGCAGCAGTGCGCCCAAACTTCGAGAGCTATTTGCTATTATATTGGTTTTCTGCAATGTGTCTAATCCATTGGACTTATGGGACAAATTTAAACATCAATTCATCGAAGACTTTATTCGAGATCTTCAACGTCGTTATCCTGATGCAGACATGAACGCTCATATTGAAAACTTCACTAATCGTGCGCTGCTGTCACTGCAAGACATTGTCCTTTCGATAGGCGGAAATACTATAGATCATTATGGTTTGCCATCTCCACAAGTAGTCGAGGGGTCTGACGGTAATTTAAACAGAGAATATTTGGAACAAACTAATTACGAACTTCAACAAACTATACTACATAATCAACCAAAGTTAAACAAAGAGCAAAAAACAGTCTACCAACGCGTCATCAACAGTGTCAATACGGGTGTAGGGGGTATATATTTTTTAGACGCACCAGGCGGCACCGGCAAGACTTTCTTAATTAATCTTATATTAGCCAAAATACGTGCAGATAAAAAAATTGCCATAGCAGTGGCATCATCAGGGATTGCTGCAACATTACTACCTGGAGGAAAAACAGCTCATTCTATGTTTAAGATACCGATTGACGCGGATCATATGGAAAATCCTGTGTGCAACATATCTAAAAATAGTCACAAAGCCAAAGTTTTACAGGACTGCATGTTCGTGGTCTGGGATGAGTGTACCATGGCAAATAAAGTATCTATTGAAGCCGTTAATAGAACAATGCAAGATTTAAGAAGTAATAACCGGTTATTTGGTGGAGTAACTGTTTTATTCGCAGGAGATTTCAGGCAAACGTTGCCAGTTGTCACGAGAGGAACGCGAGCCGATGAAGTTAATGCCTGTCTAAAACGATCTGTCATTTGGAGACACATTAAAAAACTTAATATAAAACAAAATATGAGAGTGCAATCAGAAAACTCCGAATTCAGTACTATTCTCCTAAATATAGGAGATGGAAAATGTCCTGAAATTAATGATAATCATGATATTGAGCTGCCAGCTACTCTTTGTAAGGTTGTAACGGACAGAGAAACGTTAATAAGCGAAATTTATGATGATATGCAGAATATCAACTCAAGAGAAGATTCATGGCTGTGCGAAAGATCAATAATGGCGCCGCGAAATGATCAAGTGTGTATTCTCAATGATCATATGTTAGAAAAGATTCCTGGCCACCCAACAACTTATCTTTCCATAAATACGATATGCAATCCAGATGAAGCAGTGCATTATCCGGTCGAATTCTTGAACAGCATCGCTGCACCTGGCCTTCCGGCTCATAAAATAGATTTAAAGGTTGGTGTTCCCATAATGCTGCTTCGCAATTTGAATCCACCTAAACTATGCAACGGTACCAGATTAAGAATAGTTTCATTGAAAAAACATGTAATCGAAGCTGTTATCATAACGGGCTGCGGTAAAGGCGAAACAGTATTTATACCAAGGATACCCATAATTCCATCTAATTATCCTTTTCAATTTAAAAGATTGCAATTCCCTATAAATGTCAGTTTTGCAATGACAATAAATAAATCCCAAGGACAAACCTTACGAAGAGCACGCGTAGATTTGACCAAAGGCTGTTTTACACACGGCCAACTATACGTTGCATGTTCACGTGTCGGTAATGCGTCAAACTTTGTAGTACTTACGAATGAACATAAAACACCAAACATCGTTTATAAAGAAGCGTTACAGTGAATTGTCAACCTTGCATTATTATACTTATGTAAATACTAGCAAAAACCCGCGTGCCTTGCAACGCCTCTTATTAAAAAAAATTATGTGTGCATAGTCCCATGGTAGGAAAATGTTATAATAAAAAAAGAACAAATCTGCACAATTGATTTTGGATACATACATATAAAAATTTAGAACTACCTATAAAAAATTTGTTACAATTTTTTAATATTCGGTGATGAAATTTTTTTTTACTACGTGCACAATAGGCACCTAGCCAGACATATTAAGAACCGTCCGCGTAGATTTCGTTGT